>CM053402.1:14599845-14615670 GCA_028644305.1 Xerus rutilus
AAATTATTTCAACCTATGCCTGAACATGCTTGTAAAATTTCACATTAAGGACAAAGAGAAATGTATACATAGTTAAAAGGAGGAAAAAAACATACTACACATGGAATAAAAGACACTGATTCATATTAGCAACATTGAATTCAGGAATAAATGAAAAGATATTATCTTCGAAGTGCTGGAGAAAAATAACTTTGAACATCTAACATTCAAGGATAAGAGTAAAGTAGAAAATTAATAATATCAGGGACCTAACAGACTTCTATAGAATATTTCATCCATAAATGACTGAATTCACTTTTTTCTCAGCAGCACATGGAACATTTCTAAAACAGATCATAAATGTCACAAAGCAAATATCAGCAAATACAAAAAGTAGAGATAATACCTTCTATCAGATAAGAATGGAATAAAATTAGAAATCAATGATAAGATAAAAATCAGAAACCACTGTACCACTTAGAGATTAAATACACTTTTCAATGATGAATGGATAGAAGAAGAAATCAGGGTAGAAATAAAAAAGTTCTTAGAATTAAATGAGAATAGGGATACAATATATCAAAATCTCTACAAAAGTATAGAATCAATTCTAAAAGGAAGAGTTCTAAAAGGAAGTGCTCATATATTAAAAGAACAGAAAGATATCAAATAAATAATCTAACGTTACATCTCAAGGCCCTAGACAAAGAACAAACCAACATCAAAATCAGTAGAAGACAAGAAATAATTCAAATCAGAGCCAAAATCAATGAAATTGAGATTAAGATTAATATATAGTGAAACAAATAATTGTTTTTTTGATATGATGAAAAAAACTGATAAACCCTTAGCCAAACTAACCAAAAGAAAGAGGGAAAAAACTCACATTAACAAAAGAATAGGAAAGAAGAAATATCACTATAGACACTACTGAAATCCAGAGGATGATCAGAAACTATTTTTTAAAAATTTATACTCCAATAAACTAGAAAATCTTGAAGATACTGACAAATTCTTAGAGGCATATGACTGACTCAAATTGAACCATGGGGATTTAGAAAACTTAAACACATAAATTTCAAGTAATGAAATTGAAGCAGCTATCAAAATATTCTAACAAAGAAAAGCTCAGGACCAGAGGGATTCTCAGCTACATTCCACCAGACCTTTAAAGGAGATTTAATACCAATCATCCTCAAATTATTGTATGAAATAGCAAAGGAGAAAACACTGTCAAATCATTCTATGAAGCCAGTATCATCCTGATACCAAAACCAGACAAAAACACATCAAGGAAAAAAATTCAGACCAATATCCTTGATGAATATAGATGCAAAAATTCTTAATAATATATTGGCAGACTGCATACAAAAACACATTAAAAAGATAGTGCACCACGATCAAGTGGATTTCATCCTAGGAATGCAAAGTTGGTTCAACATATGGAAAGAAGTCAATAAATATAATTCACCACATAAGTAGACTGAAGGACAAGAATCACATGATTATCTGTATAAATGCAGAAGAAGCATTTGATACCTACTCATGCTTAAAATACTAGAACAACTATGGACAGAAGGAACTTACACCAACATTATAAAGACTATATATGACAAACCCAAGGCTGACAATATTCTGAATGGAGAAAAATTGAAAGTTTTTCCTTTAAAAACAGAAACAAGACAAGGATGCCCACTTTCACCACTTCTACTCAACATAGTCCTTGAAACTATAGCCAGAGCAATCAGGCAAGAGAAGAAAATTAAAGGGATATGATGAGGCAAAGAAGAGCTCGAATTATTTGTTTGCTGATGACATGGTACTATATTTAGAAGACCCAAACAACTCCACTAGATGACTTCTAGAGCTCATAAATGAATTCAGCAAAGTAGCAGGATACAAGATCAACACTCATAAATCAGTTGCGTTCCTATACTCCAATGATGAATCTGCTGAAAAAGAAATTAGGAAAACTCTCCCATTTACAATAACCTCAAAAATAAAATAAAGTATTGGGAATCAATCTAACAAAAGATGTGAAGGACCTCTACAATGAAAGCTATGGAACATTAAAGGAAAAAATTGAAGAAGATCTTAGAATATGGAAAGACCTCCCATGTTCTTGGATGGGCTGAATTAATATTGTCAAAATGGCAATACTACCAAAAGCAACATACACATTCAATAAAATTCCCACCAAAATTACAATGATGTTCTTCACAGAAAAAGCAATTATGAAATTCATTTGAAAAATAAAAGGCCCAGAATAGCCAAAACAATCCTTAGTGAGAAAAGCACGGCAGGAGGCATCACAATATTAGATCTCAAATTACACTACAAAACTAGAATAACAAAAACAACATGGTACTGGCACCAAAACAGGCATGAAGAACAATGGAATAGAATAGAAGACACAGATACAAACCCACATAAAAACAGTTATCTGATACCAAAGTTGCCAAAAACATATGTTAGAGGAAAGATTGCCTTTTAAAAAATTGGTCTGTGGGCATGCTCACCAATTTTCATTACTCATGATAGGAGACATTGCTGGACTTGGATTAATAAAGAGATGGGATGTGTTTTTTTTTTTTTTAATATTTTAGTTGTAGACGTACACAATATTTTAATTATTTATTTATTTTTAATGAGGTGCTATGGATCAAGCCCAGTGCCTCAACATGCTAGGCAAGTGCTTTACCACTGAGCTACAAATACAGCCCCAGACATGTTTGTTTTTACTTGAATTTTGATACAAGCTATTCAGATTGTCCTACTAATACCGAGTAAACACTATCATTGATCTATGGATGCTACCAAAACTAAGCTATCAAAAAAGGAATATATTTTAATCCATAATGCTCACCATCAACTGGTAGGTTTTTTGAAAAATCTTCAAGTTCTTTCTGCGACAGTTCAACTCCAATATTTTTCAGAAATGTGTTCAGGTTATTTATATGAACTTTTCCTCCTTTGGAGAGAAGAAGTATCATTAAAAAGGACACTAAAATGTGAAAAAAATTCTTATTTAATTCATGTATGCTTTGGTTATCACTTTAATCATGAAGATATAAGATCCAAGAAGACCTAGTTGAAGGTAATGGATAGTCAACATTAAATTAGATGCAGAGCTGGCATGCCTGCAATGCCAGTGGCTCAGGAGGCTAAGGCAGGAGGATCATATGATCACAGCCAGCCTCAGTAACTTAGTGAGACACTGTGTCTAAAAAATATACAAGGTTTGAGTATATGGCTCAGTGGTTAAGCACCATTGGATTCAATCCCTGGTACTTCCTCCTTCCAAAAATGAGACGTAGAATGTCATTCTCTGACCTTTTGTTCATATCAACATACTGTAAGTTCCAAAGGGGGTAGGGTAAGTTTTATAAGAAACTATGTTATAATATATCTAATATACCTATAAATGTTGGGAAAATATATGTGTAAGATTTTTAATTTAATAAAATGAATTCATATAAGTAAAAAATCGGAGAAAATCTCATACTTATCTGATTTCTCATCATACTTTGCACTCACTTTTAAGAGTCTTCAAACTATCCAGCAACCTCTTTTTATGCACCTTTCCTGCAGCTGTAAGAAATGACATAATTCAGGTCAACAATAAGAGAGATTTACCAGTACAATAAAAATTTTACTGTTTTTCTAATCCTATAATTTCAAAGAGATAGACTTTATAACAATTTTCTCTGAATTTATCTAACTGGCTTTTTTTAAAAAATTTTTTTAGTTGTTGATGGATCTTTTTATTTTTTTATTCATTTATTATTTATATGTGGTGCTGAGGATTGAACCCAGTACCTCATGCATGCTAGGCAAGCACTCTACCACTGAGCTACAGCCCCAGCCCCTATCTAACTGGCTTTTGATTAGTTATGAAGTGTATTTGGAGAAAGAAAAATGGGCAAATCTCTTCATTCTTGCAAAAAAGGTAATGATTATTGGCTTAAAAATTTCAAAACATGTACCCCATTTGATTTATTTTTGGCTTACATCCCTTACTCTTTCCTTTTCACATTCTTCCTCGTGTTCTGAGAC
This sequence comes from Xerus rutilus, assembly GCA_028644305.1. Taxonomy (NCBI): domain Eukaryota; kingdom Metazoa; phylum Chordata; class Mammalia; order Rodentia; family Sciuridae; genus Xerus; species Xerus rutilus. The sequence goes on from CM053402.1 coordinate 14,603,881, forward strand.
ATGTTAATGCAACCAAGGGCAACAGTGCACATGCCTTATTGGCAGCAATAAGTGAAACAGTTATTGTTTGCCATAAAAAAAAATAAATGACCCAGATTTTCTTTGGCAAAATATAGTAATTTTAAGGTTTTTGAAATGATTTAGAAAAAGCCTGGTAACATTTGGAACCATTTTAGAATATCCCTATCAAGTACTCTAAAGTTCTTTGAAGGACACATAAATACTTACCATTGAGTGGTAGAATCTTCATTAAATGTGAATATTCCTCATCTGTGAACTCAACTTGCATGTTTTTCAGGGCATTTTCTAGATCATTGACATCTATCTCCTCTCCTATATAAAAGACAAATGGTGACAAAAAAGAATGTGAGAGGAACACAAAAATAGTGATTTCTTTCATTAATTGTAAAACAAATAAAAAGTTCAAGTTTGTAATCATCTTAATTATGTAAATAGGTAACAATAAAATAAAATATAATTTACTTTCTTTACAAAATAGAAATTCAAGTATTTCTGCTGATAGTTTTAAAATATTTTTGGAGCTGTACAATAGAAGGCACATAAATTTCATCTAAAAAGATACATAGATTATGTGCCTCATATTATTTAGATAATTATTAAGTAATACAACGTACACAAAATGCACATGGCAAATGCTTGGATACAAAGTATGTTTGAAAAAAAACTATGTTTAAAAGAAAAACTCAGCTGGTATTAACCCTAATACCAAAGTCTGACAAGAAAAAGGAATACTACAAGCCAATATCTCTGATGAACAGATAAAAAAACTTCAGCCAAATTCTATCAAACCAAGGTTGAAAGCACATCAAAATGATTATTCATCATGATCAAATGGGATTTTTCTCTGAGAAATGTAATAATGGTTCAACATACACAAAACAATACATGTGATACATCACATTAATAGACTGAAGGAACAAAGGACAAAACACATATCTCAGTGGATGCAGAAAAATGATTCAATAAAATTCAACAGTCTTTCATGATAGAACTCTCAATAAATTAGATGCAAAAGCAAAATACCTCAACACAATAAAAGCTGAAATGACAAACACATAGCTAATGTCATACTTATTGATGAAAAGTTGAAAAATTTCCTCTAAAATCTGAGCCAATATAGGGATGCCCACACTTGTCACCTCTATTTAACATAATATTGAAAGTCGTAGCCAGAGCAATTAGGCAAGAAAGAAATAAAAAGTTTCCAAGTTGAGAAAAAGGAACTTAAATTTTCTCTGTATGCAGATGACATATAAAGGAAATCCTAAAGAGTCCACACACAAAAAAAATCCATCAGAATTACCAAATGCATTCAACTTCACTGAAGTTTCAAGATACAAAAATCAACATAAAAATCACACAAAAATCAAAAGTGGCTCAATGCACAAACAATGAACTATATGAAAAAGAAATCACAAACACAATCAAGCTTATAATAGTTACCAAAATTAAAAAACAAAAAATGAGTAGGGACCTGAACCAAGATAGTGGCCTAGACAGATGCTGCGTTCCTAGTCTCTCCAGGACTGGGTATTAAAGCAGTGGAAATATTGTTTCTCTGTGAGTTATTAGAGAACCCGAGAGCTGCCTCCATGCAGGAATTCCAGTTGCATGCCCCCATGTGTCATCAGGCCCCAGCATTTGCACAGGACCCCAGCAGATCCCAGCACAGGACCACAGCCACTCACCTGTGCAGGACCCTGGTTCCAGCACCAACACACACGCAGACCCTCAGGTTGCCCACCCACGCAGGACCCCTGGCTCCCATGCAGAACACTTGGCTGCTGCTCCTGTGTGGACCTCCATCTACCATTGTGGAACTCCCCTGTTCACCTACACCTGGGGACACTAGACAGGATCTTCTCTTCTGCACAGTACGCCACAGAGCGGCATCTCTGAACACATGCCCAACTGGCCCTACGCTCTGAAAGCAGATGCCTCCATTGTGGGACTCCTTTGTCACCATCTTGAACCTGAGCGAATAGATACCAGTAAACAACAGGCAATGCCACTTACTGAATGAGAAGGGAAGCAATCCTTTTTATTTAACTAGAGACTTTTTTCTCCCTCTATTATCCCTTTCTTTCTTTTCTTCCTTTCTTTTTCTTCTTTTCTGTCTCCTACTCTTTTTTCTTTTTTAGTTTATTATTTTATTTTTTTTCTCAAAAATTGCATTTTAATACATGTTATCAAACATAACAGAAAAAAACAAATTTTCAGAAGCTGTACACACTGTTCACTGAAAACATTTGTTGAGGCAAATAGAAAAAATTGTTACAATCATAATTTTTCTAACTTTGCACAAAATTATAAGCAGATTAAATTCTTCTGTCTCCTACTCTTTTCCTGCCCTCACATCCCCAACATTTGTGAAATCAAGTATTTTTTATGCATTAGGTTTGTGAAGACTGGGATATCTGATTAGAATATTACAGTTGTATTATATAGTCTTGTATCTTCTATTTTTACATGTTTTATTTTTCTTAATTTTTATGATCCCTTGTTTGTTGTACTCTATTTTCTTCCTACTTATTTGTCTTCCCCAAATTGCTTTCTCTCTTTTCTACTACTAGCCAACTTCTTTTGGATTCCTCTTTCATGCTTTCTAGGATCTAATAACCCTATATCTTTACTTCCTACCTCCCTAACATCTCACCCTACACCCCACCCCTGGTTTTCTCTAGTCCACCAGCAGAAACTGTAGACCCTTTTTCAAACCTGTTGTTTATATAGTAGATACTAATTGAACTCATAATTTCTGTATATTGTGACAAAGCCATAAATGTCCTATTAGGAGCTACTTGGTTTAAAACTATGTATTGTTTGTATTGAGGTCTGTTAATATTGGTCTTCCCCTTAAAGGAGAGGTATTGGAACCCTGTAGGGAATCTATAAGCCTATAGAATAAAGACTGTGACATCTCAGATCTGCAGTGCTAGAAGGGAAGACACAAGAACAACATGAAAAAAACAAGGGAAAAGAGTGCCCCAAGCAAACCAAAATACTACATTATTAGAATCCATGGTCAGCACAGCAGAAGAAATGTCAGTGAAGGAGTTCAGGATGTACATAATTAAAATGTTCTGTGAATTAAAGCATGATATAAGAGAGCAAACACAGGCAGCAAAAGATCATTTTGACAAAGAGCTACATAGGCAAATACAGGAAGCAAAAAATTACTTCAATAAGGAGATAGGGATTCTGAAAAATAATCAAACAGAAATCCTCAAAATGAAAGAAACAACAAACCAAATAAAAACTCAATAGAAAGCATCACAAACAGATTAGGTCACTTGGAAGACAGAACCTCAGACAATGAAGACAAAATATTTAATCTTGGAAATAGAGTTGACCACACAGTGAAGATGATAAGAAACCATGAGTAGGGGCTGGGGTTGTGGCTCAGTGGTAGAGCGCTTGCCTCACAAGTGTGAGGCACTGGGTTCGGTCCTCAGCAACATATAAAAAAAATAAGCAAGCCAAATAAAGACACTGTGTCCATGTATAACTAAAAAATATTAAAAAAAAAAAAGAAACCATGAGCAGAACATCCAAGAATTATGGGATAACATCAAAAGACCAAACTTAAGAATTATTGGGATAGAGGAAGGCACAGAATTTCAAACCAAAGGAATGAACAATCTATTCAATGCAATAATATCAGAAAATTTTCCAAACATGAAGAAAGAATTGGATAACCAAATACAAGACACTTACAGGACACCAAATGTACAAAATCACAACAGATTTACACAATGGCACATCATAATGAAAATGCCTAACATTCAGAATAAGGAGAGAATCTTAAAAGCCATGAGAGAAAGGAATCAGATTACATATAGGGGGAAACCAGTTAGGATCTCTGCAGAATTCTCAACCCAGACCCTTAAAGCTAGAAGAGCTTGGAACAACATATACCAAGCTCTGAAAGACAGTAAATGCCAACCAAGAATCTTATATCCAGCAAAATTAAGTTTTAGATTTGAGGATGAAATAAAAACCTTCCAAGATAAACAAAAATTAAAAGAATTTACAGCAAGAAAGCCTGCACTACAGAACATTCTTGACCAAATATTCCATGAGGAGGAAATGAAAAACAACAATGGAAACCTGCAAAGGGAGGAACTATACTAAAGGAAAGGCCAATCAAAGGAGAAACCTAGTCAAATTAAAAGCCAAAAATAACCCAAAATGTCTGGGAATACAAACCATGTCTCAATAATAACCCTGAATATCAATGGCCTAAACTCATCAGACTGGCACATTGGATTTAAAAAAAGACCCAACAGTATGCTGCCTCCAAGAGACTCATCTCATAGAAAAAGACATCCACAGATTGAAGGTGAAAGAATGGGAAAAAATGTATCACTCATATGGACTGTGTAAACAAGCAGGGGTTTCCATCCTCATACCAGATAAAGTGTACTTCAAACCAAAGTTAGTGAAAAGGGATAAAGAAGGTCATTTCATATTGCTTAAGGGAACCATAAGTCACAAGACATAACAGTCGTAAATATCTATGCTCCAAACAATGGGGCATCTAGGTATGTCAAACAAATCCTCCTCAACTTCAAGAATCAAATACACCACAACACAATACTACTGGGTTACTTTAACACACTTCTCTCACCACTGCATAGAGCTTCCAAACAAAAACTAAACAAATAAACTACAGAACTCAATAAAACAGTCAATAATCTTGACTTAACAGACATATATAGAATATTCCATCCTTCAACAAGCAAATACACTTTTTTCTCAGAAGCACACAGATCCTTCTCCAAAATAGATCATATGTCATGCCACAAAGCAAGTCTTAGCAAATACAAAAAAATAGAGATACTACTCTGCATTCTATTTGACCATAATGGAATGAAATTAGAAATTAATGACAGATTAAAAAGCAGAAGCTACTCCAACACCTGGAGACTCAATAATATGCTATTTAATGATGCATGGATAACAGAAGACATCAGGGAGGAGATAAAAAAATTCTTAGAGGTAAATGAGAACTTTGATACAACATATCAAAATCTCTGGGACACTATGAAGGCAGTGCTAAGAGGAAAGTTCATTGCATTAAGCTCATTCATTAGCAGAAGAAAAGTCAACAAATAAATGATCTGACACTACATCTCAAAGCCCTAGAAAAAGAAGAATAAACCAACACCAAAAGAAGTAGAAGACAGGAAGTAATTAAAATCAGGTCTGAAATCAATGAAATTGAAACAAAGGAAACAATTCAAAAAATTGACAAAACAGAAAGCTGGTGTATAATTGTTCCTTTATTCCTACAACCTCATCAACATTTATTTTTATTATTTGTATTCTTGATGATTGCCTTTCTAATTGGAGTGAGATGAAATCTCAGTGTAGTTGTAGGATTATAAATTAGTACAACTACTATGTAAATCAGTATTGAGGTTCCTCAAAAGACTAGAAATGGAACCACCATAGGATCAGATATACTGCTTTTCAGTATTGATTCCAAAGAATTAAAGTTAGTATACTATAGAGATACATGCTTACCTGTGTTTATTGCAGTGCAATTCACAATAGCTAAGTTATGGAACCAGCCTAGGTGTCCTTCAATAGATGAATAAATAAAGAAAATAGGGCATGTATATGCAAAGGAGTTTTGTTAGGCCATAGAGAAAAGTGAAATTATGTCATTAGCAGGAAGATGAATAGAACTGTAGAGCAAAATAAGCCAGAATCAGAAAGTCAAGGATGGTATGTTTTCTTTCATAAGAGAAAAATAGAGCAAAAAAAAAAAAAAAAAAAGTGAGAGAGGGACCTCCTGAAAATAGGAGGGAAATCAGTAGAGTAGATAAAGAGGGTTATGGGGAGAGAAGAGGAGAAAGGAATGAGAAATACTGGGAAATGATGTTGACCAAATTATGGTATGTGCAGGTATACATATATCACAATGAATTACACTATAATGTATAATCATAATGCACAAATAAAAACAAACAGGATGAAATCATCCTGACTGACACCACGACAGCATCTGAAGGAGAATCAGTAACAGTAAAGAGGGTCTGGACAATTCCTGATGTTCTTTCCTTTGGCTTTGGTTGAGAAAAGAACAAAAGATGGAATTAAGACTATAAATATTCCCATTCAATTAAAAAATCTGTTATGATTGAAATGAATTCAAATTATGAAAAGCAAAAAATGTCTAGTATCTTCTATTGCTAGACAACCAAAAAAGATACGAGGACAATGCTGTGTTAGAGTAAATACCAGATTTAGAAATATGACACTACAAAATGGCCATACTACCAAAAGTGCTATATAGATTTAATGCAATTCCTATTAAAATTCCAAGGACATTCTTCATAGAAATAGAAAAGGCAATCATGAAAATCATTTGGAAAAATAAGAGGCCAAAATAGATAAAGCAATCCTTAGCAATAAGAGTGACACAGGAGGCATCACAATACCAGATGTTAAACTACACTACAGAGCTATAGGAACAAAAACAGCATGGTATTGGCACCAAAACAGACATGAAGGCCAATGGAACAGAACAGAAGACACAGAGACAAACCCACATGATTACAATTATCTCATACTAGATAAAGGCACCAAAAGCATACATTGGAGAAAAGATAGCCTTTTGTTAATGGTGCTGGGAAAACTGGAAATCCATATGTAGCAAAATAAAATTGAACCCCATCTCTCACTCTGCACAAAACTCAACTCAAACAAGAACCTAGGTGTTATACCAGAGACTGGGTCTACTAGAAGAAAAAGTAGGTCCAACTCTCCACCATGTCAGCTTAGGAACTGACTTCCTCAACAAGACTCTTAAAATGCAAGAAATAAAATTAAGGATCAATAAATGGGATGGTATCAAACTAAAAAGCTTCTTCACAGCAAAGGAAGCAATCAAGAATGTGAAGAGAGAGCATACAAAATGGGAGAAAAATCTTTGCCACCTGCACCTCAGATAGAGCATTAATCTCCAGGATATACAAAGAACACAAAAACTTAACACCAAAACAACAACAACAACAACAACAACAAAACACCTAATCAATAAATGGGCAAAAGAACTAAACAGGCACTTCACAGAAGAAAGACAAATGGTCAACAAATACATGAAAAAATGTTCAACATATCTAGCAATTAGAGAAATTCAAATTAAAACTATACTGAGATTCCAACTTACTTCAGTCAGAATGGCTATTATCAAGAATACAAGTAACAATAAATATTGGCGAGGATGTGGGGGAAAAGGTTCACTTATACATTGCTGGTATGACTGAAAATTTGTGCAAGCACTCTGGAAGGCAATATGGAGATTCCTTAGAAAATTTAGAATGGAACAAGCATTTGACCCAGTTATCCCACTTCTTGGCATATACCCATAGGACTTTAAATCAGCATGCTATAGTGACATGGCCACATCAATATTTATAGCAGTTCAATTCACAATAGCTAAGCTATGGAACCAACCTAGGTGCCCTTCCACAGATGAATGGAAAAAGAAAATGTGGCATATATACATAATTAAATATTACTCAGCTATAAAAAGAATGACTTTATGATTTTTGCCAGTAAATGGATGGATCTGGAGACTATCATGCTAAGTGAAATAAGCCAATCCCAAAAAACTAAAGGCCAAATATTCTCTCTGACATGTGGATGCTAACACATTATAAGGGTGGGGGAGGGAAGAATAGAAGTTCATTGGATTAGACCAAGGGGAATGAAGGGAAGGGATGGGGGATGAGAATAGGAAAGGCAGTGGAAGGAATCAGACATAACTTTCCTATGTTCATATATGAATATACAACCAGTGGAACCCCACATCATGTACAAATGCAAGAATGGGATCCTAATTAGAGTAAGTTATACTCCATGTATGCATAATATGTCAATGTACACTCTACTGCCATATATATCTAAAAAGAACAAATAAAATAAAAAAAAATTTTAAATGGCTCAGGAGAGGTAAAACCCCAATATGTATGTTCATTTGGGAAAATAAGCAAATGGATGGAAAGTTGTTGTTTTAAAAATGACTTAATAAGCACTTGTGAATTTCTAAGAAAGAGAAAATAATATAGCTCATGCTATGCACTTACAGAAAGTGACTTAACATGCTAACCTAATCAAAGAAAGGTATTCTCTTCCTTCTCCTTCTCCTTCTCCTTCTCTTCTCCTTCTCCTCCTCTTCCTCTTCCTCCTCCTCTTCCTCCTTCTTCTTCTTGTGGTACCGGGGATTGAACTCAAGGGTACTTAACCACTGAGCCACATCCCCAGCCCTATTTTGTGTTTTATGTAGAGACAGGGTCTCACTGAGTTGCTTAGCGCCTCACTGTTGCTGAGGCTGGCTTTGAACTTGCGATTCTCCTGTCTCAGGCTCCCAAAGTGCTGGGATTAAAGGCGTGTGCCATTGTGCTCAGCTAGATGTCATCTCTTAACAAGTATAGATTTATGTTGTTCCTTGTAAATGCCAAGCAACATTAATAACATACAATCTACACTGTCATAAAAATGTCTATAGTGTTCTGCATTAGGACTCATAACACTAACTGATTTAAGTGATCTCCCTGTGATGAATATTTGGCTTTTCCTCAAATTTTTACTTAAAATATGAATAATATCCTTGTGTATAAATGATTGCATATGTATTTAGCTTTTTAAAAGATAAATCCCTTGATTCTATGTTACTGGTATGAACTAATAACAAACATGATTAAAAGGAAAAAAAAAAAAGAAAGATGACACTATCTCCTGTTTATAATAAAAGTTATATTTTTATAATGTAGGAGAAAATACTACTATAAGGTTAATATAATTGCCCAGAAAATTATGATGTTGTTAATAACTTATCCAAATAATGATATCTACAAATAGTACCTCAAATATTACTTACATTTTGAAACATCTTAAACTTTGTGCAAAAACAGGTGATTCAAAGCAGTTAGATAAAAATATTTAATTAACAAAAGGCTAAAATTGTAAAATTATGAAAAGAATGTAGGGATGGGAGGAGATATCATTTAAGTATAAAGAATTAAGGAATTTGCACTTACCTAAAACAGCATTCAACTCTTTCACCAACTTGTTTAGTTTGACTCTCCCTTCAGCTATAAGACAAGGTAAAATTCAGATTGATAAAGCCAAACTCAGAAAAAGCACAAAACATCAAGTAAATTATGAAGTAGAGCCTAGATGAAGTTATTCATCACATAGTTTCATTTTTGAATTTATAATTCTTGGGCTTCAGCAGATAGTCCCATTACCTGCAATTGGGACTAAGATTGCTTGGACTATAGATTCTATTTTAGATAAAATGTTCTCTCAAGTTTCATTGTTTCTAATTCCATTTTTCTCTTGGATGGCTGATAGTGCACACTGGTATAGATTTAAGAACATTGTTTTTGCCAATATGCTGTTTTCTATAGTTGGAGAAAGGCAATGAATAAACTCCAGGAAAAGGAGCAATGAAGGGTACAACGAGCGCTGAACTAAAGCTTTTCAATCTTGCTTGAGGGAAAAATACCACACTGGAGTAGACCCACGAACCAGACTTGGTTAAATGGAGTCAGCACAGTACCCTGTAATGGTTAGCAGGCTTAAGACTACCTGGAACTGGGAATACAGTAGTCAAAAGAAGAAAAATCCTGGCTCCATGAAGTTTACATTAATTTGTTTTGTTCATGGTCATATTACTAAGACTTGAACAGAGACTGGTACATATTCAATTATTCAATAGATACCTGTTTTATAGAAATGTATATCAATAAATATAAGTATTAATATATATTTTTGAATAAATTAATTAAATGAAATAATCCTTAAAAATGCTTTGTATAGTGCCTGGCCTAATTGTAAGACTCAGTGCCTGTAAGTAATAAGGGGTCTTTGAAGGCCTCTAAATTGAGGAATACCAAGGTCAGATTTTCACTTTAGCTATTTCATCCTGGTTAGTTTATATAGCATAAATTTAAGGCAACAATATGGCTATTAGACTAGTCAGAAGACTTTTGTAAATAGTCTAAGATAGGAATGTTGAGAGTTTGAATTAAGAGTAGCATATATACTTTCTTATATGCTAAGTTGAATGGCTAAGAGCAAATAAATATATTAACAGGGATTTGTTGATTATGTTCTTACATATATATGCAACAAATTAAGTAGCATATATACTTTCTTATATGCTAAGTTGAATGGCTAAGGACTAAGTTGAAAGAACAACGGACTGATAATAGAACTGTTATATTACTATCATTTAAGATAGTGTTTTTCAAAAATTTTAAGTGGAAGCCACATTAATAACTCTGAACATATAACACACACACACATGCACATACACACACTGATCATAAGGTTTCATGAAACAATGTCTAATCTTGCTGTATGACATATGCTGATATTTTTATTCTGTACTATTTCATTAAAAATAATTAATCTACTGGTTTGAGGGGAGAAAGAAACTCCTTTTAAAAAATGAGCCTTAGGAAAGGCAGAGAAGATAATTATGGAGAGTATGAATTTATAGTATGTGAGAATAGAGTTGTAATAGAAGTAGTTGTTATTATTATTATTATTATTATTATTATTAGGTACTGGGGATTGAACTCAGGGGTACTCCACCACTAAGCCACATTCCCAGCCCTATTTTGTGTTTATTCAGAGACAGGGTCTCACTAAGTTGCTTAGTGCCTCGCTGTTGCTGAGGCTGGCTTTGAACTCACAATTCCTCTGTCTCAGCCTCCCAGAGTATTGGGATTACAGGCATGCGCCACCACGCCTGGCAAGAAGTTATTATTATTAAAGGCATTGGAGGGCTCAAGTAAGAAAAAGACAAGTGGCATATGATGTATTTGTCAATTACAATGTTGTAGTCAATAAATACAAAGTTTTGTTGTTGTTGTATTGGGAATGAACCCAGAGTCTCACACATGCTAAGCAAGTGCTCTACCACTGAGCTACATCACCAGCAAGAATATCTTTTAAAAGAGTGGTATTATATGTTTGCTTGAGGAGAAACAGGTGTGAAGTGATACCCCTTCCTTGTAAACTCTTCCCTTCTGTTCTGAATTCTACTTCCTGTTCATTCTCCAGCTTAACAAAATCTTAGCTTTATTTTATGCAGTGCTTAGTATCCACAGGGGGGGGAAAGGATTCTAGACTAATGGAAATAAAGAGAACATACTTTAAGACTATGTTCTTCTCTAAGGTTTTGAAAATGTTTTGATATTTTGACAGTCTGGTTGGAGAAAGTCATATTTTCAAGTCTAAAAGAATAAATACCGCTTTAAAAGTATAGACAAAAGTATAGGAGGAATTCCAGTACTTACCATCACGTGCCAGTCTTTCTTTTAGATTCATGAATTCTTTTTCTGTGATCTTGATCCCCATGTTTTCTAGAAAAGTATCCAGCTTATTGATATTAACATTGCCTTCTGAGTAAGGAACAGGAAAGAAATACAGTAAAACAGAATTGTTCTAAAGTTGAATCTATGCGTTCATGCTGTTGTATTCTCTTCTTTACTAATGAACATGCATTTTATTACCATCAAGAAACATTCATTTTAGAATTATTGATAAGATTTCAAAACAAACATCAAAACTTCAGCTTAGTCCAATAAATAAGAGAAAAAAAAAAACTACAACCAATTTCCTCAAATCTTATGCTGAGAACAAGCCTACGGAGCAAAATACTCTTTTTAAAAATTTGTTCTTTTTAGATATACATGGCAGCCATTCTGACTGGGGTGAGATGAAATCTGAGTGTAGTTTTGG
>CM053402.1:14623954-14682030 GCA_028644305.1 Xerus rutilus
CAATTAAAGACAAAGACTGGCAGATTGGATTTAAAAAAAAGACCCAACAATATGCTGCCTCCAAGAGACTCATCTCATAGAAAGAGACACTCACAGATTGAAGGTGAAAGGATGGAAAAAAATTTATCACTCACATGGACTGTGTAAACAAGCAGGGGTTTCCATCCTCATTTCAGATAAAGTGGACTTCAAACCAAAGTTAGTGAAAAGGGATAAAGAAGGTCATTTCATACTGCTTAAGGGAATCATATACCAACAAAACATAACAATCTTAAATATCTATACCCCAAACAATGGGGAGCCATGTTTGTCAAACAAACCCTTCTCAAATTCAAGAATCAAATAGACCTCAACACAATAGTATTGGGTGACTTTAACACATCTCTCACCACTGGATAGATCTTCCAAACAAAAACTAAACAAAGAATCTACAAGACTTAATAGAACAATCAATGGTCTAGACTTAACGGATATATATAGAATATTCCATCCTTCAACAAGCAAATACACTTTTTTCTCAGCAGCACATGGATCCCTCTCCAAAATAGATCATATTCTATGCCACAAAGCAAGTCTTAGTAAATACAAAAAAATAGAGATACTACCCTGCATTCTATCTGACCATAATAAAATGAAACTAGAAATTAATAACAGTTTAATAAAAAGAAGCCACTACAACACCTGGAGACTCAATAATTTGCTATTGAACAATGCATGGGTTACAGAAGACATCAGGGGAGAGAAAAAAAAATTCCTGGAGGTAAATGAGAACTCTGATACAACATACCAAAATCTCTGGGATGCTAGGAAAGCAGTGGTAAGAGGAAAGTTCATTGCATTAAGCTCATATATTCAAAGATGTAAAAGTAAACAAATCAATGACTTGACACTACAACTCAAAGCCCTAGAAAAAGAAGAACAAAGTAACACCAAAAGAAGTAGAATACAGGAAATAAGTAGAATCAGGGCTGAAATCAATGAAATTGAAACACAAGAAACAATTCAAAAAATTGATAAAACAAAAAGCTGGTTCTTCGAAAAAATAAACAAAATTGACAAACCTTTAGCCACCCTAACAGAAAGAAGGAGAGAGAAAACCCAAATTACTAAAATTTGTGATGAAAAAGGAAATATCACAACAAACCCTGCTGAAATACAGAGGATAATCAGAAACTATTTTGAAAACTTATATTCCAGTAAAATAGAAAACCCTGAAGACACCAACAAATTCCTAGACACATATGGCCTACCCAAACTGAACCAGGAGGACATTCATGACTTAAACAGATCAATTACAAGCAAGGAAATAGAAGACGCCATCAAGAGCCTTCCAACCAAGAAAAGCCCTGGACCAGATGGATTCTCAGCCAAGTTCTACAAGACCTACAAAGAAGAATTAACTCCAATAGTCCTCAAATTATTCCATGAACTAGAAAGGGAAGGAACTCTTCCAAACTCATTCTATGAGGCTAGTATCACCTTGATTCCAAAACCAGACAGAGACACGTCAAAAAAGGAAAATTTTAGACCAATATCCCTGATGAATATAGATGCAAAAATTCTCAATAAAATTTTGGCAAATCGCATACAAAAGCATATTAAAAAAATAGCACACCATGATCAAGTGGGGTTCATTCCAGGGATGCAAGGTTGGTTCAACATATGGAAATCAATAAACGTAACCCATCACATCAATAGACTTAAAGATAAGAATCACATGATTCTATCAATTGATGCAGAGAAAGCTTTTGACAAAATACAGCACCATTTCATGTTCAAAACACTAGAAAAACTAGGGATAGTAGGAATATACCTCAATATTGTTAAAGCAATCTACACTAATCCTAAGGCCAACATCATCCTAAATGGAGAAAAATTGGAAGCATTCCCTCTAAAAACAGGAACAAGACAGGGATGCCCTCTCTCACCACTCTTATTCATTATAGTCCTTGAAACTCTAGCCAGAGCAATTAGACAGACAAAAGAAATTAAAGGGATACGAATAGGAAAAGAACTCAATCTATCATTATTCGCAGACAACATGATTCTATACTTAGAAGACCCAAAAAATTCCACCAGAAAAATTCTAGAACTGATAAATGAATTCAGCAAAGTTACAGGATATAAAATCAATATCCATAAATCAAATGCATTTCTACACATTAGCAACGAGTCCTCTGAAAGAGAAATTAGGAAAACTTCTCCATTCATAATAACCTCCAAAAAAATAAAATACTTGGGAATCAATCTAACAAGAGTGGTGAAAGACCTCTACAACGAAAATTACAAGACACTAAAGAAAGAAATTGAAGAAAATCTTAGAAGATGGAAAGACCTACCATGCTCTTGGATAGGCAAAATCAATATTATTAAAATGGCCACACTACCCAAAGCACTATACAGATTCAATGCAATCCCAATTAAAATCCCAAAGTCCTTTCTTATAGAAATAGAAAAGGCAATCATGAAATTCATTTGGAAAAATAAGAGACCCAGAATAGCCAAAGCAATCCTGAGCAAGAAGAGTGAAACAGAAGGCATCATAATACCAGACCTTAAACTTTACTACAAAGCTATAGTAACAAAAATGGTATGGTACTGGTACCAAAATAGACATGTAGACCAATGGTACAGAATAGAAGACACAGAGAGTAATTCACAGAAATACAGCTATCTCATACTAGACAAAGGTGCCAAAAACATACATGGGAGAAAAGATAGCCTTTTCAACAAATGGTGCTGGGAAAACTGGAAATCCATAAGCAGTAAAATGAAACTAAACCCCTATCTCTCACCATGCACAAAACTCAACTCAAAGTGAATCAAAGACCTAGGAATTAGACCAGAGACCCTGCGTCTAACTGAGGAGAAAGTAGGTCCAAATCTTCATCACATTGGATTAAGCCCCAAATTCCTTAACAAGACTCCTATAGCACAACAAATAAAAGCAAGAATTAATAAATTGATGGATTCAAACTAAAAAGCTTCTTCTCAGCAAAAGAAACAATCAATGAGGTGAACAGAGATCCTACATTCTGGAAGAAAATTTTTGCCACATGCACATCAGATAGAGCACTGATCTCCGAGATATATAAAGAACTCCAAAAACTTTACACCAAAAAAACCAAACAACTCAATCAATAAATGGGCTAAGGAGCTGAATAGACTTTTCTCAGAAGAAGATATACAATCAGTCAACAGACATATGAAGAAATGCTCAACATCTCTAGCAATGAGAGAAATGCAAATCAAAACTACTCTAAGATTTCATCTCACCCTAGTCAGAATGACAGTCATCCAAAACACAAGCAACTGTAAGTGCTGGCGAGGACGTGGTGAAAAGGGTACATTCAAACTTCACTGGTGGGACTGCAAATTGGTGCAACCTATCTGGAAAGCAGTATGGAGATTCCTTAGAAAACTTGGAATGGAACCACCATTTGACCCAATTATCCCACTCCTCAGTCTATACCCTAAAGAATTAAAAACAGCATACTACAGTAATGCAGCCACATAAATGTTTATAGCAGCACAATTCACAATTGCTAAACTGTGGAAGCAACCTAGATATCCTTCAATAGATGAATGGATAAAGAAACTGTGGTACATATACACAATGGAATATTATTCAGCAATAAAAAAGAATAAAATTATGGCATTTGCAGGTAAATGGATGGAATTGGAGAACATTATGCTAAGTGAAGTAAGCCAATCCCAAAAAACCAAATGCTGAATGTTCTCTCTGATTAGTGGATGTTGATACATAACGGAGGTGAGAATGCAGAACATAGGAGAAATGGAGGAACTCTGGATGGGGTAGGGGGGAGGAGGGGGGAGGGAAAAGGGAAGGGGTGTAGTAAAGACGGTTGAATGAGATAGTCATCACTACCCTAGGTGCATGTATGAAGACACAAATGGTGTGATTCTATCTGGTTTGCAACCAGAGAAATGGAAACATTGAGTTCTATACATGTACTATGACTTGAAATGCATTTAAATAAATTAATTTAAAAAAATAAAGGAGATATATATATCCTGGAGATCAGTGCTCTATCTGATGTGTGTGTGGCAAAAATTTGCTCCCAGAATTAGGCTCTCTGTTCACCTCATTGATTGTTTCCTTTGCTGAAAAGAAGCTTTTTAGTTTGAATCCATCCCATTTGTTGATTCTTTATTTTATTTCTTGCACTTGAGGAGTCTTTTTAAGGAAGTTGGGGCCTAATCTTAGATCATGAAGACTTGGACCTACTTTTTCCTCTATTAGGTGCAATGTCTCTGATCTAATTCCTAGGTCCTTGATCCACTTTGAGTTGACTTTTGTGCATGGTGAGAGAAAGGGGTTTAGTTTCATTTGCTGCATGTGGATTTCTAGTTCTCCCAGCACCATTTGTTGAAGAGGCTATCTTTTCTCCAGTGTATGTTTCTGGCACCTTTGTCTAGTATGAGATAACTGTATTTATGTGGGTTTATCTCTGTCTTCTATTCTGTACCATTGGTCTACATGTTTATTTTGGTGCCAATACCATGCCATTTTTGTTACTATAGCTTTTTAGTATAGCTTAAGGTCTGGTATTGTGATGCTTTCTGCTTCACTCTCCTTGCTAAGGATTGCTTTGGATATTCTGGGTCATTTATTTTTCCAAATTAATTTCATGATTGCTTTTTCTATTTCTATAAGGAATGACATTGGGATTTTAATTGGAATTGCATTGAATCTGTAAAGTGCTTTGGGTAGTATGGCCATTTTGACAGTATTGATTCTGCCTATGCAAGAGCATAGGAGATCTTTCCATCTTCTTCAATTTCTTTCTTTAGTGTCCTATAGTTTTCATTGTAGGTCTTTCACCTCTTTTGTTAGATTGATTCCCAAGTATTTCATTTTTTTGAGGCTACTGTGAGAGAAGTAGTTTTTCTAATTTCTCTGTCAGAAGACTCACCACTGATGTATAGAAATGCATTTGATTTATGAGTGTTGATTTTTATATCCTGCTACTTTGCTGAATTCATTTACTAATTCTAGCAGTTTTCTGATGGAATTTTTTGGATCCTCTAAGTATAGTATCATGTCGTCAGCTAATAATGATAGTTTGAATTCTTGTTTTCCTATTCATATCTCTTTAATTTCTTTTGTCTGTCTAATCTCTCTGGCTAGAGTTTCAAGGAACTCTTGTTAAGGAAGTCGGGGCCTAATCCGACATTATGTAGATTTGGGCCTATTTTTTCCTCTATTACATGCAGGGCCTCTGGTCTAATTCCTAGGTCCTTGATCCACTTTGAGTTGATTTTTTGTGCATGGTGAGAAATAGGGGTTTAGTTTCATTTTGCTGCATATAGATTTACATATGTTGAATAAAAGTGGTGAAAGAGGCATCCTTGTCTTGTTCCTGTTTTTGGAGGGAATGCTTCCAATTTTTATCCATTTAGGATAAAAAAACATAGAATATCTTTATGACTTGGGTTTCATAGATAAAAAAGAGAATGGAGTATTTGTAAAGAAAGAAAAATTCTACATTAGATTGCATCATAATTAACTTTTGCTCACCAGAAGGATACACTTATCCTATACTGAAATATTTCCACTCCTTGGGATTTAGCCAAGAGAAAAGAAAACATATGTTCATACACATCTTGTACAATAATGTTCCCAGCAACTTTATCCATGATGGTCCAAACCTAGAACAAAACTTTGTCCGATGACAGAAGAAGAAACATGCAGAGGCATATTTATATGATGGAATCTTCCTCAACAATTTTAAAACATGAATTACTGATACAAATAGCACCATTGGTGAATCTAAAACAGTTATTCTGGGTAAAGCAGCTTTGTCAGTCCATATTTTCCAAGGATGGCTGATGTATGTATTTCTCATCCCACATATTCTTTTAAAAATGCAGCTGATGCATGTCCCATCTAGACCTCAGAATTAATTTAGGTAGGGTCTTGCAACTGCTTTGACAAACATTTGGTGAAAGTGATGCAACTGACTTTTAAGATTATATTATACAAAGGGTTTTGACCTCTGTCTCTTTGTTAGAATGCTTGAACTTGGAACCATGCTACGAGGAAGGCTAAACTACCCCATGCAGTGAAACCACCAAAAGCCCACTTGGACGCTTTCTAGACATGAGTGAATGAGCCTTCAGAGGATTCTAAACCCCGACCTGAAACATCATTTAAGTTTTCTAGTGGAGCCTTCAGATACAATGGATCAGATTTGAACGATTCTCATGTCTATGTCAGGTCTGAATTCCTAACGTGTAGAATCTATAATCATAATAAATATTTGTTTTATGACACTAAATTTGGAGTAATTATGTAGCATTAGAAAATTGAAAGAGAAGATCTATACAAAAGAGTGCAAACTATGATTCCATGTATATATCTTGAGATGAGGAGAATTAATTCATGGAACAAGTCAGACTATTGATTGCTTGTGGGAAGAGGGGGATTGAATCGGATTGAGCATGAGGGAATTTTTTTGGAGTAGTGGTAATGTTCTACATCTTGATAGGTGCTTGGATTACACAGATGCATACACTTGTCAAAACTCAGCAATCATACAATGTAAATTTAAGTCAGAAATAACATTAAATGTACTAATAACTCCAGTTAAAAGGCAGAAGATTGTCAGACTCAATAAAAAATAATAAATATGCCATTAACAAGGTTTAACCTTTAAATATATGGGCACAAATAGGTTGAAGGTTAAAGAAGAGAAGGAGATATGTCATACAAACAGAAAAAAAAGCTAATTACACTGATAATATTGGACAAAGTAGTCTGTAAGTTAAAAAGTATTACTAGAAGTAAAAAGGGGTATTTATTAATGATAAATGGATTAATTAAAAAGGAAATGTAAAAATCTAATTCATCTGTCTTAAAGTAGTTTAAGCACACACAAAAGAAGAGCACCTGCATACATGTTACCCATTATCTTTGCAAGCTCCCTATTCCATTTTTAACTTCTTTTTGAAATGGCTAAAGGAGCATGATCACTACCTTTCTGAGATAATTGAGGGGGTATCCCAATTATTATACACCACTCACATTTCTCTTTTTTCTATTTCATATATTTGTCTATCTATGATTTATTATGTTTCTTCAGTGTCTTCCCTCAAACTGAACTTTGCCAAATGTGTATTATTTGGCATAGTAGTGGCTGTGGTAATGCTTTCATTGATTCTTAGTAATTGTTAAATAAATTTCTTAATGTTATTAAAAATAGTTACAAAACAGCAAGATTTGTATGCTATTAATAAAGTGAAGATATTTTTTCTAAGAATTTTAGAAATTCTAAAATTCTATCTACAATAAATCACTCCTTACCTCTAAGTTTCAAGAGAAATATGGTCCCAGGAAATAATTGACAATTTTTAAAAACACAGATTTCATCTGGTATTTTTTTTTCATAAGCCAATAGGTCTTCAAAATACTCAGGCAGAAGTAGACTATAGGTATAGCCTATTTCATTGTTCTCAAACCTAAAACTGGGTCCAGATTTTACCACCATGCTTAAAGTTGATAAAAAGTATATATGCTAACATCAAGGGAAATGGAAAAGGAGAGGAGATGGTCTAAGTTGTCTGCCATAAACTTTTCTCCAAAGGACCCATATGAAAGTGAGCGACAGACACGGATTAACTTAGATGACTTGTCAAGTTGAGCATGTCTATTCTAGTCATACTAAAAAGAAAACAACATGAAAATGAAAATAAATACTTTTAAAAATAAATACTGATGTAATCTGTTAGTAAATGCAGTCAAGGATGTGGCCAGGAATTTTAACAATACCTATCAATTACCCCTACCCTATAGGGAAAATAAGAAAAGTTTGAAAATACACACACACACACACACACACACACACACACACACACACACTCTCTTGAGAGAGAAAGAAAGAGGGAGAGAAAAACACTTCAAAGAGAGAGGGAGAACAAGATCTTGAAATCCTTCCTTCTCTAAAATGGATATAAAGCCAGGAAGAGATAGGATATATTCTTCCTTTGGACCTGAATTTTCCCTTAAGGTTTTAAAAATGTCTCCAATTCTTACCATCTACTGTCAGGTTTTGTGTTAGATCTTCAAGCTCCTTTTCAGTGAGGTTCAAGCCCATATTTTGCAGAACTGTATCCACTTTACTGGAATCAATCTTCCCTCCTTATGAAAAGAGAGAAACATAAGGAAAAGACAAGAGTCAATAACAGCTAGAACTAGATAGAGCTTATTGTTTTAATCTTTATAAGCATACCCAGAATTGCAGCAGGTGATAAGAAACCCAGTGTCTCCAACTAATTGTCTTGTTTTCATTGTATTTACTTTTACAATTAACTCCTAGTTATGTTAAAGGATGTTGGATTTCCATTCCCATTAAAAAACATGTTATTTAAGTTAAAAAGCTAATTCAATTAAAACTATCAATAGTAGTGCAAGTAGTGTGTGATTCAGCAGCTGTGATTGTGGTGTGGGGTGATGGAGGAGTGGGAACTCAGCTTAGACAGGACTCCTTTTTTGGCCTGCTTCCTGTCTGTCTCATTTTTAGGTCCCTCCATCTCCTTGGAACCTTTTTAGTTTTGGCCCAAATGTTAGACTAGGAGTGTGCTGCTGAATAAATAAATATAAGATGTTCTAATCTTCCATTTACTTTTTGCTGTGCAATCTGGGCTCTGATGATTTCTTCTGTCAAATTTGGGAAATACCAAGAGAGCATGGGCATTCTTTCCAAGTTACATCATAATAAACAATATCCTGAAGTACACACTGATGTATAAAAAAGAAAGTAATAATCTAAGTGGTAGGTGGCAGGATTCACACTTTAATTATAGTATAAATGAAAAACATGATGAAATCAGATCAATCTCCACTTTGGTTTCTCCCTCACCTTTAAGAAACTTTATACCATTCAGCAACCTGTTCCAATAGACTTTTCCATCTGTAAGAAAAAGCACTATTCAGATCACAGAAAAGCAATGCAATGCTGCATAGACAATATAACACCAGTAATTTCAGAAAGATGTACTTTGTGAATTGCCTTAGAAATTTTCAGAGTTACTGACAAATAATGAAATTATATGGTGTGTGGGGAAAGTTAACTTCAGTAATATAGTTAAAATGGACACTCTTAACATGCTGCAATGTGTCTTTTCATTTTCTTTTGTAATATTTTCATCATTCCCTATTAGATTACTCTCTTCTTTTTGTCACTTAGCCTCACATAAATTTTATATCTTTCAATAGAATCAAAAGTAATAAAAGGACATGACTAAACCTTGATGAAATAATGATGATACAACTGTTGATTTTCAAACTAAAATTTAAATGGCACAAATAATCTTTTAAAAATAGGTTAAATATCCATTTATCCAAAATGCTTGGGAATAGAAGGATTTTTGATTCTGGATTTTTTTGGATTTTGGAATATTTGCATATACATAAAGAGCTATCTTGAGGATTGCACCCAAGTCTAAACACAAAATTCGTTTGTTTCATATGCACCTTATACACATAGGCTGAAGGTAATTTTATACAGTATTTTTAATTGCCTAAATTTTGACCAAAATCTATCACAAGAAGTCAGGTGTGAACTTTTCTACTTGTGCCATGATGTTGGTGCTTAAAAAGTTTTGGATTTTGGAGCATTTTGGATGTTTGAATTAGGGGGGTTAGGGAGGCTTTAACCTGTAGTAGGATCACTTAAAATTATGTAATATACGTCAGAGATCACTTTGGCAAGCAATCAGATAAAGCTAATTTTAGAATGTTTTACAATTTTCTCATAAACAGTCCTTAAAGATCACATTTTAACTTGAAATCCTTACCATTAACTAGGAGATTATTCACCAGTTCTGAGAGTTCTGTATCTGTGAGCTCTATTCCCATGTTTCCTAGAACTGTTTTCACATCATCGATACCAATTTCCTCTCCTTCCGATAGAAAAGGGTAACACATGAGATTTTAAATAACAATCTAATTATTCCAAATAATAATGAAATCTTCTAGTATTGTTTAACTATTGGCCTCAAGTATCCAATTCATAATACATCTAATGAATCTTGTCTATAGTTCTGGCAGAAAATTATTATTTTAAAAAATAATAGAAATAACATATGATAATACATGGCAATAGATTTTCATAATTTTCTATTGTAAGAGATTACCCATGGCTTAAATAAAGCTTTAGCCATTTTTTGTTGAATTTGTTTTTTTACTAAAATGTCTTTAGATAATTTGGAAAATATTATAGGGCTTTTTATAAAAGATGGCACTATGTTTTGTTGCTAAAATATTATGATAAGCCAAAATTAAGGTCTAGAAAATTGGAACTACAATAATTTCATTTAAAAATAGCACAATTCACAAATGAATTAAAAAACAGGAAAAATGCAAAATATGTGTAAAAAATGAGAATCATATAATTTGATATTATTTATATTTACAAATAATATGCTTATTTTATGTGATCTGCAAATTGCCAATTTAATGTGTGAAAAGTATTCTTTCAAGTGTTAGATAGTGTTTATATTTAGAATTTTTTCAATATTCAAGTCTGAAGAAAAGTATGAGGCTGAATAAGAATGAACTTGGACTTTTCACTTAAAAAAAGCTTTAACAGAACAACTTAAAGGAACTCTGGTATTCTCAGCCTGTTAAGATGTAAAATTCTTTCTTGTTCTTCTCAAATGAAGTTTTCTTTTTTTTGATACTGGGAATTGAATTCAAGGGCACTGGACCACTGAGCCACATCCTCAGCCCTATCTTATGTTTTATGTAGAGACAGGGTCTCACTGAGTTGCTTAGCACCTCGCCTTTGCTGAGGCTGGCTTTGAACTCGCGATTCTCCAGTGTCAGTCTCCCAAAGTGCTGGGATTACAGGCGTGTGCCTGCACGCCCGTCTTCAAATGAAATATTTTATAGTTTGAGCATCCTTTAAAATACATATTATTCTTTCACTCAGGCATTATTTTTTCCTTCAGATTTTAAAAGGCCCAACTGTATTTTAAAATTAACTGGGTCTTTGTCCTTTTTATATAAAGCCAAGTATATTTTTACTACTTGTTCTCTTAAAAGATGTTTAATTCAAGAAAAATAAAAGCAGTTGATTGCAAAAAAAAAAATCAGAATCATATATATTTTGGTAACTTCTTTCTTACCTAAAATAGCTTCTACTTTATCCATCAATTTTTTCAGATCAACTTTCTCACAGCCTGGAAAGTTTAATCAGAAGAAAAATAATATAGACTCAGAAAAAAGATATATAGAAGACCTATTTTTTATCTAAGATTTATTATTAACCAGATGACCAATCAAAAAAAATCATTGAAATGAAGATCAAGATTTAATAGTAAATAATGAAGAAAAAGTTCTTTAAATTTGACAAGAATAAAATTCAAATTATGTAAATAAGTTTATTATTTTTTAAATGTTAACTTCTTTCTTTCTTTCTTTCTATTGGTTCTTTTTAGTTGCCAGTAAGTGGCTGGATCCAGAGACTACCATGCTAAATGAAATAAGACAGTCCCAAAAAGCCAAAGATTGAATGTTTTTTGCTGATATGTGGAAAATAAGCTTAATTTTCTCTTATATTTAAGAAAACTCAGATTATAATTATGTCTACTCCATAATTATTAGTATACAAATGAATAAATGCTGACTTTTAAAACTGTGTTGTATGATATTCTGGCAAAATGGTACCGTTATACACCACAGAATCTTTTGAAACTTCAAAACAAAACGTAAGAAATAACTTTTACAGAAATGACTGACTTTCCCCCCAGAGTTCCTATAAGTCTTTTGAACTCCAGAATTGTGCTATTTTCAATAGCCTATCATGGCATCATTCATATAGACTTTTTTCTCCAATTACTACATAGTCTGTCGTGTCCATATTTTTTGGTGCCTTTGTGTGTAATTTGAATAGTCCTCCAACATTACTTTTACTTACTTCTTGAAATTGTGCATCTTCCTCAATATCTATAAAGACTTTAATTTTGTATTGCCATGTATTGGTGCAATGGGAAGAGATTAGTGTTACCAATGTGGAATGTTTGATAGTGACTAATTACTTAAGTGGTTAGTTTAGTGATTCCTTGAATTAAATGCTGGATAAGAACTCAGCTAAAGTTTAACCATTTCTCACATTGTCTGTATGCATTTTAAATTAACAAAAATGAATTCAATTTCAAAAAATTATAATTTAAAACATTCTTTAGATAATAAATTAAAAAATACAAGTACACAAAGAAAATAAATGTTCCTCTTTTTTTTCTCTTGTCACCTTAGATACCATATTCCAGTATTGCTAACAGTTTGGTAGCTATCCTTCTGGACTTTTTATATGTTTATAAAAGTATACAGTATATCTCTTAAAAATTAATAATGTTATACATATTGTTCTGTAACTTGTAACAGTGATAAATTTAAAAAAATTAAAAGAAAGGAGGGAAGGAAAGAAGAAGGAAAACAAACCCTCAATATCCATTAATAAAGGAAGGAAGAATAGCTTAGCAACATGGGTTTTACCCTAGATTGATGTCAGTGATATATGGATGAGTGAGAAAAATAAGTCATAGTTCTATCTTTGTATAACTAGACAATAATGAATTCTTTATTCATCACTAGCATTAATTTCCTACCTTAAAATGTATAAGAAAAAAGTGACAGGTTTTAAAGGAAAACAAGCAAAGAGACTTTTTATTATGAGTTTTGAAAGCTACTCAAATCTCTTTTGGATAACAAATAAAGTAAACCTTTGAAACAGCCATAATTAATCTAGAAAGCTGAACTTCTGTTTAAAATCATTGTTTTCTATAATGCTCACCATTACGCAGAAGATTCTTTATCTGATCAAGTTCCTCTTCTGTAAGCTTGATATTCATGATTTCTAAAGGAGCATTCAAATTATTTACATTCACCTCTCCTCCTTGTGATCATGAAAAAAGAATGAAGAAAAATGGAATAATTATAAAATAGTTAAAAGGATCAATACCCATAACTATCTTCAACTAACAAGTGTTACTAGTAAATGAATATATGCTAAAAAGAGAATGACTTTATAACCTAGTATTTATTAACTCTTTGTATTCTCAAGAAAAGAACAAAACTATAATAGATTTATCCTACTCTCAAGAAGGTTAAAAAGCAGAGTTAGAATTAGGACTTGTTTCCTCAAACCTTAAATATATCTACCCATGAAAAAATTGGGTGAGGCAGAATTAAGTAAATAGTAAAGAGCACTAATAAATAATCTCCATATGAAAATAGAGATTGCATCTGTTCCCTAAATTCTTACTCTCAGATTCTTTTTCTTGGTCAAATTAAAACAAAAAAATTTTCCCTTTTCCCTTCCTCCCTCCTTCCCTTCCTGTCTTATCATTCCTTCTTTCTGTCTGTAAATCTTTTATTTCTGTTCATGTAAATGTTTTTTTTTTTCTGGAGAAAGTTTTTAAAATATATGTTAGTCAAAAACTTCCTTCTGAGATAAAGTAAGGGTTATCACTAGGAAAAGTACAAATGTGGTACAATAAGCAAATTAAGGTATTGTGTTCTGTTGATATAATTTTTAATAATTTTTTAGTTATATATGGACACAATATCTTTATTTTGTTTATTTTTATGTGGTGCTGAGGATCGAACCCAGTGCCTCACATGTGCAAGGCAAGTGCTCTGCCACTGAGCCAGAATCCTAGCCCCGATATAAACTTTTTATGCCTTCTCATTGTGCTTCTTACTCACTTTTATTAGATCTCACATCTTTCATCAATCTGTTTTTGAACACCTTTTCATGAGCTGCAAGAAAAGATCCAATTCAGATCTCTGGAAAATTCACATGGAGATTCACCAAAACATTCCAAACTATATGACTGCAGCAAGTTTTGCCTTAAAAATTAATCTATTTCATAGTCACATAACATCTACATATCTTAAATGGAAATATTTTCCATAGTGACAAATCTATCCATTACTTGGTACTAGAGACATTATTCTGTGACACAACACTAAAAACACATATAAAATATGTCATTCTTCTTTTTACTCTATTGTTCTGTTTCTTTTTATTTTTGCATTGCTCATATTAGAAACTTACTGATCTATGGGCATAATCAACTAGATAACTATGTGACAACATACTGAAGACTCTCAAGTGGTGTTTGAAGATGTAATCAGAGAATTTATTTTCAAGTCAGAAGTGCTTTCTATTAATTTACAGATTTTTTTAGATGAAAGTGTACTGTTAAAAGATCAAGAACTGCTCTCAAAAACCCATTACGTCAAGTTCCATGGAAGGCAGATGGCATTTCTGCGGCTTACCATCCATGGGCAATGTTTTCCACATTTGCTTTTGCTCTTCTTCTGAAATCTCAATTCCCATGGTTTCTAGAGTATTTTGTAGATCACTAGAAGCAATCTTTTCTCCTTCAAAAAGATGAAATATCCATAGGTAAAATATTAGGGAATAATCTAATTATTTCAAATGATCTAGAAGTATACTTGTCCTGCTATGTCTTTTTCTTTAATATAAAAATAAACAGGAAAAAGACTGCGAGATTTCCTGATAAAAATAGTCAAATGATAAATTGAAAATAAAAATTGTCCTTTGATATTTGTAGATGCAAAGTATTCCTAATACTAGAAAAAACACTAGACATTACGGAAGAAAATCTAGTCATATAATTATTCAGAAATTATGGAGGTTAGTATAATAGAGTACACAATTAACAAAATTGGACATTTTCCTTAAAATTATGTGACTAGCTGGTTGTATTTTTGATTCCTTTAATGCTTCACTGTGTTTTAATTGTATCCATCTAGTTTTGGGGTCTAGTAAGTACTAGTAATAATACTAGTTAATACTAGTGGTATCATTTTATTGAAAAAAAATCAAAGAATGTATGAAATAGTCCTTTTCTGTGAATTAGTAAAACTGCTATGGATATAAGTATGGAGGCTCCTCAAAAGACTAGGCATGGAACAACCATATGACCTAGCTATACTACTTCTTGGTATTTACCCTGAAGAATTAAAGTCATCTTACTATAGTGATACATGCATATCCATGTTTATAGCTGCATAATTCACAATAGCCAAACTATGGAACCAGCTTAGGTGGTTAATGGATGAACGGATAAAGAAAATGTGGTATATACATACATACATACAGAATAGAATTTTATTCAGTTATAAATAAAAATGAAACTATGTCATTTGCAGGAAAATGGATGGAACTAGAACATCATGTTAAGTAAAATAAGTCAAACTCAGAAAGTTAAGGGTCTGTATATTTTCTCTCATATGTGGAAGCTAGAAAGGAAAAAGGAAAACAAAGTTGGGGGTGGATATCCTAAAAATCAAAGGGAGATCATTAGAGGAAAGGGACCAAGGTGAGAGGCAACGAGGGAGGAGAGAATTGCTGGGGAGTGGTATTGGCCAAATTATGTTTTTATACTGTGGGCACATACGAATATGTAACAACAAATTCCATCAATATGTACAACTATAATACATTGATAAAAATGTGGAAAAAAACCATAAAAAAACCTATGAGATTATTTTCAGAAGTTCTCCAATAATAAGAGTTGTTTTTTAAGCTTGAAACATTTGCTTTATGACTTGGTTTATATATTTTTACACAAACAATAAACAATCTAATGAGTATGAAAAAGTATTTCTTTTTGAAAGACAGAAATAATCCTTTTGCTTTACTTAAAAAATCCAGATAGTGTTAGACTAAACTGTTTCTCACTAAGTGCAAATATTTTATCAAAGTGAATACTGAAAATATGTGAATTTATAATAAACTAATAATATTTAAAGTTTTAGTATAAATCATCACTTATTACAAATAACTTATAACAAATTCTTACCAGTAAAAACTTTCACTTCATCCTCCAAGGTTTTCAAATCCACTTTATTATCAGCTATAACACAAAAACATAATTTGAATCTCATAAAATGATATAAAATAGCATAAGAGCACTCCTCTTCCTCTTTCTTCTATTCCTCTGATTACGTCTTCAATAGTACTTAATAAGTATACTAGATATTTTTGCTAAGCAATTCAAATAGTCAACAAATATTTACTTAGAATATGCTAAGAGCATGATCTAAAGAAACACTTAAATATTGAAAATAAACATTTAAAAATGCATC
Source organism: Xerus rutilus (assembly GCA_028644305.1). Classification (NCBI taxonomy): domain Eukaryota; kingdom Metazoa; phylum Chordata; class Mammalia; order Rodentia; family Sciuridae; genus Xerus; species Xerus rutilus. The sequence continues at coordinate 14,640,102 of CM053402.1, forward strand.
TTTGACTTTACTCCATAAAATAGCAAATCTATCTGATAATAAAAAGATGAGATTCAAAAGTGGATATTTTCTGTGAGCCAGCTTTCTCATCCTCAAAATTTGGAAGACTCTTTTATTGATCATGCCACTAGTGCCCAGAATAATCCATTTCCAATTTGTCACAGTCACTTTCTTATCCAAACTTACCATTTTTCCTATAAAAGCTCTCTTATTCCTTTGCTAAAGTTAAATAAAACAGAAAGCCCCAAATAGTGTCTAACATACTCACCACTGACTGGCAGGTTTTGTGTCAGATCTTCAAATTCATTTTCAGTAAGCTGGATTCCCATGTTGCTTAAGATGGTGTTCAGGTTTTTTTTGTCAACCTTACCTAATCAGAAAGAGACAGGTTGGGACTCTAAAAAATTTGAGACTCTAAAAAAGTGATTTCTAAAGTGTTTTGTTTTTTGAGACTCATAGCTTTTGAAAATTGGAGGAAAACTATAAATCCTACGTATCCACAAAGTGCATATATGCATATTTATAAATTGTGCATTAAAATTTTAGAGGATGTGCTATATAGTCCTTTAATGGGCCTCATAAATGCTCTTTAAACCTACCTTAAAAATATCTTCTCCTAACGTTGAAAAAAATACTCCCTATGAACCATGATTGTGTTTTTCAACACAAACAGTAAAAATTCATTGAATAAAATATGTATAAAGGAATGTAGTATTATAAATGCAATATTACTGTAAGAGGAATGTAGTACTATAAATTGAATAAAATATATAAAAAAGAATATAGTATATAAATACAAACTCACCTAACAAGTTAGGGACTAAGATTTGTTTTATTCCATTAATCAAATATTTAATATTTGTTTTATTCTGTCATTACATAACATGTAGTATTCTATATTGATGATTCTATATTTTGCATTTGTCACTTAACAACATATCTTGGAGATCACACATGTAAATACAAATAACCAACAATACATCTAACTTTTTATTGAACTGGCAGATTTAAGAAATGCTTCAATGCAGGTCACAGATAAAATGATGTTATGATACACTAAGACAGCAAAAAAGGAGAAATTTTAATGATTTGTCCTAATGATTTGCTCTAAACATTTTTTTCAACTTACTCTCAATTTAGAAACAATTTTTAGATTCAATTTGAAAAGTTAATTTCTGCACAAATTGGTACATTATCAATATGAAACACAGTTATCTTTTTTTTTTTTCCTATTCTCCTTTTTCTTCCTTCTCTGTTATATAACCATTGCATTATTTTGGTCTCCTTACCTAATGATAGGTTCCTCACTTGAATAAAAGGAAAATATAGAAAATATAGAAAAATAAACTTGTGGGGCTGGGATTGTAGCTCAGCAGTAGAGCACTTGCCTCGCATGCGTGAGGCCCTGGGTTCGATCCTCAGCACCACATACAAACCAATAAAATAAAGACATTGTGTCCATCAACAACTAAAAAATATTTAAAAAAAAAAAAAAAAAGAAAAATAAACTTGTAATCCTTGTGCTCTGTGTGGATCCCCTCAGGAGAAATTGGGGACTCTAATTATGTGAATTTAAAACAACATCTTATCTTAGCTTTATTGTATTAAACAAAAGAAAAACATTTATGGGAAGTACTCTAGAGAATAAAGGTGTTTTACCAAAACATAACATCAAATTTTTATAACAAAGAGCCTAATTTTATTACAAATTTCAACTTAAACAAATATTCACAATAAGGAGTAAGGTAACAGAATTTACATGGCAAATTAGGATCAATGATAAAGTATAATTACTGTACGAATAAGAATCTTGAATTCACAGTAACTTTGTACTCACCTGTAATGGCTTTTGCTCTTTCCATTACATTATGCAGATCAGCATTTCCATTTGCTATAAATAAATATCAAATATAGACATGTAATCAATGGCATGAACTCAGAAAACAAAAATAAATTATTCATATAGTGAAATAAAGTCCAGCTAAATTTTACTCATATTGTAATTTTAACTGGTATATAAAATTTTTAAAAATTTTAAGTATTTATGCCATGTTAATGAGACGATCTATTGAGACTATAAATTCTGGTCAAGAGAACAGGTACTCAACCCAGACTTTTGGAAGTCCTGTCTTATAATTGTGGATGAAGTTTCCCTTGATGTTGCTCAGACTGAGGCCCTAATCTAGCCTGGAACTTTTAATAAAGGGATCATATAGGGTTAATATCTGAGATGAATAAAAGAATTAGTAAGAGTCAATCAGAAGAAGAGGAGAAATTTTCTTAACGTGGAGGAGATGAGGTAAGAATGATTCTTAAACCATGGTTCCTGTACTGGCCATGTTAGTATTACTTGAGAAGTTGTTAGAAGTGCAAATTCTGGGGCCTCACCTCACACATACTGAATTAGAAACTCTGGGGATGAGGCCTAGCAATCTGCGGTTTAACAAGGCCTTTGGGTGACTCTGATGTTCAGTCAAGCTTAAGAATCATTGAGTTAAAAAAACAAAAGCTTAGGGACCGCAGCCTGTGTATGAGCAAGGGAGCACGGCTGGATGGAAAAATGCACGGTGAGAAGAGTGATCAGGTCTGAGAGGCAGTTTGAAATTGAGTCTTGTAAACCATTATAAGGATATTAATATTTATCTTTTGGATTGTAGGAATAAACAGCGTTCTAAGGTATGAGAAATATGGTTAGAATTTAATTTGATGGAACATTTTAATAGTTGAATAGAGAATAAAGAGATAATAACGTAGGGCAAAAAACTCATTAGGATACTACTACATTCTCCAAACTAAAGATGAAGAGGGTCTGAACTCATGCAGTAAATTCACTTATTTATTGAGAGACATGGAAGCATCTAGGAAATCTTTAGGATTCAAGAATTACCAAGGGTTATGTGGGGAATAGAGACCAAACAAGGACAGAAAGATAAGCCAGGGTATAAGGATAAATGACTAGGTTGATGATATTGTGTTATGAAATGTGAAAGTAGAATTTATTGAGGAAGAAATTTCATTTGGGAAATAAAAATAAATTCCTATGAGAAAACCTAAATACAGATCTTTAATGTGAAACATTGGGCCTAAGATTAAGATTTGGGAACCTTTATTACATATGGGTAACTTGAAACCATGAAGGTGGATGAAATCTTCCACAGAATGTATAAAATTGCAATCAATATTGATCTGATAAAGAAACTTTGAGAATCCAACAACCAAGAGGTTGTTGAAAGAAGAGAGGCTGTTGAAACATAGAGAGAGGGAAAAGTCAGTGGGACCATACAGAAATGAGAAAGATGAGAAAGGTAATAATTTCAAGAAGAAACAATCCATCATAGAAAAAAGGCCCCACAAATATTTAATATGACAAGTCCTAAATCATGTCCATGATTTTATAATTAGATCATTGTTTAGCTAACCTGATCACAGTGGGTTTACCAAAAGGGGAAGGGGCAGGAGCAGACAGCAGATTGCTATGGACAGAGGTACAAATAACAGGAAAGTACATGGTTTTCTTGTCCCTGCTATGCTTTTTTTCTTTTTTTCCCTTCCTAATCTAGTACTAATTTCTACTAATTCTCCTGCTTGCTCCAAACGATTCTTGGAATCCAGAGAGAAATATGTTGATTTTAGATTAATTTTCTGTTAGTTATTCTTAACATAGTATTGGGATCTTCTCTAAGATTTTAAGTATTTATTTAGTACCAACTATAATTTTTGCAAAGAATGCCATGTGAAAGATAAAGATAAAAAGATGCCCTAAATATACCTTTAGTGCTTACCATCAACTTGTAGATTTTTTGACAGTTCAGCAAGTTCCTCTTCTGTGAGCTTGATCCCCATATTCTCCAGACCAGTCCGGAGTTTATTCATTTTTATCTTCCCCCCTTAGGAAAGAGATAGCAAAGCAACATATGAAAATAAAAATCATGTATTAGTAAAATAAGAAAAACAAAATTTGTCAAAATGGATTCTACTGTCATGTATAAACTAAAAAGAATAAAACAAAAAACCAAACCAAACCAAAATAAAACAAGCCGGATGCGGTGGCACACACCTGTAATCCCAATGGCTTGGGAGGCTGAGGCAGGAGGATTGTGAGTTCAAAGCCAGCCTTATCAATGTAGCGAGGCCCTAAGCAACTCAGCGAGACCCTGTCTCCAAATAAAATATAAAAAAGGGGCCAGGGCCGGGGATGAATCTCAGTGGTTAAGCACCCCTGGGTTCTATCGCTGGTACCAAAAAACAAAGCAAAATGACAATAAAAAACCAAAACAACAACAACAAAAAACTTCTACCAACATCCCAAAAGTTCTCACCCAGTATGTACTCAGTGGACTCTCCACAACTGAAACCACTATGCTGACTTTATAAGTTTATTTTTAAACTTTATATAAAGAAATTATATAGCATTAAATAAAACCAAAAATTTTAGTGTTATTTTATTTGGTTCTGGGGATTAAACCCAGGGGTACCTGACCACAGAGCTATATTCTCTTTTTATTTTTTATTTTGAGACAGGGTCTTGCTAAGTTGCTTACGACCTTGTTAACTGCTGAGGCTGGCTTTGAACTTGCAATCCTCCTGCCTCAGTCTCCTAAATTGCTGGGATTACAGGCATGCACCACTGTGTCTAGCTCAAGTGTCATTAACTTTAATAACCACATATTGTTAAAACAAAACAAAAGAGATAAAAGATAACATGGGTTTATATCATTTACATTTCAACAAGTCTGAAACCCCAAAGAGATTTGTTCAACCCAAGAAAACATCTAATAAAAGAGTCATATTTAGAATGTATTTGCTTTAATATATTCTTGTTAACAAGCTTACATAATTTTTTTTTAAAATATTTTTTTTAGTTGTAGATGGACACAATATCTTTATTTTATTGCTTTGTATGTGGTGCTGAGGATCGAACCCAGGGCCTCACGCATGCGAGGCAAGCGCTCTACCGCTGAGCTACAATCCCAGCCCAAGCTTACATAATTTTTAAAATATTTTTAGTTGTCAATGGACCTTTATTTTATTCATTTATTTATATGTGGTGCTGAGAATCGAACCCAGTGCCTCATGCATGTTAGGCAAGCGCTCTACCACTGAACCATACCCCAGCCCAACAAGCCTACATAATTAAACATTAAGGGGCATGAACAAGTGGAATTGCAGACACCAACTTAATTCCTCTGCGCAAAAAGTAGCGTTACTTTTGTTTACTGACTTGACATATTAATTTTCTTTGTAGCTGATGCTATTAAAAATGCTTTTAATAGTGGTCAGTCCTTTATTTTGTTTTGCTAATTTGACTTTTTCTTTTGAAAACTTGAAAAAAAATTTAAAATGTACTGCATTACCTGTCAAGAAAAAGTGTATTGTAAATGTAGTTTTGCCAAAAGAATCATAAGTGCAAATTATACAGGCCAAAGTTCATAACTGAGTGATATAAATACTGGAGAACTTAGGTAAATATGCCTTATCATCTGGTTCTTTACTTACCTTTGAAAGACTTAATACTCTTCAGCAACCTTTTGTGATATAATTTTCCAGCAGCTGTTAAAAAAAGACATAGTTCATGTAATAGTAAAATTAATGAGATTCACAAAATAGCTTAATAATTTAAAAGCTTAAATTGTTAATGGTTTAATAATTTAAAAGAATAAAGTCTTTTATCTAATTGACAAAAATCAATTGTACTTTTACAGAGCAGTAATGAGCAAACCAAATAAATATAAACTTAAGAATAAATTTAACAAAATAAGTGAAAAACTTATATTCTGAAACCTACACTGCAGAAAGAAATTTAAAGACCTGAATAAATAAAAAGATGTCAATGTTTATAGATTGGAAAACATAATATTGTGAAGATGGCAATACTCTCAAATTGATCTACATATTCAATGCAATCCTATCAAAATCCAAGCTAGTTTGCAAAAATTGATGACAGAGCTAGGACTCCCAATAATCTTGAAATAATCTTGAAATTAATAATCTTTCAATAATATTGAAAAAGAACAGGAAATTTGGAGGATTCACATTTTGAAAAATGTTTTCATTAGTGTATTATAGTTATACATAATATTGAGGTTCATTTTGACATGCAATTCATGGAATACAATTTCCATTTCGTCCTCAGTATTTCTTTCCCTCTCTTCCTACTTGCCCATTTCCCTTACTCTACTCTACTTTTCTTTCTTCTATTTATTTGTTGTTTTTTAAAATCTGTGCTTTATAGATATACATAAAGGTGAAATTTGCTGTACTATATTTATACATGTATATAACATAATATGGTCAATTTCACTCCATAGTTCCTCTCTTTTTCTGTTCCTCCTCCCTCACCCTTCCTCTACTCCACTGATCTCCTTTCTATTTTCATGGGATTCCTATCCAATGCCCTTGTTTTGCTTATTTTTGCTTTCCCTTTGTAAATAAAAGGAAATCTTTGAATATTGACTTTCTGAGTTTGGCTTATTTCACTTAGCTTGATGTTCTCCAGTTCCATCCATTTACCAACAAATGTCATAATTTCATTCTTTTTTATGGCTGAGTAAAACTCCATTGTGTATATATATTCCACATTTTCTTTATCCATTCATCTGTTGATGTGCATCTGGGCTGGTTCCATAACTTGGCTATTGTGAATTATACCTCTATAAATATTGATGTGCCTATATCACTACCATATGCTGATTTTAGTTCTTTTGGATAAATAATGAGGAATGGGATAGCTGGGTCATATGGTGGTTCTATTCCTATTATTTTGAGGACTCTCCCTAGTGCTTTCCAAAGTGATTGTACTAATTTGCAGTCCCACCAGCAATGTATGAGTGTACCTTTTCCCCTACTTCCTCACCAGCATTTATTACTATTTGTGGTTTTTTTTTTTTTTTTTTTTTTTTTGTGGTACTGGGGATTGAACTCAGGGGCACTTGACCACTGAACCACATCCCCAAAACCCTATTTTGTGTTTTATGTAGAGAAAGGGTCTCACTGAGTTATTTAACGCCTTGCCATTGCTGAGGCTGGCTTTGAACTCACGATCCTCCTGTCTCAGCCTTCCAAAGTGCGGGGATTACTGGGGCTGGGGATGTAGCTCAGTAACGGAGCACTTGCCTAGCATGTGTGAGGCACTGGGTTCAATCCTTAGCATCACATAAAAATTAATAAAATAAAGGTACTGTCTCTATCTACAACTGAAAAAAGTTTTAAAAAATAAAACAAACAAAAAAACCAACAAAGCCCTGGGATTACAGGTGTGCGCCACCGCACCCAGCTTACTATTTGCATTCTTTTTTTTTTTAACTGCATGGAGAAATTTATTTTTAATTGAAAAATATTAATTTTTCATATTTATGTGGTACAGTATGATGTTTTGATAAATTTCCATAACATAGTGGTTAACATCTTTGCCACACATGAGAGAATTTTAAAGTTCTGGGCTTCCATACATTTGCTCCAGATGCAATCCCTCTCCTGATTCCCTCATAGCCATTCTATCTGGAGAAATATGCAGTTTCAATGTGGTTTTGATTTGCTAGGGATGTTGAACTATTTTTTGTATACTCATTGGCCATTCATGTTTCTTTTTCTGAGAAACGTCTGCTTAGCTTTTTGTCCATATATTAATTGGGTTATTATTATTATTTTTTTTGCTGTAAAGTTTTGAGTTCTTTTTTTTTTTTTTTTTTGGTACCAGGGATTGAACTCAGGGGCACTCAACCACTGAGCCACATCCCCAGCCCTATTTTGTGTTTTATGTAGAGACAGGGTCTCACTGAGTTGCTTAGCGCCTCGCCGTTGCTGAGGCTGGTTGAGTTCTTTATATAATCTGGATATTAATCCCTTGTCAGAAGAGTAGTAGGCAAAGATCTTCTCCCATTCTGTAGACTGTCTCTTCATGCTCTTAGTTGTTTCCCTTGTTGTGAAGAAGCTTTTTAAATTGATGCCATCCCACTTTTGATTCTTGGCTTAATTTCTTATACTTTAGGGGTCTTATTAAAGAAGTCAATGCCTAAGGCAATATATGTTTGAGTGTTGAACCTATGTTTTCTTCCAGCAGTTGCAGAGTTTCTGGTCTTTTTTTTTTTGGTACTGGGGATTGAACTCAGGGGCACTCGACCACTGAGTCACATCCCCAGCTCTATTTTGTGTTTTATGTAGAGACAGGATCTCGCTGAGTTGCTTAGTGCCTCGCCATTGCTGAGGTTGGCTTTGAACTTGCAATTCTCCTGTCTCAGCCTCCCTAAGTGCTGGGATTACAGGCTTGAGCCACCATGCCCGGCTGAGTTTCTGGTCTTATTCCTAGATCTTTGTTCCACTTTTAGTTGACTTTTGAACAGGGTGAATGATAGAGATCAAGTTTTATTTTTCTACATATAGATATCCAGTTTTTCTAGCACCATTTCTTAAAAAGACTGTATTTTCTCCAACATATGTTTTGGCACCATTGTTGAATATCAGATGCCTGTATCTATGTAGGTATATCTCTGTGTCTTCTGTTTTATTCCATTGGTCTTCATGTCTATTTTGATGGCAATATCATGCTGTTTTTATTACTATAGCTCTTTAATATTATTTGAAATTGGGTATTGTGATTTCTCCAGCATCACTCTTCTTATCTAGTATTGCTTTGGCTATTCTGGGTCTTTTATTCTTCCAAATGAATTTTAGGAATTATTTTCTAGTTCTGTGAAGAATGTCATTGGTGTTTTAATGGGGATTACACTGAATCTGTACAAGATTTTTAGTAGTATGGCCATGTTGACAATATCAATTCTGCCTATCTAAGAACATTGGTGGTCTTTCCATCTTCTAACAACTTCTTAAATTGTTTCTTCAGTGTTCTATAGTTATCACTGTAGAGATCTTTCACCTCCTTGGTTAGATTTATTCCAGGTGTTTTATTTTTAAGGTTATTATGAATGAGGTATTTTTCCTGATTTCTTCTTTGGGTGTATCACTGTTGGAATATAGAAAAGCTATTGATTTATGGGTGTTGATCTTGAATCCTGCTACTTTGCTGAATTAGTGAGCTCTAGAAGTTTTCTGTTGGAGCTTTTTTTTGGGGGGGGGGATCTGGTTCTTCTAGATACAGGATTATGTCATCCACAAACAGATAATTTGACTTCTTCTTTTCTTATTTTTATCCTTTATTGCCTGATTACTCTGGCTGGTGATTCAAGAACTATGCTGAATAGGGGTGAAAGTGTTCATCCTTGCCTCATTTCTGATTTTAGAGGAAATGCTTCCAGGTTTTCAGCATAATGTTGGTCTTGAGTTTGTTATATATAGCTTTTATAATATTGAGGTCAGTTCCTTCTGTTTTTCCTAGGATCTTTAACATGAATGGGTGCTGGATTTTGTTGAAGATTTTTTTCTGCATCTATCAAGATAATAATGTGATTCTTGTATTTAATTCTATTTATGTGGTGAGTTACATTTATTGATTTGCATATGTTGAAACAACCTGGTATCCCTGGGATGAAACCTGCTTGATTATGGTGTAGTATCTTCGTAATGTATTTTGAATGTGGCTTGCCAATATTTAATTAAGGATTTTTGTGTGTATGTTCATCAGGGATATTGGCCTTTAGTTTTCTTTGAGGATTCACACTTTAAAATTTGAAAACTTAGTACAAAATTATAGTAATCAAAACAGTGAGGTACTGGTATAACACTAGACATATAGGTCAATGGGAAAGAATTGATATGATAATCCAGAAATAATCCTTCATATTTATGGTCAATTGATTTTTTTTTAAGATGGCATCTTGCTGTGTTGCCAGGCTGGTCTTGAAATCACCTCAGAGTCCAGTATACCTGGGATTATAAGCATATATCATTTTGACCGGAGGTTCAACCGATCTTTTATAAGGGTGCCAACATAATTCAAAGGGGAATGAACAATCTTTTCAACAAATGATGTGGTGCCAACCAGATATGCACTTACAAAAGCATATTTATTGTTTTGAGTCCTTATCTTATACTATATTCAAAAATTAATCCCAAATGGATCAAAGACCTAAGTATAAAGAGCTAAAACTATAAAACTCTTAGGTATAAATTTCAGTAATCTCTGAGTAAGCAATGTTGGTTTATTTATTTATTTTTTTAGATTTGATACCTGAAGCATGAACAACAAAAGGAAAAACAGATGAACTAAAATCATCAAAATTAGGAAGTTTTGTGTATCATAGGGCACCATCAAGAAAATAAAAAGATAATCCACACAATTGGGGAAAACTTTTCTAAATCATTACCTGATAAGAAACTTCTATCTAGAATATATAAAGAACTCCTTAAGCTTAATAGTAAAATGACAACCAAATTTAAAATTGCACAAATATTATGACTAGGTATTTCTATAAAGAAGATTTTAAAATGGCCAGTATGCCAGTAAAAGATTCTCAACATCATTAGCCATCAAGGAAATGCAAATAAAAACCAAAGTGAAATTCCACTTCACATCATCAACATATAATCAAAGTATACATAATAACAAGTATTGATGAGGATGGGGAAAAACTGGAACCTCATTATCTGCTGGTGGGAATGTAAAGTATGCAGTCACTTTGGAAAAGAGTCTAGCTTCCTCAAACATTCAAATATAGAGTTACTATATGACCTAACAATTCCGGTTCTAGATATAAGAAGAATGAAAAATCTTGTATATGAATGTTCATAGGAACATAATTTATAATATCCAGGACATGGAAACAACTAAAACACCCATTTACAATGAAGAGATAAATAAAATGTGGTATATCATATGATGGAATATTATTCAGCAAGACAAATGAATGAAGTAGTTATATGTAATATGACATGGATGAACTTTTAAAATGCTGTACTAAGTGAATAAAAATACTAACAAAGGACCACTTATTATATGACTTCACTTGTTTAAACTATTTAGAGTAAGAAAATTAATAAAAGATAGAAAATAGGTTAGTGGTTGCCCAGGACTGTGGGACAGAAGAAATGGGGTTTACTGCTAATTGGTGTGGCAGTACTTTGGGGGGTAATAAAAATATTCTAAAGTTGATTGTGGTGATGAATGTACAATTCTGTTAATATACTAAAATTCATTTATTGTACACTTCCTTTGAGATTGTACACTTTCATGTGGGTTATATCTCAATAAAGCTGTTAAAAATGTTTTACCCAAACTTTTCACCTGTAATAATGAACTTAAGGAAATCTTTCTTAGTATGATAAACTTGTTCTTTCTAGTAGGGCCTACTATACTAAAACATAAGTATATAATTCCTTTCTTTTAAATTCTGAGTTGTCTTTAATTTCTTCCATTTTCCTCTTGTCTTTCTCTTTTCTTATGACATAAGCCCATTAATGGCTTGGTGGGGAGTAATAGTAGAAATTTATTATCTCTGATGGCAACATACACCTTAAGGGTTGCTTGGTGTATGATCCTTAAAGAAAAGGAAGACAGTAAAATACCATATGTCTGGAACACCCCTTTAGTTCCCAGGAAACTGGCCTTGTTAAAGGAACACAAAGAAAGCAGGCTCAGGCCAGGAATGCCTAGGTAAATTAGAAGAACACTGACTTTCTTTCATGCTGGGAACAATAGCAAGATAATGTCATGTGTAGAAAGTTGCTTTTGCACGTATGCCAGAACAGTTGCTCCTTGGGATACTGATCATATAAGCAAAGTTAGCTAGCTAATGCTGATGATGTCATTACTTCTATAACCTAACTTGTAAAACCCCTCTCTTTATGGCAATTGGTGCAAACCAGAGGACTGTGGCTTCATCCCCAAGAGGGAATGTGGAGAGAGAGAGGAGATGCTACTTCCTGGTGAGGTACCAGAGACACTGCATGTAGTGGGCCTGGTGCCCACTGGACCTTCTGCAAAATACCTGTCCTGCTTCTTTTCACGGGGCTTCACCCATAAGCATTTCTCAATAAACCCTGATGTCTCATTCTGAGTTTCTTATTTAGTTTCTTAAAACAATATTTTTAATTGTAGTGGATACAAACTGTTTATTTAATGAATTATTTTTTTTATGTGGTGCTGAGAATTGAACCCAGTGCCTCAAACATGCTAGGAAAGTGTTCTACCACTGAGCCACAACCTCAGCCCATCCTCTTTAGTTTCCTGGCAACCTATCCCACTGCTCTAGCACAACTGGGTGGTGGATGGTACACTTGGTTTCTCAAATAAACTCTAAGTGGCACTGATAATTTTTGTATGTAGCTTAAATCATAGTTTTTAAAAATACCATCATATTTTAGAAGAAGTGAAAGTTTTTCATAAAGAACCACAAAACTCCAATCTCCCTAGAAATTCAACAGAACTTGTATGACTCACCATCAACTGGCAATGCTTTCAGCAACTTCTCTTGTTCCTTATCTGTGAGCTCAATACCAAGGTTTCCCAGAACATTTTTTAGATCCCTAGAATCAATCTTCTCACCTTTGAAAACAGGAAATTGAATATGTATCATTATTTCAGAAAGCTATAATTATTCTTAACACAAAAAGTTACTTTACAATGATCAGCACCATTCTAATTTTCAGATTGAAGACTAAAGTATGAATAAAACATTTTGAACTATAGAATCAATGAGTATGTTAGATCAAATGCTTTTATGATATAATTAAGTTCCTCCTAAAAGTAGTGAAAGATAAGTTCCAGAATATACTATAGTAAATTAATTTAAAAAGATGATTATAAAAAAATTTCTTCAAGAAGTATTTTAATTTCAAAAGTAAAAATTACATGATGAGCACAATGAAGATATTAATATGATCATTTATAAGCTTCACTCAGATCTTCTTTTTCTCTCTATACTGTGTTAATTAAACACTGGTGAAGAGTTTATTGGCATCAACAACAGAGATTATAGAATTTCATTCCAAAAATGTAGATAACTTTATGTCCAAGCATAAAGCATTAAAAACAAATATTTCATTTATAAATATGGAAAAATATAATAATTTTTGTTTTCTTTTGCATTGCTGGGGATTGAACCCAGGGTCTTGTACATGCTGGACAAGCACTCTACCACTGAACTATAACCCTGTCCCAAATATCCGAATTTATAATGCAAGGATTAAGGGAAACCAAACTTTAATGTAGATAAGTGAAATCCTAATTTTATAACTTTTCACTTACCTGTAAAATCCTTGACTTTTTCCATCAATGTTTCTAGAGGAATTTTTTTATCAACTACAGGAGAAAATCAAAATTATACATTACACTGAGAGACAACAGAGTTTTACTAGATTTTGTATCAAAAGTATAGGAATAACTACAAAAGTTGCACTTACTGTATGTCAGGTACCATGCTAATTGCTTTATATACTTCAGAAATATTTGCTTTTTGAACATGCTTTGTAGGTTATTATTTTATTCCTTTACTCCTTTAATAAGCATTGAAATAGAAGAAAATTCTAGTGTGACATCAGTGAAATGGTCAACTACAGATGCCAATGCTTGTTTTACTTACACACACACACACAAAATCCCAAAACAATAAATAAGCAACTACACTTTTGACCAGAGTCCTGAAGAACAGAAGAGAACGGTGGAAACCCAGTGGATTACAGAATCTCAAGTTGGCTGCAGACAAAAGAGCCCTCTCTAAGACCATCTCTCCAGTTGTGATCAGCATGAAATTTTCCTCAGAGAAAATTACTAGATCCCCAGAAGCCTCCATTATTGCCATGGATATCTTCAGTCTTTGGAGGCACACACTTGGAAGGTAGTTCTTGTGGTACTCCTTGGTAATTCTCATGAGAAAACTGTCATGAAAGCCTGAGATGGGCCCCACTCTCCCTTCTCTTTGCTGCAGGTTCAAGATGTAATCAGTTGCTTGCTTCACATGTGCAGCCACCATTGCCCATTGCCATACCTGCCATGAGGTGATGCAGCCAAGAAGCAGATGCTGAGCCTGTGCTATGCTAATCTTGAACTTTGAATCTCCAAAACTGTAAGTTAACTAAACATATTTTAAATTCATAAATAGACTGTGTTAGGTATTTAAATTCATAAATAGCCTGTGTTAGGTATTTTGTAGTGAACAGAAAGCTGCTAATACATTCTACCACCAAAAGACATAGAATGACTAAATGGACAAAAAAAAAAAGATCTTCAACATAATAAAAGTTATCCATGAAAAACCTACAACTAACAACATAATCAAAGGAGAACTGAAAGCTTTTCCACTAAGATTTAGTACAAGGCAGGGATGTCCACTCTTACTACTTATATTCAACATATCACTGGGAGTACTAGCAAGAGTGATCAGACAAGAAAAAGAAATAAAAAACATATAAATTGGAAAGGGAAGAGTGAAATTATCTCTGTTTGCAGAAGATATGATCCTACGTGTAGAAAAACCCCAGATTCCCCCAACAACCTATTAGATGAACTCAGTAAGGATGCAAGATACAAAATCAACATTAAAAACCCAGGAGTATTTCTATATACAAATAACAACCTACCAGAAGAAGAAATTAAGAAACAATCTCATTTATGATAGCATAAAAATACATAGGAATAAACTTTACTGAAGAGGTAAAAGACCTGCTCATTGAAAACTATAGGGATGGGGATTATAGCTTAGTGGTGGTACACTTGCCTAGCATGCATATGGCCCTGAGTTCAATCCATAGGACTGCAAAATAAAAAACAAATCCAAAACTCCAAAACCTTGATAAAAGAAATTAAAGACAGAAAAAGGAAAGATTTTCCATCTTCATGGATGTGAAGAATTATTACTGTTAACATGTCTATACTCCCCAAAGCAATCTATTGATTGATTTAATATATTTTCTATCAAAAGACAAAGACATTTTAACAAAAATAGAAAACATACTCCTAAAATTTGTATGTAACCAGAATAGACTCCTAATAGCTAAATCAATCCTGAGCAAAAAGAACAAAACTGGTGCTGTTACAATATCTAACTTCAAACATACTGCCAAAGTGATAGTAACTAAAATAGCATCGTACTGGCATAAAAACAGCAACATGAACCACTTAATGAAACAGAATAGAGTCCCCAAACCAATTTCTGACAAGGGAACCAAGAAGACACAATTGGGAATGGACAGTCTCTTCAATAAATGGTACTGGAAAAAAATTGAATTTCCATATGTGAAAGAATAAAATTAAGCCCTATTCTTAGCCATATGCAAAAATCAACTCAAAGTGGATTAAATGCCTAAATATAAGACCTATAACCACAAAACTATTAGAGGAGAACATAAAAAGAAATCTCCTTCATTGGCCTTGGCAATGATATTTTGGTTATGTAAAAGCTCAAGCTACAAAAACAAAATAAATGAGACTACATCAAACTAGAAATCTTCACGACAAGGAAAACAATCAATAAAATAAAAAGGCAACCCATGACGAGGAAAAAAATAATTGCACACTACATACCTGATAAGGGGTCAATATCTAAAGTACACATAAGAATGCTTATGACTCAATAGCAGAAAAATAAATAACCAGTTAAAAAATGGATAGAGGATCTGAACAGACATTTCTACAAAGAATACATAAAAATGGTCAACAGGTATAATAAAAAGTCTCAACATCACTAATAATCAGAGAAATGCAAATTAAAACCACTATGAAATATAATCTCATGTCTGTTATAATGGCTATTATTAAAAGGTGAAAGATGACAGGTATTGGAGAGGATTTGGAGAAAAGGGAACACTTGCACACTATTGGTGAATATCTAAGTTGGTATAGTCATTATGGAAGCCTGTGTGGAAGTACTTTAAAAAATTGAAAATAGAATTATAATTATTCAGTCCCAGTAACTGAATATATTTAAAGTAAATGAAATCAGTATGTTGATGAGACATTGCTACTCCCATGTTCATTGTAGTATTGTTATTCACAGCAGCCAAGATATGCAATCAAACTATGCATCAACAGATGAATGAATAAAGAAAATGTAGCACATATACACAATGCAATACTATTCATCCTTAAAAATGGAATGAAATACTGTAATTGTGATAGCATGATGAAGCTGGAAGACATTATGTTAAATGAAATAAGTCAGGTACAGAAAGACGAGTGTGGGATATAAAATAGTTGAACTCATAGAAATAAGGAATAAAAGGTAGTCACCAGTGGCTAGAGGTAAGGGTGAGGTTGGGAGGCCATCAGTCAAAGGATTTTTCAGCTAGATAGAAGGAATAGTTCAAGAAATTTGTTGTTCAACATAGTGACTATAGTTAACATATTCTTGAAAATTTGCAGAAAGTGAAATTTGTATTCTCACCACAAAAACAGTAAGTAGATGAGGTCATGCACATGTTAATTAACTGTATTCAGTCATTCTATAATGTATACACATTTCAGAACAGCATGTTGTATATGACAAGTATATTCAACTTTTTTGTCAATTAATAAATTAAAAAATTAAAAATAAAACAATTGTAATGACATTATTTCTGGCTTATAATTATTTTAAACTTATTCATATAAAAATAATTCAGAAATGATCCCATCTTAAGAGTTTACATTCTTGTTTTCAAAATGTGGAAAATCCTACTATTACATGGTACTTGTTGAGAGTATAGAAGGCACACATACCAAAGATACCAAAGAACCATGTTGTTGTTGTTTTTTAAATTTTATTATTATTATTATTTTTAGAGGATAACATTTCATTTCTCTGATTGTAAGTGATACAGAATCACAACATACATGCAGTCATACATAAAGTTAGGGCTCTGATGACCATCATATTCCACCACCTTTACTGTCCCCATGCCCCCTCCCCCCTTATACCCCTGTGAACAGTTCCTCCATTGTTCCCATGTCCTGCCCCACATTATGGATCAGCATCCACTTATCCACGAGTAAAGAACCATGTTTTAATTTTGACACAGTAAACTGCTGCATTCATATGTTTAAATAATATTCACTGTGTTTTGTCAATGACATGATGTTGCACTCACCACACTGCTCTTTTTGGGCTTTCTCTTCTCCCTATGGAAAAAGACATCTCTTTGCTTATATTTGGGTAACTTTGGTGCTATGATTTGAAGGCCTGTCCTCCTACAAAACTTACTCTGAATTAAGTTGCCATTTTAACAATATTAAGAGGTGGGATCTTTAATAAGTCATTAGGCCATAAGTACTCTGACATGTGATGGCACAGCAGGAAGGCCTACACCAGGTGCTTATATCTTGATCTTGGACTTGCCAGCTTCCAGAATTGTGTGAAAATAAATTTTGTTTTTTATAAATTATGTTGTCTGTGGAATTCTACTATAGCAACACAAAAGTGAGACATATGGTATATGATAACACGCTCACCACCAGCATTCATGTTTTGAGTCAGATCTCTAAGTTCTTCATCTGAAAGTTTGATTCCCAGGTTGTCTAGAATGGTGTCCAAGTTGTTGACATCGACCTTCCCACCTATAGAATTTAACAGTGAAGAATATTAAACAACTCCAAAAGAGAAGTCCTTAAGCTTTCTTGATACATATCAAGTTTCTATCATGAGTTTCTTGAGCAGTATATATCATGCACAAAGTCTGCATTCCATTCAGGGAGGTTTTTTAATCAATAAAGCCTATTTGAGGATTCTCTCCAACTCTGCTAACCTTAGGTTAAACATGTTTGCTCTGTGGTGAAAAATTCAATTAAAAATTGTCAACAGTTTTAGCATAAAGATTAATTTTTAAGTATATATCTTTTTATTGGTACATATTATTTATATAGAACAGTAGGTCTTATTGTGGCATATCTGTATATGTAAACATATCATTTGACCAATTTCACACCCAAATACCTCCTCCATCCTTCCTTCCTCCCTTTCCCTATTCTTTCTCCATCCTAATAGTTCCCCTTCTAATTTCATGGAATCATTTTTTCCCCATTTTCTCCCTCTTGCTTCCACATAAGAGAAAGCATACATTTCTCAGTCTGAATTATTTCACTCAAAATTATATGAGAGACCAAATATTCTAAGCCTACAAGGAAGTCATTTAAGTTAGAATTCAGGCCATTTCCCTTGAGACTTCTCTAGGGGACCAATCTATACAACACAAAATTCAAAATGGTATTCAACGAATGTTTAGGGAATTTGGGTTAGGGACACCAACATTCTTTACTTCTACATAGTTATGGGGTTGACTTTTGATGAATCAACTCCTAGTTCAGTATTTGTTTTTTTTGCTGCTGACTAAATTGTCTAAACCAATGGTAATCAGTTCTGTAATTTTTCCTATGCTACCTTGAAATATATTTCCTTTCCTGAAAAGTTTGGAATATCATAAGAGAGTGTGGAACTTTTCTTCCAAGATAGAAAATAGGAGATTCATTGCTAAAGTAAAGATTGATCTCTAAAAATCTGCAAATGTGCAATTAATATATATAGAGAGATGGTGGCACCCACAAATTCAATATCATGTGAACAGTTTAAATATGAGGACCTCAAAACCATTTATATTCTCGTTATGCTTCTCACTTACCTTTAAGAGACTTCACACCTTCTAATAACCTGTTCTTAAAGATCTTGTTATCATCTATTTTAAAAAAAAAGGGCAAAATTCAGGTCATAGATTAGTGATGTGACTATTCACTAAAATTATTTCAGGAAAACAGATTTTCATGATTTTCCTTAGAAATTTCTCTTATTAAAATAAAATCTGAGAGAATATTAGAGAAGGTATATAATATGGGGAAACAATCTCAAAATTTGGCACCTGAACTTGGTGTATTGTTACACGCCTTTAATCCCAGCAACTTGGGAGGCTGAGGCAGGAAGATTGCAAGTTTGAAGCCAGCCTGGGCAATTTAATGAGACCATATCTCAAAATTTTTTAAAAATCCAAAGTATTGGGGATGTGGCTCAGTGGTAAAGTGCCTCAGGGTTCAGTCCTCAGTACTAAAAAAAATAGCATAAAAGGCACTACCCTACAGCAGGTACAACTTGTGTATGTGTGTGCGTGCACATGAGTCCACCTCTCATCTTTTAATCTTTCTTGTTTAACATCTCCCTCCTTCCCTTCTTTTATTTCCCATAATCACCTTTGAGTGTCTACATGGCACAGATAAACTTGGGATATTTATTCCTAAACTAAAAGTTAAACTGCATAAGTGGGCAATTTCTTCATGAATAAATATACATCCAAATTATTTAGAGATGGATTTTTATTTTATTAAATGTCACATTGGTATTTAAAATGCTTACCATTGAAAGGCAGATTTTTCATCAGTTTCAAGAGTTCTTTGTCTGTAAGCTCTATTCCCATATTTCTCAGAACAGTTTTTATGTCTCTGGCATCCACATCCCCTCCTTAGAAAAAACAGACATCAATGGAGTATGGGAATGCAATTGATTTATGCGTGTTAATTTTGTATACCGCTACTTTGATTAATTAATTTAGGAGTTCAAGAAGATTATTGGTGGAGCTTTTTGGATCTTCTAAATATATAATCATATCTTCAACAAACAGAGATAGTTTGAGCTCTTCTTTTTCTATTCATATCTCTTTATTTTCTTTCTTTTTCCTAGTTGCTCTGGCTAGAGTTTCAAGGCCCATATTGAATAGAAGTGGTAAAAGTGGACATCCTTGCCTGGTGTGGTGGCACATGCCTGTAATCCCAGAAGCTTGGGAGGCTGAGGCAGGAGGATCAGGAGTTCAAACCTAGCCTCAGCAAAAGCAAGATGCTAAGCAACTCAGTAGGACCCTATCTCTATATAAAATATAAAATAGGACTGGGGATGGGCTCAGTGGTCGAGTGCCCCTGAATTCAATATCTGGTAACACCTCCCCACCCCCCCAAAAAAGAGTGGGCATCCTTGTCTTGTTCCTGTTTGTAGAAGAAATACTTTCAGTTTTTCTCCATTTATAATGATGTTTGCCTTGGGTTTGTCACATATATCTTTTACAATGTTGAGGTATGTTCCTTCTATTCCTAGATTTTCCAGTGTTCTAAACACGAATGGATGTCGTATTTTGTTAAATGTTTTTTTCTGCATCTATTGAGATAATCATGTGGTTCTTGTCTTTAAGTCTATTTATGTGATGTATTACATTTATTGATTTCTGTATGTTGAACCAACCTTGCAATTGCAATCTTATATGCCAGTGATGAATCAGCTGAAAAAGAAATTAAGAAAGCGATCCCATTCACAATAGCCCCCCAAAACATTAAAATACTCAGTAATCAATCTAACAAAAGAAGTGAAAGACCTCTACAATGAAAACTACGGAACACTAAAGGAAGAAATTGAGGAAGACCTTAAAAGATGGAAAGTCCTCTCATGTTCTTGGATAGGCAGGATCAATATTCTCAAAATGGCCATACTACCGAAAGCACCACACAGATTCAATGCAATTCCCATAAAAATTCCAATAACATTCTTCATAGAAATAGAAAAAGCAGTCATAAAATTCATTTGGTAAAGAGGCCCAGAATAGCTGAAACAATCCTTAGCAAGAAATACAAAGCAGGAGGAATCACAATACCAGACCTTAAATTATACTACAGAACTATAGTCACAAAAACAGCATGGTATTGGCACTAAAATAGGCAAGACCAATGAAACAGAACAGAAGATACAGAGACAAACCCACATAAATAGTTACCTCATACTAGACAAATGTGCCAAAAACACACTGGAGAAAAGATAGCCTCTTCAACAAATGGTGCTGGGAAAACTGAAAATACATATGTAGTAGAAAGAAAGTTAATCCCTATCTCTCACCCTGTACAAAAATGAACTCTATGTGGATTAAAGACCTAGGTATTAGACCAGAAACCCTCACCTACTAGAAGAAAAGGAGGCCCAACATTGTAATATACTGGCATAGGAACTGACTTCCTCAACAAGACTCCTAAAGCACAAGAAATAAAATAAAAAATCAATAAATGGGATGGCATTATACTAAAAAGCTTCTTCAGAGCAAAAGAAATAATCAAGAGCATGAAGAGAGAACAAACAGAATGGGAGAAAATCTTTGCCAACTGCACCTCAAATAGGGTGTTAAGTTCCAGGATATACAAAGAACTCAAAAAGCTTACCAAAAAAACCCCCAGGCCCCCAAATAACCCAATTAATAAATGGGCAAAGCAACTGAAAAGACACTTCTCCAAAGAACAAATATGAATGATCAATAAATATATGAAAAATGTTCAATATTGCTAGCAATTAAAGAAATGCAAAATAAAACTTCACTGAGATTTCCTCTTGCTCCAGTTAATGGCAGTTATTAAGAAAACAAGTAACAACAAATGTTGGTGAGTATATGGGGAAAAGGGAATGCTCATACATTGTTGGTGGGGCTGCAAATTGGTGCAACCACTCTGGAAAGCAGTATGGAGAGTCCTCAAAAAACTAGAAATGGAGCCACCATTTGACCCAGTGATCCCACTTCTTGGCATATATCCAAAGGATTTAAAATAAGCATAGTGGCAGTCACATCAATGTTTATAGCAGCTCAATTCACAATAGCTAAGCTATGGAATCAATCAACAGATGAATAAAGAAAATGTGCTATATATACACAATGGAATATTATTCAGTTATTAAAAAAGAATAACTTTAGGACTTTTGCCATGAATTGGAGACTATCATGCTAAGTGAAATAAGCCAATCTCCTAAAAACCAAAGGTCAAATGTTTTTGCTAATATGTGCAGGCTAAACCACAATAAAGCAGGGCAGGGAAAGAAGAGAAGTTCAGTAGATTAGACAAAGAAGAACAAAAGGAAGGGAGGGGCTAGGAATAGGAAATGCAGTAGAATAAATCTAACATAATTTTCCTATTTACACTTATGAAAATACCTAAGAACTCCACAACAGTGCCCACTCACAAGAATGGGGTCCTAGGACGGGGGTTATGGCTCAGTGGCAGAGCGCTTGCCTAGCACGTGTGAGACACTGGGCTCAATCCTTAGCACCACATAACAAATAAAATAAAGGTATTTTTCCAACTACAACTACAAAAAATACTTTAAGAATAAGATAATTAGAATAAGATAAATCCTATGCTTGTATAATTTCATCAAGATTGAGTCTACTGCCATAACTAAGAATCAATAAAATAAAATTAAAAAAAATAAAAACCAAAATGTTTTTATATGAAAAAAAGAAAAATAGACACCATTAGATATATAAATTTAAAAGTTCATTTAATGATTCCAAGTAGGGAAAAATAATCTATGACTACATTCCATTAGTAGGTGCTAGATGAACAACAGAGGCCAATCAGTTCTCTGCAACTACAATGATTATGACATTCACAAAAAGTAATTTGATCCTTAAATGCTAATAAAAGAAGGCATACTCATAATGATAGTGGCAAGATAATACTACATTCAATAAAATCCTCTTTTTGTGTCTATTTAATTAGAATATTATAAATGCCATTCAAATATTTATATCAACTAAGGTGAGATCTGTTAGTTTCATATTTATAAATTATCCAAGGCCTTTACTGAAGTTTTACTCCACCTATTATTATTTTACTAATAGAGTTTGGCTGCTCTAAAAAGAAAACAACAAAAATATAAATGAAAACATATACCAAACCCCTCAAGTAAAATGCCAGTAATTGGTTTTGAAAATTGAATAGATCAGGAAGTAAATGTCATAATTACAATGGCAATTTAGGAACGATGATAAAATACACTTACCATAAATTCTGAACATTTTAGATTCATAATCTCTCACTCACCTGTAGTATCTTTTATTCCATCCATCACCTCTTTCAGATCAACCTTACCATTAGCTACAAGAAAAAGTTCAATGAAGATAATGTCACAAGCTCAGAAAACAAATAAGACACATATTTTGTGGGTGAATTCCATTAAAATTCCTTATATCCTAATTTGACATGCATTTATTAAATTCATAGATCTCAAGGAATTAAGGTTATATCCATTAACCTAAGGTTCTCTCTCATGATCTTAAATACAAGTAACTTTTCCTGAATCAGAGTGTCCCTTCCCCAGTATTTTGAAAGCCTTTATAAATTATGGTCAAAGATATCACTGGAATCGAGTAGGTATTTTGGCAATTTAACTTCAGGTATCGATACACATCTAAGGCTGCCAGTACCACTAATGTAGCCTCCTAAATTCTAAGATTACTTTCTGAAGGAAGTGATGCATGAATTATTTAATGGATTAGTAGGGGTTATAGAGGGGTAGAAGAGATTTAACATGGAAGAGAGGTTGAGAAAATAGTATAGAGATATGAAACTGTCTATGTGGAATTACAAGTAGTTCAACATGAGGAGAAATAAACAAAAGAAGATATGATACCACAAAGGCAGAAGGAACTTGAAAGAAAACCTTGTGTGCTATGATCAGAATCTTCAAATTCATTTTAGAGGGAAGATTTCAGTACAAAGAGGAATGGATAGAAGAATGGGCCTGTTGACTTCTCTACAGTTTCTTATATACCTATAATTTGCTTTCTTAATTAATGTAGTTTTTTTTTACTAGTTCCTTTTAGTTATACATAATATTTGTGTTCCTTTTGACATAATTAAACAAGCATAGACTATAATTTGCTCTAATTCAGTCACCAGTACTTCCCCTTTTTCTCTCCTCTTCTCTCCCCATTCCTTTCCTTCTCCTCTATGATCTATTTAATTATAGTTTTTTTTAAATTAGTGCCTTGTGATTGTACATGGAGATGACATTCACTGCAGTATACTCATATATGTACATAGGAAAGTTAGGTCAGATTCATTCCACTCTCTTCACTTTCTCTCAACTCCTTTTCTCTACTCCATTGACCTCTTTTCTAGAGCTGAAATCAATGAAATTGAGAATTAAAAAAACAACCCAAAGGATCAATAAGACGAAGAGTTCTTTGAAAGGATAAATAAGATTAATAAACTCTTAGCCAAATTAACCAAAATAAGGGGAAGAAAAAAAGAAAAGAAGAGAGGTGATGTAGATTTTTAGGGTCCTGACAGCACTCCCAGCAATTTGTAGGAACAGACAGTTATACTAAGTTTGGATTGATTGTAATAAAGATCCAAGATTTATTCTTACTTTAATATTGGGCTCTTATCCAATTTTTCTAATATGTATCTGTCACCAGAAAAATCTATTTTTAAATATATTAGATATAATGCAAAGATCTAAAGATGCCCTGAGGATATCTATATTGCTTACCATCAGCTTGTAGCCTTTCTAACAGGTTTGCAAGTTCCTCTTCTGTGAGCTTGATTCCCAGTCTTTGCAGAGTAGTGTCCAGGTTATTTACATAAACCTTCCCATCTTAGAAAAGAGACAATGTGGAACATGAAAGAAAAGTGCATTATACCAACATTTTGATTGAATGATTTAATTATTACTATCTTTAATGACTGTGGTAGTTTTGTTTTTCATCACTTTAATCTGTTGAAACTACATTTTCAAGAATCCCCTTTCCTGTATAGTTCTGAGGTGGTTTGCCACAGAGAAACCTGCATGAAATTTGGGAAACAGAAGTGAAGCAGCTGCCACTACACTCTGAAAGGTGAGTGTTGGGTGTCAGGTGGAACCACAGCTCGCTCATGTCGTCACTGCTTATCTACTGGTTCACCTCTGTAGGAATGTAGCCGGCAGCTTTCTAACTCCTGGCAGATCTCCTCCTCCAGCTTCTTTGAGTCCTGGGGCAACCATATGTGCAGTTTCATTACAATGGGTTCCAGTTTCTTCTGTGGGCAACTCTTTTTCATTGGGGTTGGAAGTGGTGAGAGATGGGAGTTTGTCCTTGTGAATTCCATTTTGTCTTCATTCTTATCTACTCTATGCCCAGTTTTTCTTCCCACTGCTGGCTCTGTTGATCTTCGGTGATGTCAGGAGGAACAACATATACAGAAGAACCAACCTTCATAGACTTCAGAGACTTCTTCACCAGCTCCCACAATTCCCAGGTCAAGGTCTGGATAAGGGAATTGAAACCTTCTATGATCAGACTAAAAGAAAACCTTATTTCCTATATGCATATGACTGAAACTTCAAAAAGCAAAACCCAAAGTTTAATCCTGAATTTTAATTCAAATTGTATTTCCAAACTTGTAGGGTCTGTGGGATCCGGAAATTTGGGATGGCAACATATAGGCAGATTCTGATGAAGTTTGGACACTACACCTCTAAATCCTGCCAAGCTTCGTGCATTGGTAGAAGTCCTCTTTCCTCTCCTTTCCGAACAGCTTAGCTTGTTCTCAACTAAAATGCATGTAATGGTCTCCCCTGAGGTAGGCCTTACGAGGGACTGATGATCTTCAGGATTTATCCTCAAAACCTTTCATTTCTTCTCTACTCATAATCAGAGTCAAGTTTCCAACTGGCTGCTGGTAGTTAGGTACGAAGTCTGACTTGTAAGGATTTGCAGTATACCCCAAAAGAGCTGAAAGATTTTGCTAATTTATGCAAACAGAATGGATCTAAAGAGTGATGTATGGAGCCTAATTTGATGGTATGAATGTACTTATAAGCAGAGATTCTGAGTTATTTGTGTTAACTCAAATTTCTAGGAAAGGCTCTATTAGTTTGCTCAGTTATTTGGCTGAAACCTAGACCCAAAAGTGACTTATACTAAGTTAAGTTGGTATATTATATAGCAGTATTATATAGAAATACATG
Source organism: Xerus rutilus (assembly GCA_028644305.1). Taxonomy (NCBI): domain Eukaryota; kingdom Metazoa; phylum Chordata; class Mammalia; order Rodentia; family Sciuridae; genus Xerus; species Xerus rutilus. The sequence continues at coordinate 14,665,703 of CM053402.1, forward strand.
TAATTTATAAATGTGAGTTACATATATAGTTTTTAATTTTTAGAAGCTACATTTAAAAATAAAGACAGATTAAATAAATTTTAACAACATATCTTATCTGATACAACATATTTAAATATCATTTCAACATGTAACAAACAAAAAAATTACTAATTAGCTATTTTATATATTTTTGTGCCAGGTCTTTGAAACCTAGTATGTATTTTAACATTTAAAGAATGTCTCAATTTGGAGTAGCCACATTAGTGCTCAGAGCTACATGTGCTGATGGTTAGCATGCTGGACAGCACAGCTATAGAGGAATGTATCAAAAAGTATAGGGAGATTAGAATATTGGAGTGGATTTGTCATGTATGACCTACTAATCCACCTTCTGTGTTCCCTGTGAAGGTCCAGAGCAAGGCTGTAGATGTAGCTTTGCAGGCTTTAATGTCTCTGTAGCAACTACTCACCACTGCCATTATGGTATAAAAGTAGCTGCAAATAGTACATAAACAAAAAAGGATGCTGTATTTCAATAAAGTTTTTTCTTTATTTGCAAAACAGGCAGCAGAGGCTGGACTGACAATAGAGTGTTCTGACCCCTGGATAAATCATTAGGAGATTTCCAACATCCTTAACAAGCTCTTATTCTTTGTAGACTAGAAATGATGGTGGGAAATGCTGTCAGTGCACTGAGTTCTCTGAACTCAATGTGGGTAATGGAATTTGGGGTTGGTAGGGGTCACATGGTGGTATTTAATTGCCAGAGAAAAGATGGTTATGGTTACTATAATAGACAAAAAAAGAGGCAAAGCACTGATCGGAATAGTTCAATTTATAGAGATATTTAGTATTGATTAAATGATCATAGCATCCCTGTAGGTGAAACAGATGACTAAAATTTTGCTTGGATTGAATAAGAAAAAAAAAAAAAAAAGCTAAACCAGACCAAACAAAAACAAACACAAACAAGGTAGGGTGAACCAAAGTATGACTTGAATAGCAACAGAGTCATAGCCCATTAATCAACTCCTAGATCTTGAGTCAGTTACATAACTGCTTCCATTTATTATTCTTATCATGAATTACCTTTGTAATTTAACTTGTTTGTCTATATTCTCTTATTTATTTATTTATTTATTCTATTTAGGTTTACATGATAGCAGAGTGCATTTTGATTCATTGTACACAGATGGAGCACAACTTTTCATTTCTCTAGTTGTATGTGATGTAGAATGACAACATACATGCAGTCACACATAAAGCTAGGGCTATGATGTCTATCATATTCTACCATCTTTTCTACTCTTATATTTTGTTAAGTTTCCTTAATTATTAAAAATTCATTGTCATGCAATTCATTGATTTTTCTTTTATTTGGGGTCTATTGCTAGAGTCATTGTGTTTGTTGGGAAGCAATATATTACATGATGTTTTTCATGCTTTTTGTGTCCCTACATTGGTATTGGTGCATTTGGTGAGTCAATTTCCTCTAATAATTATAGTAGTATTATAGCTTAGATATGAGGTGACCCCAAAGATAATGTGTAATACAGTGCAAGAAAGTTTAGAGATGAAATGATTGGGTTATGAAAGCTTTAACCTAATCAGTACATTTAATCCACTTGAATGGATGGTAACTGTAAGCAGGTAGGGTGTAGCTGGAGGAGGTGGGTCACTGTGGGTGTGCCTTTGGGATTTATATTTTGTCCCTGACCAATAGCACACACTCTCTCTACTTCCTGATTGTCATGTCTAAGCTGCTTTTCTCCTCCACACCCTTCTGCCTTGATGTTCTGCCTCACCTTGGGCCCAGAGGAATGGAGTTGGCCCTCGGTGGACTGAGACCTCTAAAATCATGAGTGCCAAATAAGCTTTTCTTCCTCTAAAATTGCTTGTCATGTTTTTTGGTCACAATAATGGAAAAGCTGACTAAAACAGGTAGCTTTTGTAATAAAATACTTTCTGTTGATGTGTCCTAGGGTGCTGGTTGGATATGCTGCACTGGCTTTGGTTTTAGGTGGACACTTCAGTGTAATTACTTCTCCAGCTATAATTAAGGTTGGTGAGGTCTGCAGGTGTCTCAGTGGCCAGGAATCAGGGTTTGCTGGCAGCTTTGGTTGCAGTGTACCTGCCCATCAGTTTCTGTGGGTCATGTGAAGGCATTGTCACTCCAGTAGGCCTTGATGGGTGTAGCACCACAGATCTAGTATCAGGGTGGGGTGCCTGTCAGTGTCTGATGGTTGCATATGTGACTTTGCAGGACCTCTGGGTGCTGATCTGGTAAAGAATGTTAGACCATCTACTTCCTAAGGCCAAAGGTGCAGGGACCAGGTCAGACATAGCTCCTCAGGGCCTCAATGGGTTAAATTTCTGAGAAGGGTCATTCAACTGCTTCTTGAGGCCACAGGAGAATGGGTGGGGTTGCTAGCTGCTTCCTGCAGGTGTTGGTGGGTGGTATCACTCAAGACAGGCTGGTTGGCTGCTCCCCAGGGTCTTGGTTTGTTGGATGGGGCCTCTTATCTGTTTCCTTGAGCCTCTGGGTCCAGCTACCCAGAGTGGGTTTACTGGCTATGTTCAGGGGTTGAGGCTGGATGGGAGGGGCTGCTTCCCAGGGCAGTTGGGAGAGCCATGTGGCCACTTGGCTTAGAAGCAGACCTTTGGGGAAATATTATATACTGGCTCTGAATGGACACTAATTCCAAGAGATCCAAATTTTTACTATGGTTTGCCATCCAGAGTAGGGGTTTATGAAATTTAAGGTGATTGTGATCATGGATCTTTGGCTTGGTTCTATTACATAATGGGTCTGGAGGATCATTAAAACAATCCTGTGGTTATTTCTCCAATTACAAATTCAGAATTGGAAAAGATATACTGAGCTACTGAGTGAATTCCCTCAAAGGTTCCCTGGCCTGTGAGGTGAGTGCTATTATGAAAAGACAGATCCAGTAGAAATATTTTACATACCAAAATTATAAACCAAAAACAATAGCAAATTTTTGGAGGGGTATCAGAGATTAGCACCCAATGAAGAAGGGTAGTGATTTCTATCATATTCCTATTCAATATGCCTGTTTAATCCATCTACAAGACAGATCTTAGAGAATGACAGTTGATTATGATAAACTTAGGAGTCACTCCAATTGCAACTGTTATTGCAGATATGGCTTTATTACTGATGAAACTCCACATCTCTCTCTTGACATTTGGTATATGTAGCTATTGATCTGGTGAATGCTTCTTTTCTTTACATGTATTAGTAGCCCTATAACACTGATGACTAGACTTGGTGAGTAAAAAGTAGCAATATTGACAACTTGGTTAAGAAACATGAATGTCACAAGATAGAAAACAAAGCCCACAAAAATTTGCGAGCATGCCACATAGGTGAAATTTCAAGGGTTCTGTTGTCTAGGATAATTTAATATAACTCCTTCAGGGTGACAAGGATGCTGGAGAAAGCCTTTGGAAAAATATGAATCTCAGCAAATATTTTTAGGATTTTGGATCAAAAATACTTATGATTTAAATAAGAGCTAAATATAATAATTGCAAAAACTCACTATCATTTAAATAGAAGTGGAAAAAACTTTGATAAAATTCAGTATCATTTAATGATAAAAGTCCTGAATAAACAAGGCTAAGAAGGATCCTACCTTAATCTAACAAAGGCTATGTAAGACAAACCTATAGCTATCACCATACAGAATGGGAAAAAATGGGAAGCATGTCCTTTGAAACCAGAAACAAGAAGAGTGTCCACTCTCACCATTCTTATTCAATACAATACTTAAAATTTTAAACAGAGAGATGAGGAAGATGGTAGAAATGAGCTAGGCAGCAAGTTGAGATCTCACAGCACAAAAAGGAGGTAGCAAGAGGTGAGTGATAAAATAAACGCTCTAAGACTCAATATTACGAAGTCTGAGAACTGGAACGACTGGGACATAGATTACCAGAGTAGGAAATAAATTCAGAGTTCACTAGCCCTGAACCTGAACCAAGGTAGGGGAGGGTGAAGGGCGAGAGAGAGGGAGAGGGAGCAGAAAATCTCTGATATATGGATGCTAACACAGAACAAGGTGCGGGGGTTGGGGGATGAGAAGAATAGAAGTTCATTGATTAGACAAAGGGGAATAAAGGGAAGGGAGGAGGGATAGAAATAGGAGAGACAGTGGAATGAATCTGACATAACTTTCTATGAACATATATGAATACATCATAGTGAATGTCCACACATCATGTACATCCATAAGACCAGGATTCTAATTATAATAAGATAAACTCCATGTTTATATAAATACATCAAAATTGACTCTAATGTCATGTATAACTATAAAGAACAAATAAAAAGAAGAAAATCTCTTAAGCTCATCCACTTAAAAATATTTGGAAAGACAGGTGAAATTTGATGGTAACAGCAGGGTCTCAAAATAGAGCAAACAGCTTAAAACCAAACTGTGAAAAAAAACTGAGCCAGGGGTCTGCAGCCATCTTGTGGAGCCCTCAGCCGACTAGTCACCTTCTTAAATCAACCTGGCATCTTCTTACATTCAGATAGTTGCAAATTAAACCAGAGAGAAGTCCCCTGCAGTGGAAACTTTTTGTATTTTTTTTTTCAGAGCTTTATGGTTATACGTAGTAGGTGAGTTCATATCAGCAAACCCATAAAGGCATAGAAATCGATTTCAGCTCATGATTCTCCTTTTCCCACCCGCCACCCCTCCCTTCTCTTACTTAAATGTACTAGACTTCTTTTTGATCATCTATTAATTTTTATTTGACTGGTTCCTTATGTAATCTTAGCTTTCCCTCCTATATTTTGCTCTAGCTTCTGCATATGAGAGAAAATATTTGATCTTTGGGTTTCTGAGTTTGGCTAATTTTACTTAGCATGATATTCTCCATTTCCATCCATTTACCAGCAAATGCCATAATTTCATTCTTTTTTATGACAGGGTAGAACTCCCTAGTGTGTGTGTGTGTGTGTGTGTGTGTGTGAGAGAGAGAGAGAGAGAGAGAGAGAGACAGTTCTTAACGCATTCATTTATTGATGGGTATCTGGGTTGATTCCATAATTTAGCTATTGTTAATGGTGCTGCTAAAACATTGAGTGGCTGTATTGCTGTAGTATGCTGATTTTAGTTTTGGGAAAATATCCGTAAGAGAGACGGCTGAGTAATATAGTGGTTCCATCCCTAGATTTTTGAGGAATCTCCAAACTGCTTTCCAGAGTGATTGCATTAGTCTGCAGTCCCATCAACAATGTAAAAATGTTCCTTTCCCCCCACAACCTCACTAACATTTATTGTTTCTATTCTTGATCGTTGCCATTCTGACTGGAGTAAGATGATATTTTATTGTAGTTTTGATTTGCATTTCCCTGCTTGCTAGAGATGTTGAACATTTTTTAAATTTAGAGAATACTTTATTATAATTTCTGTAATCAAACTCACATAGAGAAGTCCTTACATATTTAGTATAGTGTGTTACCCCTGTACAATGGAAAAGATGTTGAACATTTTTGCATGTATTTATTGGCCTTTTGTATTTCTTCTGTTGAGAAATTTGTTTAGTTCATTTGCCCATTTATTGATCATTTTATTTATTTATTTATTTTTGGCACTCTTTTTTTTTTTTAGTTCTCTGTATATACTTGGATATTAATCCCCTATTGAAGGAGTGGCTGGCTGGTCAAGATTTTCTCTCATTCTTTAGGCTCTCTCTTCACATTCTTAATCATTTCCTTAGCTGTGCAGGAATTTTTTGGTTGATGGAATCCTGCTTCCTGATTGTTGGTTTCATTTCTTGCACTTTGGGGGTCTTGTTAAGGAAGTCTGTGCTGGCACCTATATGATGGAGTGTTAATTTGGCCTATCCAATAACATGGATGTTGTTCCATTTTCTAAGGTCTTCTTTAATTTATCTCTTCAGTGTTGTATAATTTTCACTGTAGAGCTCTTGTACATCCTTGGTTAGATTAATTCCCCTCCCCCCTTTTTTGAGGCTATTGTGAAAGGGGTGGTTTTACTGATTTCTTCTTCAACTGAATCACTGTTGGAATATAGGAAAGCTATTTATTTATAAGTGTTGACCTTGTGTCTTGCTACTTTGCTAAATGCATTTATAAGCTCTAGAAATCTTCTGGTGGAATTTTTTTTTGGATCTTCTAGATATAGGATCATGTTATTGGCAAACAGTGACAATCTGACTTCTTTTCCTATTTTTAACCCTTTAATTTCTTTTTCTTGCCTGATTGCTTTGGCTAATGTTTCAAGGAATATATTGAATAGGAGTGGATAGCCTTATTTTTTTCCCCCAAATTTGGTGGAAAAGGTTTCAGTTTTAATCTATTTAATATGATATTGGCTTTGGGTTTCTCATAAATGGCCTTTAAGATGTTGAGGTAAGTTCCTTGGATACCTAGTTTCTCCAGTCTTTTTTTTTTTTTTTTAAATATGAATGGATGTTGGATTTTATCAAAGGCCTCTTCTGCATCTATTGAGATGATCATGTGATTTTTGTTCTTAATTCTGTTTAAGTGATGAATTATATTTATTGATTTGCCATGTGTTGAATCAACCTTACATTCCTGGAATGAAACCCACCTGATCATGGTGTATTATTTTCTTGATGTGATTTTAAATGCAGTTAGCTAATATTTTATTTAAGGTTTTTGTACATATGTTCATCAGGGATATTGGTCTGTCTGTAATTTTCTTTCCTTGATGCATTGTTGTCTGGTTTTGATATCAGGTTTATACTAGCTTCATAAAAAATTTTTTGGGAGTGTCCCCACTCCTTCAATTTTGTGTAATAATTTGAGAAAGCCTATGTTAGTTCTTTTGTAACTGTCTGGTACAACTCAACTGAGAATCCATAGGGTCCTGGGCTTTTCATTTTTGGAAGGCTTTAATTGCTGTTTCAATCTCATTACTTGATATTGGTCTGGTTAAATTCTCTGTAGCTTCCTGATCCAATTTGGGCAGGTCATATGTGTCAAGAAAGTTATCCTTGTCTTCCAGATTTTCCAGTTTATTGGAGTATAAATTTTGAAAATAGGATCTCATAATCCTCTGGATTTCAGAGGGGTTTCTGGTGATAACTCCTTTTTCACTTTTAATCCCTAATTTTGTTGATTTGATTTTTCTCACTCTTTCTTTTGGTTAGTTTGGCTAAAGAGTTTGCCAATTTTATCTTTTCAAAATAGGAAACTATTACATTGATCCTGTGTATTATTTTCTTATTCTCAATTTCATGGATTTCAGCTCTGAACTTAATTATTTCCTGTCTTCTACTGGTTTGGGAGTTAATTATTCTTTTTCTAAGGCCTTGAGGTAGAGAATAAACTTATTTTTTTGGATCTCTTAATATTTTTTAACATAGGCACTCACTTATAAATATTCTTCTTAGAACTGCTTTTATACTGTCCCAGAGATTTTGTCCCAGAGTTGTATTCTTGTTATTGTTCATTTCTAAGAATTTCTTGATTACTGTTTTCATTTATTTTTTGATCTGTTCTTTATTTAAGACAGGATTGTTCAATCTCCATGTGTTTATTTAGTTTCTATTGTTTTTCTTGCTGTTGATTTCTATTATCAGATCATCATGAAATGATGAGAATACATGAGATTATATTAATTTTTTATATTTTATAAGATTTGTACTGTGGCCTAGAATATGATCTATTTTGGAAAAAGTTCCATGTGTAGCTGATAAGAAGGTAAATTCAGTTGTTTTAGGGTGGAGTATTCTGTAGCGGTTAGGTCCATTTGATTTATAGTATTGTTTAGGTTAGAGATATCTTTGCTGACTTTTTTCTTTTGATGACCTGCCTATTGTTAATAAGTGCATATTGTGTGTATTGGGGTCTATGTGGAATTTAATGTCATTGAGCACTTTTTCCATGTAATTGGGTATATTGATATTTGGGTCATAAATGTTTACTATCATTGTTTTAGTCAGCTTTTGCACCACTGCAACTAAAAGACCCAACCAGAACAATTGTAGAGGAGGAAAAGTTTATTTGGGGGCTCACAGTTTCAGAGGTCTCAGTCCATGGACAGCAGGCTCCATTCTTTGGTGCTTGAGGTGAGGCTGAACATTATGGCCGAGTGTGTGGCAGAGAGAAGCAGCTCACATGATGTTCAGAAAGCAGAGAGATAGATTCCACTCTCCAGATACAAATATATACCCCAAAACCATGACTCCAATGCCCACTTCCAGCCATATCCCACCACTTCAGTTACCACTCAGTTAATTCCTATCAGAGGATTAATTCACTGATTGGGTTAAGGCTCTAACAACCCAATCATTTCTCCTCTGAACCTTCTTGTACTCACACATATGAGCTTTTAGGGGACACCTCACATCCAAATCATATCAATCAGTATATCTTGTTGGCCTGTTCCCTTTACTAGGATGTAAGGTCCTCCTTTGTCTCTTCTAATTTTTGCCTGAAATTCACCTTGCTTTATGTAATAGCTAATCCTGCTTGTTTTCTTGGTTCATATGCATGGAATATTTTTTGTCCTCCTTTTACCTTCAGCCTGTGGGTTTCTTTTGCCCATAAGATGGGTCTTTTGTAAACAGCATATAGTTGAATTTTGTTTTTTGATCCATTATGCTAATTGGTGTCTTTTAATTGGGGAGTTGAAACCATTAACATTAAGCATTAGTTTGGATATGTTTTTTTTGCTTCCTGTCATTTTGGGTTTTGCTTTATTTTATCCTGTTTTGATTCTCAGTGGATTATTCTTCTATTAAACTGTCTCTGGGAGCTTTGGGAAATTTTTTTTTTTTTTTTTTGGTTCTTCTGTGTGATGTTTATCTTTGAGTATACTTTGTAGTGCTGGTTTGGTACTCATGAAATCTTTTAGTTTATTCTTGTCATGGAATATTTTTATTTCCCTCTTGAATTTGTAACTGAGTTTTGCTGGGTGTAGTAACCATGGTTGACAGTTGTTTTATTTTAGAGTTTTGAATATCTCATTCTAAGCCCCCCTTGATTTTGGGGTCTGAACAAAGAAATCAGCAGTGAGCCTTATTAGTTTGCTTCTAAATGTGGCATGATATTTCTCTCTTCTGGCTTTTAATATTCTTTCCTTGTTTTCTATGCTAAACATTTTGATTATGATATGTTTTGGTAAGCTCATTTGGCTGAGTCTATTTGGGGTCCTGCAGGCCTCCTGAATATAGACATCTATCTCGTTTCTGACATCAGAGAGGTTTTCTGTAACTATCTCATTGAAAATGTTCTTTATGCCTTTCGTTTGTGTCTTGATGTTCTTTTCTATCTCAATAATTATCAGGTTTGGTCTTTTAGAGTTGTCCCAGAATTCTTCTATGTTCTATAATTTTTTCCCTTTGTGTGTACTCAAAATCATGTAGCCTGTCTTCAATGCCTGAAGTTCTATTTTCAAGGGCTGAAATTCTATTTTCTACACCATCTAGTCTGTTATTGATACCTTCAAGTGAGTTTGTAATTTAATTGATCATGTATTTCATTTCTAGGAGCTCTGCTTGGTTTCTTTTCACTATTTCTATTTTTCTTTAGTAAAGTGGTCTTTCATCTCTTGTAATTGCTCTCTTAATTCTTTCCTTAGATCTTCTTTTAGTTCACTGAACATCCTTTTTTTTTTTGTACTGGGGATTGAACTCAGGGATACTCAACCACTGAGCCACATCCCCAGCCCATATTGTGTTTTATTTAGAGACAGGTCTCACTAAGTTGCTTAGTGCCTCACCATTGTTGAACTCGTGATTCTCCTGTCTCAGGCTCCCAAGGTGCTGGGATTACAGGTGTGTGCCACCATGTCTGGCTCATTAGACATCTTGATAATCAGTTTTTTATAATCTTTCTGTAGGTTTTCATCTACCTCACCCTCAGTGGATTCCTTTATTGAGAGATTGTGGATTGGGGGGGGGGGCGGATTTTGTTTGCCTGTTTTCTCATGTTCAGAGGTCTTGGTCTAGTGCATCACTTGAAGTGGACTTCTTGTTTTGTGTGTGTGCATGTCCTTTTGTGTATAGTTAGTTATCTTATTTGTTCTGAGACTTCCTGTTTATGGTGTATAAATAGATGCCAAAAGGTGGGACTTAAGTTTCCTCTCTCATTGTTCCTCCTTGTGTCCTTGTTGGTTTGGGGCTGTTTGTTTCCTCGCCTTTTTGAGTTGAAGTAATGTGAGAGAATGTTTAGTTCTACAGCAGAATCTATAACCTGTGAACTTTTAGTGTCCCTGTATGTTCTCAGAACCTCAAAAAGTGGGGGAAAAATAAACAATAGTAACAACTGTTGCAGACAACAAATAGTAAACATTGTTAAATACTCAAATTCTACTATGACATCTTCAGCATTAGTTGCCACCAATAAACAGGAATGGTGAGTTCAGTAATTGTCACTAGTGAAAACAATAACCATGAACTGGCTCTGGCTTTAAAGCAAATAGCAGGTGTCAGCTACATCATCCACAGCAATAATGATTTATTAGCATTAATGGTGGGGACAGGAGTTATATAAACCATTTAGTTATGAATGATGGTAAAAATACAGTTAATTGGGAAATTATATGTGGTCAGAAGTTAGAGAAGACTTTACAATTTCAGAAAGTGAATGGAAAGAATACAGAAGAGCAGTACCAGGTGATGTTTATACAGAGAAAGGAGAAAAACCAGAAGCACAGTATTAGGAGAGAGGGAGAAATAACAATAGAGTTGGACCTAAAGCAGGATAAGACAAGGTTGAAAGAGAAATAAATACATGAAACTAATAAAAAAGCAAACAAAGATATACAATCCAATGAACCTAAACCATCACAGGACAAAGCTAGAAGAAAATAATTCTATTTTAAAAATAAGAAAACAATTCTATTTTGAAAATGCTGAGTATGACAGAAAACAAGATAAATAAGTGTATGCATATATGTCCCTGAAAGAATTGGGACAACCAGAATATTCTCTGTCTCTCTCCCTTTCTCTATCATTCTCTCTCTCTCTCTCTCTCTCTCTCACACACACACACACACACACACACACACACACACATACAAGGAAAAAGAAAAATATATATATATTGTGAGAAAAGAAAAAAAATATCTTGGTGTAGACTTGAAGGGACTTTCTCTGCTGAAGTGGTCAAAATATTTGACTGGAATGGGTGGTCAATGTATCCAATAGTCTTTCTTAACAATTATTCTTGAGTCAAGTACTTATACAGAGAACAAGGGGTAGGGGATGTTAATTCCTTCCCGTTATTGTGTTGCTCTCTGAATTACTGGTTGGAGTGACCTAAGATTGAAGTTATTTGATATAAGACTCAGTTTTCCTTCTTGCCAGTAGGAGATGGGATGGGTAAAGCTGTACAGTTTGTGTTTTAATCCTTTGTACCAGTTCTGTGCACTCTGCGTACTGCTCTGTAGCATAGTCTATGAGGGGAGATCTGTCAGGTGGTACTGAGGTCTAATTGGGCTAAGCTGAAAGGTACCTTCTTTGTAAAGACTAGGTTGATCTGCCCTTAGGGCTAGACTTTGGCTGATCATTTCTGTGGGTTTGGTTCTCAGATTCTTCCTAAGAAATCCAATCATGGGGCAGGGGGATCCAATCCTGCCCTCACTTTTTCCCAGGAGTTCAGCTTTCCAGATTGTTTGCATCAATTTCCAGTCCTACCAGCAATGAATGTGCCCTTTTCCTCCACATCCTCATCAACACTTATTGCTTGTATTCTTGATAATTGCCATTCTGACTGGAATCAGAAATCTTAGAGTAGTTTTGATTTGCATTTCTCTAATGGCTAGTGATGTTGAATATTTTTTCATGTTTGTTGTTCGATTGTATTTCTTCTTCTATGAAGTGTCTGTTCAGTTCCTTAGCTCATTTATTGATTAGGTTATTTGGATTTTTTGGTGTTAAGTTTTTTGAGTTCTTTGTATATCCTGGAGGTCAGTGCTCTACCTGAGGTGTGTGTGGTAAAGATTTTCTCCCATTCAGTAGGCTCTCTCTTGACATTATTGATTGTTTTCTTTGTCGAGAAGAAGCTTTTTAGTTTGAATCCATTCCATTTATTGATTCTTGGTTTTATTTCTTGTGCTTTAGAACTCTTGTTAAGGAAGTCAGGTCCTAAAAGCTGACATGATGAAGATTTGGGCCTACTTTTTCTTCTATTAGGTGTAGGGTCTCTGTTCTAGTGCCCAAGTCTTTGATCCACTTTGAGTTAATTTTTGTGCAAGGTGAGAGATAGAGGTTTAGTTTCATTTTCCTGCATATGGAATTCCAGTTTTTCTAGCACCATTTGTCGAAGAAGCTATCTTTTCTCCAATGTATATTTTTGGTGCCTTTGTTTAGTATTAGATAATCATATTTATGTGGATTTGTCTCTGAGTCTTCTATTCTGTACCATTGGTCTACATGTCTATTTTGGTGCCAAAACCATGTCATTTTTGTTACTATTGCTCTGTAGTGTAGTTTAATGTCTGGTATTATGATGCCTCCTGCTTCACTCTTTACTTCTTCTTCTTGCTAAGGATTGCTTTGGCTATTCTGGGTCTCTTATTTTTCTAAATGAATTTCATGATTGCTTTTTCTAGTTCTATGACAAATGTCACTGGGATTTTAATCTGTATAATGCTTTTGGTAGTATGGCCATTTTGACAATATTAATTCTACCTATACAAGAGTATAGTCCTTAAAACTCTAGCCAGAGCAATTAGACAGATGAAATAAATTAATACAAATAGGAAAGAAGAACTTAAACATCATTATTTACTGATGACATGATTCTATATTCAGAAGATATATTCAGATATATATATTCAGATCCAAAAAATTCCACCAGAAAACTTCTAGAATCTAATAAATGAGATTAGCAAAGTAGCAGGATATAAAATCAGTACCCATAAATCAAATGTATTTCTATATATCATTGATGAATCCACTGAAATAAATTAGGAAAACTACTCCATTCACAATAATCAGAAAAAAAAAAGAGGAAAAGAAAAGAAAATACTTGGCAATCAATCTAACAAAAGAGGTGAAAGATCTCTACAATGAAAACTACAGAAAACTAAAGAAAGAAATTGAAGAAGACCTTAGAAGATGAAAAGATCTCCCAGGCACTGTTTTGATTTCAGATTTCTCCACACCAAGACATGCCATGGTGCTGCCTGCAATGTGACTTTCTCTAGTCCCCCTCCATTTGCCCATGGTGGGTTAGCTCCAGCACCCTCTGGTGGTGGTGGGTTTTTTTCTTTATTTTATTGTATCTAACCTTCCCAGTCTCCAAGCTGCTCCGAGTTTCCTGTATTAAATCCCAGTGAAAACCCCTCCCCTTTTTTTACTTAACGCTCTGAGAAGCTGTGTTATCTGTTCCCTTGCTCTTACACTATGTAGCAGCTTGGAGAGCAGCCTCCTCTACTCTGCCATCTTCCCAGAATCTGCAGCAGGACCTCTCAAGTATCAGGGCAGAAAGAACTTCTAGAAGGACTACTATGAGCTGAAAATTGCTGAAACCTCCTTATCATAAACAAGAGGAACGGGATGGTGGGGACCTGTGTGGGGGAAGTGCACCTAACCCTGTCAGTGCAACTCAGCTATGCACAAAATTCACTCACTCAACGTGCAACTCGGCTATGCACAAAATTCACTCACTCAACTCAATAAAGCAATGAAGCTGCTTTGGCCCTGAACAGAGGAAAATGACCGCTGACATTGGGGGCAGGCACTGTGGGAAGCCTAAGAATGATCCCTGTGATTAAAGGGCCATGCCAGATGGAAGCTGCTTGAATATTCAGTGACACAGAGACCCAGCTCCTGAATGGTGGTAGCTGCAGAAAGAGGCTGCTAGGATAAGTTCCCTGAATCTCCCAGGAAACTTAAGCTAAAGGAACTAACAAAGACAGATAGAGATCAGTTAAGGTAGAAAATTATCAGAGATAAGACAATAGGAAGTGGAGGTTCCCATCCTTAACTGGCTACTGGCCTGACCCATGATCATAACTGGCGAGTGAAAGAGCATTGTCTTGGATACTTGTCAGACCTTGCATCAGACTTAGTAAACAGAGTGAATCAACACCTCCATTCACAACCTGGGGCAGTGGCGACTAGAGCCCAGGTGAACCACCTGAGTCCCTTCACTACAGTACATCAGAGAGCAATGTCAGCTGGGGGTGAATGACCATGTCTATACTTCTGTGCCATAGAACTCCCATGGAAAACCCACAACCACGGAAAATCCCACACTCACCAACAGCTACCAGAATCTTCACCATTATGAAGAGGATCCAGTTGAGGAGAGCAGGTACATAGTGACCCACAGCAATCACAGAAACACAATAGAAATAACTAAGCCATAACATTGCAATTTCTGAGCAATCAACTGTAGGCTGCTGAGTTGACAAACCAGAACTGGTTGGTGGGAGATTTATACCAACTAGGGAATTGGTTCCTGTGCCCCTGCAACTCTGGAGAGATTCATAGCAAAACAATGATAAACATCTGCTAAAGATCCAAACCCCAATGAAATCCAAACCAAAAATTCAACAAGAATTTTCTTCACATTGTCATGGTTTACTATAAATAACTCTAATGTCAACTCTTCATATGAATGACAATTGTTATCCCAATACCCACTTTGTACCTTTAATCCATTTGAATGTATTTTATCTAATGGTTTACATCATTAATTCAAACCAATCTTCCTATCTTTTGTTTTTATGGCTCTAATTTATACTTGGTCCTCTCTCCCCCTATTTATCCTCCTGCACTATCTGCTGCTACCTCAAATACCATCCATTTATTTCTCCTTCCTAACTTGGTGTAAATTATTTTTTATCTTCTCTTCTCTTCTCTTCCTTCCTTCTTTCCTTTCTTCCTTTTTTGCCCTCTTCTTTTTGCCCAGTCTTTCTTTCTTCCCACTTTTAGCCCTCATTTAAGGTTATATTAAGTTTACTAAATTTAACAAGTAATTTTTTGACCTATTCCAGAACTATATTACAATTTCATACGTGAACTTGAGGAACCATGGAGAACAATAGCAACAAGTTTTTGTTTCTCATGAAGTTGAACAGAACAAGGCTTGGCTCTGAAGTGATTAAAATAATTGGGATTCAGTGGCATCTCTTAAAATGGTGCTGATATTGGGATCAGCAGAAGTCACATAGTGACTTAAAACATCATTATTTAGATAGTCACCCAATTCAGAGCTCTTAAGAGAAAAAAGCTCACAAAGTAGTCCTTTGCTTAAAGGAAGAAGTGAAAACTATATCAGTAAATGGGTGGATATACAAACAATATCGAAATCAAGGGAAAAAACCATTGCAAACAGCCCATAATGCTTCAGAAATCGACTCCATTGATAACACAGCGAAGGGATGTCCGAGAAAGAATTTAGAAATTTCATAGTTAAAATGTTCTATGAGCTAAAAGATGTAAGGAGTAAAATCAAGGAGAAAATATAGTAAGTGAAAGATCATTTCAATAAGGAGATAGAGATTCTAAAAAAAACAAAACAAAACAAAACAAAACAGAAATCCTGGAAATGAAAGACTCAAATAAACCAAATTAAAAATTCAATGGAAAGTATCATTAATAGATCAAACCCCTTGAATATAGATTTGAAGATCTCGAAGACAAAGTACATAATCTTGAAAATAAAGTGGGCCATGAAAAAAAGATGTTATGAGACCATGAACAGAATAATCAAGAAATCTGGGATAACATTGAAAGTTCATGTCACACTGATTAAGGGAATCATACATCAACAAGATATAATGATCGTAAATACTTATGCCCCAAATAATGGAGCATCTACATACATCAAGAAAACTTTTCTCAATATTAAGAATCAAATCAATCACATTACAATAATTCTGGGTGACTTTCATGTGCCTCTGTCACCACTGGATAGATGATCCAGGCACAAAATAAGATTCTACAGAATTAAAAAATACAACTAATTATATGGACCTAACAGGCATCTAAAGAATATTTCATCCATCAATCACTGAATTAACTTTCTTCTCAGTAGCACATGGAACATTGTCTAAAATAGACCACATTTTAGGTCATAAGGCAAATATTAGCAAATACAAAAAATGGAGATGTCTTGCATTCTATCAAATCACAATGGAATGAAATTAGAAATCAATGATAATACAAAAACCAGAGAACCATTCTACCTGGAGATTAAATAATACACTTTTTAATGATCCATGGAAGAAGAAACCAGGGTAGAAATAAAAAAAGTTCTTAGAATTAAATGAGAATAAACACTAGACGCGACATGGGGGAGGTGGGGGGCAGGAAAGGGGAATGGGTATAGTAAAGATGGTTGATAAAAATATATATAAAAA
>CM053402.1:14682130-14695486 GCA_028644305.1 Xerus rutilus
ATGAAGAATGTAATCTGCTTATAATTTTGTGCAAAGTTAGAAAAAGTATGATTGTAACAATTTTTTTCTATTTGCCTCAACAAATGTTTTCAGTGAATAGTGTGTACAGCTTCTGATAATTTGTTTTTTTCTGTTATGTTTGCCAACATGTATTAAAATGCAACTTTTGGGAAAAAAAATAAAATAATAAAAATAATAATAAAAAAAAATTAAATGAGAATAGTGATACAACATATCAAAATCTCTACAACAGTATGAAGATGGTTCTAAAAGGAAAAAATCATACCATTGAGCGCTCGTACATTAAAAGAATAGAATCACACCAAATAAATAATCTAACATTACATGTCAAGGCCCTAGATAAGGAAGAACAAACCAAAAGCAAAATCAGCAGAAGACAGGAAATAATTAAAATCAGAGCCAAAATCAATGAAATTGAGAATAAAATAAATATAAAAGATTAATGATAAAAAGAGTTGGTCTTTCGAAAGGATAAACAATATTGATAAACCCTTCATCAAACTAACCAAAATTTAAAAATAGGGGGAAAAAACTCACATTAAAAAAATCCAAGGGGCTGGGATTGTAGCTCAGTGGTAGAGCGCTTGCCTCGCATGCGTGAGGCCCTGGGTTCAATCCTCAGCACCACATACAAAGCAATAAAATAAAGACATTGTGTCCATCTAAAACTAAAAAAATATTTTAAAAAATCCAAGATAAAAGAGGAAAAAACAACACAGACACTACTGGAATTCAGAGGATCATCAGAAACTATTTTAAAACTTACACTTCAATAAGCTAGAATATCTTGAAGATATTGACAAATTTCTAGAGACATGAGACCTACCTAAATTAAACCATGGGAATTTGAAAACTTAAACACAATAATTTCAAGGAATGAAAATGAAGCAGCTATCAAAAGGCTTCCAACAAAGAAAAGCATAGGACCGGATGGATTTGTAGCCAAGTTCTACCAGACATTTAAAAAAGAATTAATATTCTCCTTGAAATACTGTATGAAATAGAAAAGGAGGGAACACTGTCAAACTCATTCTATGAAGCCAGTATCATACTGATATTAAAACCAGACAAAGACACGTCAAGGAATGAAAACTTCAGACCAATATCCCTGATGAATATAGGTATAAAAATTCTTAATAATATATTGGCAAACTGCATACAAAAACACATTAAAAATATAGTGCACTATGATCAAGTGGGTTTTATCCCAGGGACACAAGGTTGATTCAATATAGAGAAATCAATAAATGTAATTCACCACATAATTAAACTGAAGAATAAGAATCACACGATTATTTCAATAGATGCAGAAAAAGCATTTGAAACACATTTACATTTAAAACACTAAAAAAGCCAGGCATGGTGACACATGCCTATAATCCCAGGAGCTTGGGAGAGTCAGGCAGGAGGATCTTGAGTTCAAAGCCAAACTACTCCTTTGATAGAGCAAGAACTCAAAAACCTCAACACCCAAAACACCTAAATAACTCAATCAATAAATGGGCAAAGAAATTAAACAAACACTTCTCAGAATAAGATATACAAATGGTCAACAAATACATGAAAAAATGTTCAACATCTTTAGCAACAGGGAAATGCAAATTAAAACTACATTGAGATTTTATCTCACTCCAGTTAGAATGACAACTATGAAAAATACAAG
The DNA here is from genome assembly GCA_028644305.1 of Xerus rutilus. Taxonomy (NCBI): domain Eukaryota; kingdom Metazoa; phylum Chordata; class Mammalia; order Rodentia; family Sciuridae; genus Xerus; species Xerus rutilus. The sequence goes on from CM053402.1 coordinate 14,683,815, forward strand.
TGACAATAAATTTTGGTGAGGATGTGGGGGAAAAGGTACGCTCATACATTGTTGGTGGGACTGCAAATTAGTGCAACCACTCTGGAAAGTACTATGAAGATTGATCAAAAAGCTAGTAATAGAACCAACATATGACCCAGCTCTCCCACCCCTTAGTATATAATCAAAAGATTTAAAATCAGGATACTAGAGTAATGCAGCCACATCTACTTTTTAGAGCATAGTTCACAATAGCCAAGCTATGGAACAAACTTAAGTGCCCTTCAACAGATGAATGGATAAAGAAAATGTGGTACATATATACAATGGAGTACTACTCAGCCTTAAGAAGAATGCTTTTATGGCCTCTGCTGATAACTGAATGGAATTGGAGATTGTCATGCTCAGTGAAATAAGCGAGTCCCCAATAGTCAAAAGTTGGATATTTTCTGGTACATGCGAATGCTAATCCAAAATAAACTGGGGGTGGGGGAGGGTGGGGTAAAAAACAGAAGATCAGTGGAGTAGACAAAGGAGAATAAAGGGAAGGGAGGAGAGATGGAATAGGGAAAGACAGTGGGATGAATCTGCTAATTTTCCTATGTACATATATAAATATGCCACAGTGAATCTCACTGTTGTGTATCCTCACAAGACACTAATAAAAAACCCTATAAGTCAATAGCAGAAAGATTAGTAGAGTAAAAGGAAAAGGGTGAGGAAGGAGAGAAGTAAAAGGCAAAGTACTGAGGACTAAATTGAACAAATTATATTCCATGCTTTTATAATTATGTCAAAATGAATTCTAAGGTTATGTATAACTGATAAGAACCAATAAAATAATTTTAGTCAGAGAATTCAGGCAAGTGAAGGAAATAAAAGGGATGCACATAGGAAAGGAGGAAGTTAAATTATTCATGTATGCAGAAGATATGATTCTATACTAAGAAAGACCCCAAAGACTCCACTGAAAGATACTACAGCCAACATAGTACCTGATTTCAAAATATCTTATAGAGCCATAGTCACAAAAACAGCATAATATTGGCATTAAAAACAGACATGTAGACCAACAAAATAGAATCAGGACCCAGAAATAAATCCATGAATATACAGCCATGTGATTCTTGACAAAGGTGCCAAAAACATAGGTTGGGGTGAAGATAGCTTGTGCAACAAATTGTTCTAGGAAAACTGAACATCCACCTGTAGAAGATGGAAACCAGCCCCCTATCTCTCACCCTGTACAAAATATCAACTCAAAATGGATCACATACCTTAATGTCTTTGAAAGCTATTAGAGGAAACATAGGGAAAACACTTCAAGATATAGGGACAAACAACAATATATGGAATATGATTCTAATAACGCAGGAAATAAAAATAAGAACTGACAAAGGGGCTTACTTCAAATTAAAAATCTTCTGTAGGGCAAAAGGAAACAACAGAGTCAAAAGACAACCTATAGAATGGGAGAAAAATTTTAGTGCTATTCATCTGATAGAGAACTAATGTCTAGATATATAAAGAACTCAAAAAACATCAAAGAATAAGTAATGCAATAAAAAAGACAAGATAGTTTAAAAAGGTATGTATGGATGTCAACTAGTCAAGGAGTAGATAATGGTGGATTTTTATTGTATCTTATTATTGTATCATTATTCTAGCTAAACTAGAATTAAATTTTTACAAACTCTTTCCCTGTGTAGTTCTGGCTGTCCATGGAAAATTTTTGAGATTAGGAAGTTACAAGTGAAGCAGCCACTATCATATTCTGAAGGTCAGTGCTCCAAGTACCATTTTAGCTCATGGCATTGCTGCTAATCTCCTGGCTCACTTTGTTTTTATGGGGCAGAAGCCAGGCCTATAGATCCTTTTCCTCTTGTCACAGATACTCTAGATTCTGCTAGTCGTGGGCTAGGCCTGTCTACATCTCCATGGAGAAGGCAGTCAGTTTCTTTCACAGGCCATTAACATTCTTAAGGGTGGGTAAAGGTAGACAGGCATGGATTCATTTGTCTTCCTGTGTTCTGGTTTGTCATATTGTTTTCTCCAACTCTTGTCCAGCTTTTCTGACTTTTGGACTTGTTGACTATAGTGATTTCAGGACTTCAGGTTCATCAGGAGAAGCAGAGACAGTAGCCTTCATAGACTTCTTCACTAGCTGTCGCAATGGCATGGCATCTAATGCTTCTAATCCCTTATCCCATGTCATTCATGTAATTCTGCTTCCCCAATCAAACTCTAACACATTCAGTGACCATAAATTCTATTAAAATAAAACAAGACAAAAGAAAATATTTTTATGTCTTTTGTTAGTTTCCATTATCAACAAAGTTGAAAACCCAGATAGACTTGTCCAGGTATACAGAAAAAGTAAATAAAATCATTAAAATTAAATCTGTCTTAGCGACAAGATTGTGTGGGCGGGGGAAATGTACAAAGTTGAAAAAATGTAAGTGTATGGAACTTTAAGAAAAAATATACGCTGTTAGTTATAACGTGGATGGACTGAAAGTGTCAGAGATAGGAATTATACTAAAATAAGGAGCCAGGATTCATAATTTAATGAATTATGAGAAATGACAGATAATATGTCTTCCAATTGGATTACTTACTTACCCTTGAGAGATTTCAAACGTTTCAGCAACCTATTATGATATACCTTTCCAGCAGCTGTAAGAAATCCATAATTAATTTAATGGTGAAATGAACGTAAGATTACAAATAGCAAGACATAAATAATTACAAAAAGAACATTTTAAGAAAATTTATCTCTATTTCTTTCTTTTATTTGATACAATGAATTTAGGGAATAGAAACTGTTCTCATTGTGACACACTTTTTGGTTCTAGTTTCTGAGGGAGTTTGCTTGCTTAAACATATGTATAGCTTCCCTTTCTTTTTATTTTTAATTCCTGTCTTTATTTCTTTTTTTACTATTGATCTAATATTCTCCTCTTTTTGGATAAAAATACGTTTCTCTGTTAATGCCAACTTTTGTTTGAAAGGTTCTTAACTTTTAATATAAATTATAAGTGACAATTACCAGATTACTATATAACTTTAAACTCAGTTTCTTTAATCTTTTTTTATTTGCATTTTTAGAGGAAAATAAGTAGAATTAGAGTAGGAGATTTTTACATAGACACATGGAAAAAAAAAAATGAGGTCCCTAGAAGGCCTCCATGAACCTCTATGACAGCTCACCATCAACTGGTAGTGCTTCCAGGAGTTTCTTTTGTTCTTTGTCTGTGAGCTCAATCCCCAGGCTCGTCAGGACATTCCCCAGGTGACTAGAATCAACCTTTTCTCCTTTCAAAAGAAGGAATAGTAGACATATGAACTTCAGAATCTATGACATGATCTCAAGTTATAAAATGTTTCATGTAGATTAATATTCAATTGTCAAGATCATGAGTTAACTGAAGTATCATTGAGCATGTTTTATAGTATTTATTGGCTTAAATAATATATAGGATTATATATTATTATATATTAATATATAGGATTATAGATTATAGGATTATTATAGTATAAATTATAGACAGGATTTTACTACGGTTGGAAAAGATAACTTCCAGGTAAAATCTGACTAGTGAATCAATACACATTGATTCTTTTTCTTTTTCTTTTTTTTGTACCAGGGATTGAACCCAATGGTGCTTAACCACTGAGTCACATCCTCAGCCCTTTTTATTTTTTATTTTGAGACAGGGTCTTGCTAAGTTGCTTATGTTCTTGCTAAGTTGCTGAGGCTGGCTTTGAACTTGCAATCCTCCTGTCTCAGCCTCCTAAACCACTGGGATTACAAGTATGTACCACTACACCCAGCTGATTTTTACACAAATTATTCTTCAGAAATATTTGTTTTGGTGAGATTTGATGATTTCATTGAATATATTATCTTGATCATTTTCAAGCTTCACCATGCCATTTTTTATGTTTTTAGATTTTTTTACTTAAACATTAATGAAGTGAGACATATTATTAGCATGAACAATAGAGACTTTAGGATTTCAAACTGACACAAGCCTTCTATCCTATTATAAACCTTGATAATTTTATGTTAGTCAAAGAGGGCTTAGATGTATATGATTCAATATAAACTTTTGAAAATATTAAGATACAAGGAATGCCATTGAAAAACAAAATTTAATATAAAGAAGTAAAATATGAGATTCTCACTCACCTGTAAAAGTTTTCACTTGATTCATCAATGTTTGTAGAGAAACCTTCTTATCAACTGTAAGAGAAGTTCAGAGTCACACTGAGATTAAAAAAAAAGGACTCACAAAATATTGAGAAAGAGAACATGGAAAATAAAGATATTAAATTCTCATTATGTGCCAGGCATTTTCCTAGGTACTTTATATATACTTATTAAAGAAATATTTACTAACAAGTATGTTCTATGCTATTATCCAAGTTTTGTTGCTTTCATGAGCATTAGAAAGAAATTATTAAATGTAAAAAGTCCATTTGAATAATGAAAATTTCAATTACAATTCTATCATATCTCAACTTCATATGCAATAGTGATAAGAAGAAATTATTACCTCAAGTCTGCATTTTTTCTCTTCAAAATGTGAAATTGACCACTACTGACCGTAACATGGGTAAAGAATATATGACATACATACAGAGTACAGTATTTTAATGCTGATTTTGGTAACTGGCTGCTTACATGCTTTGCCTATATAGTTTTTGATTCTTTCATGTTAGACAACAATTCCTGAAGTACTTTTTCCTGGGACTTTTATTGTCAATAGTCCTTATACTTAAACTATATCCCAATAATAACTTATAATACTTGAAAAGGTTGCTCACCACCAACAGGGAGATTTTGAGTCAGATCCTTAAATTCCTTATCTGTGAGACTGAATCCCATATTATCCAATAAAGTCTTCAAATTGTTGGCATTGACTTTCCCACCTAATGAAAGAAATAACCCATGAAGAAAATGACAAAACTCCAAAATATAGTTCTTAAAGCTTTTGGAGATACATACTTTGTTGTGAATTTCATGAACTGTATGTTAGTGCTCAGAAAGATTGCATAAAATTTCGAGAGGGGCATGTATTCTCAAAAGCCTATTCACAGACCCCCATTTAGTACCTATTAGAATTAACAATCTTGTTCTAAAATGTGAAAATCAATTTTATTTTATTTTTATTTTTAATTAACATTATTTTTAATTGACCGCACATAATTGTATATACTTGTGGATGCAATGTGATGTTTTGATATATGTATAGCATGTGGAATGATTAGATCAAGCCAGTTAACATATTATATCATCCCTAAAACAAAGGGGGACAGTAAAACACCATGTCACTGAATGACCTCTTTCTGTTCACCAAAACTTCAACTAGTAAAGGCAACAATGAGAGCAGTCTGGGTTGGAAAATCCAGATACATATTATTTTAAAGGATAATGGCTGTCTCTTATGCACACTAGGAAATAGGGAAAGTTAGTGTTATCTGTACAAAGCTACTTTCTTGCCACCAGGTCAGTTGCTCCTTGGGATGCTGGTTAGCATCCTATACAAGCAAATTAAGCAATCTAATGCTGATAATATAACTGCTTCTGCAGCCTAACATAAAAAATTCCTCTCTGAATGGGGACTCATGCAGAACTGAGGGCACTGTGGAAAGGATACATATCACTCATCCAGCTGGCCACCACTGCACAAAACATGGTGAGAGATGGAGGCACTGTTTGGTAAAATACTGTGGGGGATGGATGTGTTGTCAGCCTGTCACCACTGAACTCTTCTTGGAGTAGTCATTGATTTCTTGTAAACTTTCCTCAATAATCCTCAACTCTCCTGTGCTCTCTCTTGACATTTTCTTTGGCTTTTTTCCAACTTACTTCACTGCCTTGACACTATTAAGCTGTGAATGAGATACATATTTGTCATCTCATTTATCTATCAATTTTTATGGTGAACAATGTGAAATTTATCCTCTCAGTTATAAAAATATCAATTTTAGTAAGGAGACCAGAGACTTTATGCCTATGAAGAAAGCCAATTATGAAGTTGGTATTAAGGTCACTTCTCCTGAGACTTGCCTTTGGACCCAGCCTACACAATGCAAAAATTTTAACAGAACTGAATAAATGTTAAGGAGCAATGGAAACATTAAGAATGTCCTCAAAAATAAAAACTAGGGTAGAAATGGTAATATCTCAGATCTGCACTGCTAGAGAAGAAGACACATGAACAACATGAAGAAACAAGAGAAGAAAGTGCCCCAAACAAAACAAGATGCTGCAATAATAGAATTCATTGACAGCACAGTAGATGAAATGTCCGAGAAGGAGTTCAGAACGTACATAATTAAAATGATCTGTGAAGCACAAAATGAGCAAATACGGCAACAACTGATCACTCCAACAAAGAGATAAGAGAGCAAATACAGGTAGCAAAATATTACTTCTGTAGTCTCTTAAAAGAAGAAAATCCTGTCATTTGTAATAACATGGATGAACCTGAAGTACATTCTATTAAATGATATAAGCTAGGCACAGAATGACAAACATTGCATTATCTTGCACATGGAACCTAAAAATGTTGAATTCATATAATTAGAAGAATGGTGGTTACTAGGGACTAGGAGTGACATAGGGATGTTGGTCAAAGGATACAAAATTTCAGTTAGGAGGAATAAATTCAAGAGATCTATTTTACTCAATGTGAGTACAATTAATATATATTAACAATATATAATAATATATTGTGTATAATATATATAGTATAATAACAATATATTGTGTTTTTGGGAAAAGTGCTGAGAGTGGGTGTTAAATGTTTTCACTATGAAATGATAATTATATCAGAGAATGTATCATGTTAATTAGACTGCCATTTCATGATGTATGTACACTTCAAAACAAAAAGTTGTGCACACATATACAGTTAATATATATAATTTCATATTTCAATTTTAAAATAAGGTAAATGTTAATTGAATTTTAGGTTCTGAAGGCAAACATTCTTTGCTTCTGAATAATATGTAGGATTTACTTTTAATGACTGAACTCCCATTGTAGTTTTTATTTTTTGCAGATTAATTTCCCTATTTATTACTAATCTTTTCTGTCACTTTTTGTTATACAAACTTGAAATTCTATTATTTCTTTTATTGAAGAATTTAGAAAATCTTCAGAAGATGGAGAACTTTCTTCCTAGATATAAAATAGATCGGCTGTTAAAGTGGATATTGATCTTCAGAGGGAGTGTAAAGTTGCAATCAGTGTATGTGAGATATGGTAGAATTTGCTAATGTATTATTTTGAAAACAGTATAAATATGAGGATTTTATGTTCATCGCATTCTTATTATGCTTTCACTCACCTTTAAGAGACTTCACACTTTCTAGTAACCGGTTTTGAAAGATCTTTTCATCATCTGTAACAAGGGGCAGGATTCAAGTCACAGAGAAATGTGGATAATCCCTAACATATTCTCAGATAAACTGATTTTTCAAGATTTTCACTGGGGAGTTCTCTTACTATAATAAAATCTGAGAGAAAATTGGGGGAATTTAGCATATCCGAGACTCTAAAACATAGTATCTCTTTTATTCTCCCCCAATCCTGCCTTCTAAACTATCAAAACTCATTTTTTTCTGTTAAATTTTGCTTTATTTATTTTATTTTATTTTTATTGGTTCTTTTTAGTTATATATGCCCATAGAATCTAGACTATAAACCTCTTTCCTCTTTCCACAAATCCCAGATTAGTCTTTTCTGTTTTTTAAATTCAATGAGACGCTGTTTCCCAATCTAAAAGTAAGAGTGTGTAAGTAGGATTCACCTCAGGATACTTGGACATTCTAATTTTGTTTTCATTTTTGAGATGGGCTTAGTCATTTTTGCCCAGTGTTAATAATAAAACCTAGGGCTTCCTGCATGCTAAGCAAATGCTCTAACATTCAACTACATCCTCAACCCTTGGACTTTCTATTGAAGTATTCAGAAATGGAGATAATGTCACAAATAGAGAAGTGTATTTGGTTATATCAGTATTTGAAATGCTTACCATCCAATGGCAGATTTTTCATCAGTTCCACGAATTCTTTGTTTTTTAACTCTATCCCCATGTTTTCCAGAACAGTTTTCACATCATTGATGTCAACCTCCCCTCCTTAACAAAAAGATTATAATAATGACATGCATGGAATTTAAGTGTAAAGAAATGGTTGAAAATCATGAAACTAATTTGTAATGTCTATACAATATAAATATGGGCTGGGAAAAGTTATGACCACTAAACCCTGACCAAGTATGCAGAGATAATGTCATTCACAGAAACACAATTTGTTTTGTAAAGGCTGCTAAGAGAGGCCACTCTTGAGGGTGGTCATGAGAATATGCCAGTAGAACGTTCAACTACAGAGGACATAATTGACCAAGGGCCCCAGGTTCTGCTTTGAAATTCATCCCTGTATTTGCACTAAGGCCACATCTTACTCAGGTTTCTCCTGGTCAATGACTGAGTGCAGCAGATACCAAGGAAGACCTGTCTCTGGGAAGTAAGTAATGGCTGACTTTGCAGAGGATTTCTTGAAGGCTTTGCCAGACCTTCCTCAGACTGCATGGTGATTTAGGATGCTTTCACCAAACCTTCCCTTCTTCTCTCTTTCACTTGGAATCAGACTTGACTTGTAGTCTGACACCTCCAAGCTTTTCCTAATGCCCTCCCTAGTTTCTCTTACCCAGGCATCTCTCTTAATAATGTCCCTTCACACTTAATTCTGCCTTGATGTCTGCTTCTTGAAGAGCTTGCACTAATAATGGCACTCATAATGACAATAAAAAGAAATAGGTGTTACATATATCTCTCTTTTCAATTAGCAAACTGCAAATGGCTTATTTAATAATTATAGCAACACATAGAACCTAAAAATCTCTCTTTTAAGTGATTATACTTTCCAAATATCAATTTCATTTTATTGTAGAATTTGGCTGTCTTAAAATAAGGAAAATGGAATATATAAGTGGAAAACATACTAGAAAATCCTGACTTCTGGGCTTTTGGACAGAAAAACATTAAATAAATAGGAGTTAAAATGATAAAATCAGCATAGCAATTAAGGAGCAAAGAAATATATAGTTACTGTAAAAAATTAGGATTCTATGTTTAACTTCTCACTCACCTGTTACAGCATTCACTCCATCTATCACCTTATTTAGATCAACTTTTCCATTAGCTATGAAAAAGAGGGACAAATGAGACATGCAGTCAATTTTATAAGCTCATAAAAACCATATATGATGAATATATATGGGGAAAAGTCTATAAGTTTGTAATAGATTTTGAAATTGGTAGGGTAATGCTTCCAAGATTGCTTTACTCGAGATAACCATGGCTCTGTGGGGTCTTTCGTGGTTATGTATGAATTATGTTATTTTTGTATTTCTGTGAAAAATGCCATTGAAGTTTTGATAGGTATTACATTGAATTTGTAAATTTTTTAGGGTAGTATGGACATTTTAACTATTAATTCTTCCTATTCATAAACTCAGGATATCTATTAATTTTTATCTTCTTCAATTTCTTTCATTAGTGTTTTATAGCTGGGTGCAGTGGCATGTGCCTACTAAGTTTGGGCTTTGTTTTTCTTCTTTGAGCTCCTTGAGATATACATTAGATTATTTGTTTGAGATCTTCCTTTTATTTATTTATGTTTTTGATGTGGGCATCTTTTGCAATAACTTCCCTTTTGAAAATGCTTTTGATGCATCTCAAAAATCTTTGGTATTTTTTATGTCCATTTTTAGTTGCATCAGGATATTTTTTGTCTTTTAATTTTTTCTATGATCTATTGATTGTTCAGGAACATCTTCCCTAATTTCCATGTATTTGTGAAATTTTCAAGATTGCTTTTGTTATTGATTTCTGGTTTTATACTACTGTGACTGAAAAAAAAAGATATATGACATGTTTTCAATCTTCTTAAATTATTAAGACTTGTTTTATGACCTAACATGATTTATCCTGGAGAATGTTTCATTTGTATTCAAGAAGAATGTATTCTTTTTTGATGTTATTTTGAATGTTCTGTGAATATCTGTCAGATATTTATTTTCAATCTGTCATATATCTTGTCAGATATTTGGGTCCATTTGGTTTAAAGTATAGTTTAAGTGTGATGCTTCCTCACTAATTTTGTTCGAATGATCTCTCTATTGTTAAAAGTGGGGTGCTAAAGTACCCTATAATTACTGTTACAGTCCATTTCTCCCTTCAGAACTATTTATATTATTTGATACATATACAGATGCTCCAATGTTAGGTACATATATACATATAATTGTCATATCCTCTTGATATGATCCATTTAAATTTAGCTATCCCTGATTTTGGTATCAGGGTAGTACTAGCTTAATAAAATGAATTTGATGGAGTTCCCTCTTTTTCTATTTCATGGAACAACTTGAGGAGAATTGGCATTAATTCTTCTTTAAAGGTTTGGTAGAAGTTGGCTGAGAATCTATCTGGTCCTGGACTTCTCCTTATTGAAAGTTTCCTAACAGTTGCTTCAATTTTGTTACTTGATACTGGTCTGTTTTCATAGTTCAGTTTGGGTAGGTCATATGTCTCTAGGAATTTGTCAATATCTTCAAGATTTTTGAAGTATAAATTTTCAAAATAGTTTCTAATCCTCTGGATTGCAGAAGTTATCATAGTAATAGCTCCTTTTGAATCTCTAATTTTATTGATTTGTGTCCCCTCTTTCTTTTGATTAGTTTGGCTAAGGGTTTATAAATTTGTTTATCTTTTCAAAGGACCAACTTCTTTGTTTCATTGATCCTTTGTATTGTTTTTTATTCTCAATTTCATTTCTAGCCTTATTTCCTGTCTTCTACTGATTTTGGAATTAGTTTATTCTTCTTTTTCTAGGGCCTTGAGGTATAATATTGGATTATTTATTTGGTTTTTTGCTTTTATTTAGTGTATGAACTCAGTGCTATAAATTTCCTTTTATAACTGACTTCATGCTGTCCCAGAAATTTTGATACATTGTATCTCTCTCTTCATTTGTTTCTAAGAATTTTTTATTTCTTCCTTCATTTCTTCTGTGATCCAATCACCATTCAAAAATGTATTATTTATTCTTTAGGTGTTAAAATAATTTGTTTTCAATCTTGTCATTGAGTTCTAATTTAATTCCATTATGATCTGATAGGATACAAAAATCATTTCAATTTTTTAATATTTGCTAAGATTTGCTTTGTGCCCTTAAATATGATCTATTTTAGAGAAAGGTCCATGTACTGCTAAGAAGAAAGTTAATTAGTTGTCAATGGATGAAATATGCTAGTGATGTCTGAGAGGTTCATTTGATTAATAGTAGTTTTTAGTTCTGAAGAATCATAGTTTACTTTTGGATGACTTACCTAATGGTAAGGGAGATGTGTTGAAATCACCCAGTATTTTTGTATTGTGGTCTACTTGATTCTTTACATTGAGAAGGGTTTGTTTTATTTATGTAGATGAACCATTGTTTGGGTCATAAATATTAATAATCATTGTATCTTATTTTTGGATGATTCCCTTAACCAATATGAAGTAACTTTCTTTGTCTCTTCTGATTAATTATGGCTCAAAGTATACTTTGTCTGAAATGAGAGTAGCTACCCTGCTTGCTTTTAGTTTCCATTTGCATGGAATGTCTTTTTC
>CM053402.1:14695586-14728089 GCA_028644305.1 Xerus rutilus
TTTGGTACTGGGGATTGAACTCAGGGGCACTCGGCCACTGAGCCACATCCCCAGCCCTATTTTGTGTTTTATGTAGAGACAGGGTCTCACTGAGTTGCTTAGTGCCTCGCCATTGCTGAGGCTGGCTTTGAACTCGCGATTCTCCTGTCTCAGCCTCCCTAAGTGCTGGGATTACAAGCGTGAGCCACCGCGCCCGGCTATGGAATGTCTTTTTCTATGGGGTATATATTGGGGTATATATTTTGTATCTGGCAAGTGAAGTCTCTCTCTCTCTCTGCTTTCATTGGAGATTTTAGACCATTTACATTCAATATTATTATAGAGAGATAATTTTTATTTCCTGTCATTTATTTCTAATGCTTAATTCAGACTTGATTCTCCTTACTATTCTTATAGTGCAATTTGTCCTCATGCTGGTTGTCATTTTCTTCATTTCTTCTGCATGAAATATTTCTTTTTTTTTTTTTTTTTGGTACCAGGGATTGAACTCAGGGGCACTGGACCACTGAGCCACATCCCCAGCCCTATTTTGTGTTTTATGTAGAGACAGGGTCTCACTGAGTTGCTTAGTGCCTCGCCATTGCTGAGGCTGGCTTTGAACTCGAGATTCTCCTGTCTCAGCCTCCCAAAGTGCAGGGATTACAGACGTGCGCCACCACGCCCGGCTTCTTCTGCATGAAATATTTCATTATGTTTTACAGTGTAGGCTTATTGGTTATAAATTCTTTTAATTTCTGCTTATCATGGGGAAACTATTCTGAAGGATAGTTTTGCTGAATATAGTAATCTTGGTTGGCATCCGTTTTCTATCAGAGCTTGGTATATATTATTCCAAACTCTCCTGGCTTTTAGGGTATGGGTTGAGAAATTCATTGAAATTTGAAATGGTTTACCTTTAAATGTGACCTATAGTGTTTCTTTGTGGATTTTAAAATTCTATCCTTATTCTGTATATTAGGTTTTTCATTATAATGTGTCTTGGTGAAGATCTTTTCTGATCTTGCCTTTTGGGGGGATCTATATGCATCTTATATTTGGATTTCCATCTCATTCCTAAGGTTTTAGAAACTTTTATATTATTTCATTGAAAAAATTGTGCATTCCTTTAGTTTATATTTCAAAGCCTTATCTACCCATGATTCTTAAATTTAGTCTCAATATTATCCCAGATTTCTTGATTATTTTGGTTACAGTCTCTTAACATCTTTTCTTTGACTTTATTTTCAAGATTATATACTTTGTCATCAAGGCCTGAGAATCTGTCTTCAAAGTGTTCAAATCTATTGGTGATTCTTTCCATTGAATTTTTAATTTGATTTATTGAATTCTTTATTTCCAGGATTTCTATTTTTTTTCAGAATCTCCATCTCTTTTTTTTTTCAGAATCTCTCTTTATTGAAACAATCTTTCACTTCCTGTATTTTCTAATTTAACTCCTTAAATCTTTTAGCTTGTTGAACATTTTAACTATAAACTTTTAAAATTTTTTCTCCAACATTTCCTCTACTGTGATATTAATTGAGTCAGATGTTAAAGTGTTATGAGTTGCTTAAGGTGGTTTGTTCCCTTGTTTTTCATAGTATGTGTATATCTCCCCATTTTGGGGGATGATTATTGCTTCATCTTTTATTCAAGGACTATTTAGTGAGCTTCTTTCTCTTAAGAGCCTCTGGGCTCGGTGGATATCCAGGTATTGATACTTTCACTTCATATGTGTCCTCTGCTGTTCCTAGTATAGTATCACTTTGAGAGAAGACACTAAACTTTATTTACTACAATAACTTCAGAGCAAAGTCACATACTAACCAACCTTAGGAAAAAGAAAAACTTGTTGATAGTGTTCTCTACAGTTCCTCTAATCCAGGTGAAATTTTGTAATGTTCTCTCTGGTCAGCTATTCCTTCACTGCCTACTTTTTGGGATGTGGAAGGACTGTGGGAAAAGCTGCCTAGCTCTACTCTGCCATTATCCTCTCCATTTCCTAGCTTTAGGGTGCCCAACTTTCTCCTTATGGATCTTCCAGCACCTAGTTTCTCCATGATGAGGCTCTGATCTTTTCACTCTTACTCTAGGAACCTATGAGATTCAACATCTCAGTTCTTATTTATGAGTTACTGGTTTTGGGGTGCAGAATCTATACCCTTCTCTGATGCATATGGTGTCAAGCATTGTATCGCACCAGGGACAGAAATCATGGGGGTCTCCAGAGCATGCCTGTCTTTTAAATCTGAACTGAAAGCTTTTTAACAGACATCACAACCAAGATCCTTCAACCCCACCTTTTTCAGAAAACTGATATAAACTCTCTAAGTGAAGAGCTGGAGGTGGTGACACTGCTATTTCAACAGATCACATCCATCTCAGTCGACCTTTTTATATTTTAAATGCTTCTTTTAAATATTTTCTGTTGTTATATTTCTTATTTGTATTTCTACTTGATTATTGCTAGCTTATGAAAGGCATTTGAGTTTTCCATATTTATTTTATATAGAAGTACTTGAGCCAAAATGGCTTATCTAAGACTCAATAATTTTAATATTTTTTTGTTTCTTTCCTGAGTTTCCTAGGTATGAAATTATGTAATCTGAAACTAAAGATAATATTGCCTCTTTTCCAAGGTCATTTCATTTAATTTTCCCACCGAAATAACTGAGACTTTCAAGATAATGTTGAATATCAGTAGTTATATTTGGTATCTATATATTCCTAATGTTAGGATTCCCTAAGATTTTGAACATTTGTTCTACTACTAATTAAACCTAGTTTTAGTGTAAGACTTGAAAAAAATTTCCTTGTGAACTGAGTGTTCATACCATCAACTGGTAGTTTTTCTCTTAGTTGTTCAAATTCTTTTTCAGTAAGCTTAATACCCATGTTTTCCAGGAGAGGCTTCAGGTTTTTGTGGTCAACTTTTCCTCCTTAAGAAAGACACAAAGGAACATGAGAGTGACTGAATGACTTAAAACACAAAAACCACATTTCTATTTTTGAATAATGTTTTTAGAGTTATGTATAATTGCTCTAAGGAAAGAGACAACAAAAATACAATTTGCACCTTTGTATTATTTTTGTTATTCTTGATAAAGACTATAATTGCCATTTGACTTCTTCAATAATACAGAGAAAGTCAATAAAAATAATGAAAATGGAACCTATTCCCATTAGTGACAAGCCTATAGAGCAAAGAAGTTATTTGGATTAATGGTAGTTGGCCCTGGAGAATATTTTATTTTATTTTGGTACCAGGGATTGAACTCAGGAGTACTTGACCACCGAGCCACATCCCCAGCCCTGTTTTTTGTTTTATGTAGAGACAGGGTCTCACTGAGTTGCTTAGGGCCTCACCGTTGCTGAGGGTGGCTTTGAACTCACAGTTCTCCTGTCTCAGCCTCCCAAAGTGCTGGGATTACAGGTGTGCACCACCATGCATGGCTACCACAGTAAAAGGTATTTAATTGTCAGTGTCTCAGATTAGCTTTGTCCCTTGCTGAATAACATTTTTAAATATGGTGAAATGATGCTAATCCTCCACTTCAATTCTGCTATGCACATCTAGATACTAATTATTTCCTTTGAAAGTAAAATTAAGAAATATTTACTCACTTTTGAAAGACTTTAAACTCTTCATTACCTTAGTCTGATGTACCTTTCCATCACCTGTTAAAAAGATTGGGCAGGGGGGCTTCATTTACCACACAGGGAAATTGGTTAGGAAATTCATAAATAGAATGCTAATATATAATTGTGTAACAATGAATCCTACCATTAAGTACAATTACAGTACACTCAAAAAAATAAAAAAGATAAAATATATACTAAAGTAACAGAATGAAAAGAGAAGTAGCCGTTTGATTTTAAGAACAATAAAAAGTACTAAAAAAATCCTAAAAACAGAAAAATAAACGATTTTTTAAAATTAAAATAGAAATAAATTAATTAGAAATTAAAAGTAAGGAATGGATAAGTCTAAGACTAGGTTTCTTCAGGAGGAAAATAAAGTACCAATAATAATGCAATAAACTAGTAAGAACTATGGGAAAAAGATAAAACATAATTACAGCAAATAAGGAATGAGAATAGAAATAACCATGAATACATACGAAAGTTTTAAAATTATATGAAAATATTTTGCCATATTCTATGTATGAATTGGACAATGTACTAGAAAAATATAAAATACCAAAATTGGTTGAATAAAAAGAAAAAAAACAAAGCAGTTCAATTACCATATTATGTTTTTTGGGGGGAGGGCGGGACCGGGGATTGAACTCAGGGGCACTGGACCACTGGGCCACATCCCAGCCCTATTTTGTGTTTTATGTAGAGACAGGGTCTCACTGAGTTACTAGGCACCTCGCCGTTGCTGAGGCTGGCTTTGAACTCGCGATTCTCCTGTCTCAGCCTCCCTAAGTGCTGGGATTACAGGCATGCGCCACCACATCTGGCCATATTATGTTATTTGACATAAAAGATTCATGATACTTTGATATTCATTATGTAATATATCAGTACTGTAATAAAAATCATTATCTCATCATGGCAGTTCTTCACTGGAGTGTTTACTGATTCACAAACCAAAATCTCAATGACTCTAACAGGATTTCTTTATTTTAACTTTTTTTAAAAATATTTTTTAGTTGTCAATGGACTTTTACTTTATTTATATGTGGTGCTGAGAATCAAACCCAGTGCCTCATACATGCTAGGCAAGTGCTCTACCGCTGAGCCACACCCCAGCCCCTATTTTAACTTTTTATTTTGATGTAATTTCAAACTTACAGAAAGTGGCAAATATAGTACAAAGAATTCTTAAATACTCTTAATTTTTAATCCAGTGTTAACATTTCACCATATTTGCTTTGTCATTTTGGTCTAATTTGTAGAAGTCTTACAGTATACCTAAGTATGCCTAATTAATCTATAGAATTCATTCAAATTCTACCAAATGCTCCATTAATAGCAATTAAGCATTAAGCTGTCATGGCTTTTTATTTTTATTTTTAGTGGTGCTGGGGATTGAACCCAGGGCCTTGTGCCTGTGAGGCAAGCACTCTACCAACTGAGCTATATCCCCAGGCCCTGTCATGTCTCCTTATTCTTTAATTTGGGACATGACCTCAGTCTTTGTCTTTCATGATTTTCACATTTTTGAAGAACACAAGCCATTTAGTACCATATTTTACAGTTTGGAAAGGCTTTTTAAACATAAAAGAGAGCTTAAATTTTTGAAACAATTTTAGGTTGTAAAATCTAATTGTTAGGAAGGTTCCAGTAGCATTTTTAATCTTACCACTAACTGGCAGTGTTTTTATCAGCTTTGCAAACTCCGTATCAGTAAGTTCAATCCCCATTTTTCTTAATATATTTTTCAGGTTATCGACATCAATTTTTTCACCTAGAAAAGTTGGAAATAGTTATAGGTATACAAATCTTAAGTTGAATAGCAAAATCAGAATGCAGCCATCCTCCATTATACTATGTGGGGGAAATTAGCACTTTAGGTATTTCTTCTATAATAATAAAACTTCCTTTTAAATTGTAGTAAAAATAATCATTGGTATTACTGTCCATTTAATCCATGTAGTTGGTTAATATAAATAATGCCATAAGAAGGAAATTTTGATAGAGTTAATATTGTGATTGTTGACAATGTTAACTCAAACTTTCAAAAATACAGTGCCATTCATTGATGTGTCTGCCTCAAATTTCTAGGGAGGGAAATAGTATATGAGCAAGGAAAGTTCCACAAGAATGTAGGATTTCTTACTAAGATTTAGTTAGTCCTATAGATATTTTTTGTATTGTTTTTGATTCATTTCCCCAAATTTTATGTAATCCAAGATAAAACTTTCCATTGGATCTAATGACAGGCTATTGAGAAAACATAAAAATACCAATTATTGTGAAGACTGGAGAGCCTTGGTTTATTAGTAATTTATCACTAACCTGTGAATACTTTCACTTCATCCATCACCTTTTTCATAGTAACTTTCCCATCAGCTGCAAGACAACATATAAATTATTCTGATGTATAACACTAAAGATGAGAAAGGGAGCAAAATGATGTAGTGATCATTACTTGCTCTAGAATTCTATCTTTCTTCTTTATTAGAGTGAAACAAAAAAGGTTTTAATTTCATAAATATAGCTATATTAATGATGTGACATTGATTGTTCTTGTTTTAAGATACTAAAACCTTTAGTCATAAAAGAATGATATGTAGAAGAGGTGACTTCTATTTTAGCAATTTTTAGCAGTTTGATCTTGGAAGAAGATTCTCTATTTTATAGTTGAGTTAGTGGAATAAAATTTAAAAAGTGTAATCATATTTCAGCATTTTAAATTTGGAAATTTTTCATTCATAAAAAGTTGGCCCATATTCACAATTCATCCATTATTATTGTGGTAGGGATTTTCTCAGAACAAAGAAGAAGATAACATGGCACCATCAGTACCAATGTGCACATTCCACATTGTAACATTCTGCTGTAACATTGTTGCAACTCTATACTATGGAAATAGAATGCCCAATCATAGTGCAGATTACCTTATATGGGAGACAAAGAGCTGGCAAGTAAAAGAGGAACTAACAAAAGGTATATAAGGCAATGCTTCCTGTGTTTGATGCTCAGCCTTTGGATACAAATCTGCCCGGCCAGTGCTGGCACTAATAAATGCTGCTTCCTGCTGAATGCCCTGGTGTTCTGTTTCTCTGTGCAAGAATCCAACATTATAATTAAACTGAAAAGATTTCATTGACTTTCTATCTTTTGAAAAACTAATAAGTCATTGAACATCTACTATATACAAAGACTATTATTAACCAAGCTAAACTATTAATTTAGCTTACTAAATTAAAATCCCAATTTTTTAGGAAGATGAAAGCATCTAAAACATTTTTGTTCTTTTACTTATTTCCTGAATAATTACTTATTGTGGCTCTAATAGCAGAAGACAAAATATAAACTATGTTGTTGAGGAAACATAACTACTAAGCACAATACTACCCATTATAATTTCAAATGGGCATTTTGAGCTCAGAAGTTTTAAAAGCAAGAGTTTGTTTCTGACATCTAGAATTGTTTCCCTTTATATTAGCATAATTTTCAAGCAACAAAGAAAATAAGGAAACAAATCATATATGCTGTGTTAGGAGATTGAAAACATGAGAAAGTAAGAGTAACTTAGAATGTCTTTCATAAAATAAACTTATTTCTGACACATGGAGAGTGAGACATGGCAAAGGTAACACTAAATAGCATTTGAGAAAGGCAAAGGATGGAAAAAATGACTTGTCCAGTAGGGCAGGAAATATTGTAGGGGGAACATTTCTTGACCTTCCTGGAATCTTCTCAGGTTAACATATTGTCATTCTTGTCCTTCCAGGTATTGCTTGCTTTGTGAAGAGTTATACTTAAGCTTTAACACTTTTTTAAAAACCAGAGCTTATTTCTAGCTTATTAAAGGGAGTTGAATTCTTGTACAAGACCTTGGATAAGCAAGTCTGGCTACTTGATACGGAAACCTTTCTAGTTTAAGAGAGATAGCATGTCAAGCACACTGACCAGAATTATTGGTAGTTTGCTCTGTGACAAGTCCATGAGAGAACCAAAAAGCTGTTATATTACTTCTTTTTACCTTTCCCTCTATTTTTATGTTGGCGAGAGAAAACATGATGCCTGCAAAATTGAAGCTATTTGGTGGAAAAGTTTAATCATAATGCTCATTATTTGTTTCTCCTTTGTTTATTTCAATTTTAATTTTTAATTCTCTTGCATTCCACGGCCACAGGTCCTACCATGTACACCCTCCTCCAAATTGTTTCCTTGCTATTTGTTAGTCCTTCAATAGATTGGTGACATCTTCAAAAATGTGTAAAATTCACAGTGAAAGAAATCACCAACTTTAAGTTGATAGCAGTGCCAAGAGAAAGGATTTGTTTTTTCTTTAGTTTTGGGTTCTTTTCAAAGTTTTTTTTTTTTTAATGGCTTGATGTCAAGTAAACATATTGAAGAGATTCAAATGTATAATTACACAAGCCTATGCTTCAGAGGGGCACAATAATGATAATAACAGTCTAATTTGATTCTCACAAAACTCTAAAATTAGGTGCTATTAATAAACCCTTTTCATAGATGAAAAAAGTGTGTCATAGAAACATTAAGATGATTCAGCCATTAAGCAAAAGAGCCTAAATTCAAACCCAGGCAGTCTAGCTCCAGTAGCTATACTTTTAACCATTATATTCTTTTTTGTTTCTTTCAGGAATGGGGTTGGAACCCAGTCCTCATGCATGCTAGGCAAGTGCTCTCCTACTGAGCTACATCCCCAGCCCTTGCTATTCTGACTTTGAATGGTAGTAGAAATGCTTACCATCAACTGGAAGACTCTTTGTCAGATCTTTAAGCTCCTTTTCTGTGAGGTTCATCCCCATATTTTTCATAACTGTGCCTAATTTACCAGCTTCAATTTTCCCTCCTTAAAAAAGAGATAGGGTAAGAGCAAAATAATAACAACTCTACAATGTGACAAAAATGAACAATTTAATTCTTTTGACCAATGATTAGGAGAGCTTTGTTACTGACTGAACGTTCAGATTGGTTGACTTTGCTGTTGATTAAACTTCCTGAATAAAAGCAAGTCTTTTATTATTTTTTGTTGTACAGATTTAGATTTTGTTATTTCAAGTGTTGCTCCAAATTGAGAAATTCTAAAAGAATATGGAACTTCCCTCTAATATCCAA
Source organism: Xerus rutilus (assembly GCA_028644305.1). Classification (NCBI taxonomy): domain Eukaryota; kingdom Metazoa; phylum Chordata; class Mammalia; order Rodentia; family Sciuridae; genus Xerus; species Xerus rutilus. The sequence goes on from CM053402.1 coordinate 14,704,332, forward strand.
CATATAAATTAAATGGTATCCACTTATATAAAATGCTTAGAAAATATAAATTCATAGAAAGTACAATAGAGGTTTCCAGGGACTAGAAAGAGAAGGGAATAGGTAGTTAACTCCTTAACATGTACAATTTCTGTTCATAATGACAAAAGGTTGCACAGTGTTGTGAATATACTTTAAGCTACTGAACTGTACACTTGAAAATAGTTAAAATTATAAATTTTATGTTAAGTATATTTTACCACAATAAAAAACAGTAAATTACAGAGCACATATAGAAGATTCTTTTTAAAATTTTTTTATTTGTTTCTTGTTAAATATACATGACAGAAGACTATATTTTGACATATTATACATACACATAATAGAGGCAACATACATGATGGGAGGCAGGACTCATTTTTAAAAGTCTAAATAATAAATTAAATCAAATTCAAAAAATTTCAAATTTGTCTGCCTTTTCATTTATGATTCTTTCTTTTTTATTTTATTGGTTCTTTTTAGTTATACATAACAGTAGAATCCATTTTGACATAATTATGAAAGCATGAAATATATTTTGTTCTAATTCAGTCCTCAGTATGATTCTTTCTTACCTCTAAGAGTCTTTATACCTTCCCACAACCTGTTCAGATAGGTTTTTCTATCACCTATAAGAAAACACACAATTCAAGTCAAAGAGAAATCAATTACTAAGATGGTATTCAAATCATTTCAGAAAAAGGCTCTAGAAATTTTTTCCAACTTAAATGAACTTATAAAAGATTACAAAATCCATAACTTTAAAAGGTGATCACTTTTTCTCTTTGCCATGTAAAGCCAATATGATTATTTTATTGTGTTGAAATACAGTCTTTGAGTCCTTCATTTTGCTTCTCACATTCTGACTTCTGGTATATCACCAAACTTCCTTTTTCTTAAATTTTCTTGTTTAACCTTAAGTATTCCAGTAAAGTTCAGAATAATGATAGGAATTTCTTGGCATTGATTCACAATGGTGATATACTTCTTGATTTCCAAATAAAGAACAGTTACATAACTTAATTATATAATTAAAGATTTCTTTTTCCTATAGAACTAAGTTATAATTTCTTGTTTGTACTAAGCTTTTTCTTGAGTATTAAATGTGACAGATATTCTTATATAAAAACACACAAATCTACGTTCCCTTGAAGGTTGTTTTGCAGGCTTTTTCAATAGTAGAACTACTGACATTCTGGGCTGGATAATTCTTTATTGTTGGGGAGGTGCTGTCTTATTCACTGTAGAATGTTTAATCCATAGCCACTCTCCACTAGATACCAATGGTACCTCCCCCAACCCTCAGTTGTGACAATCAAAAATGTCTCTATGTATTGCCAACTGTATGTTCAAGGTAAAAAAAACCTGCCCCCGCCCCCCGCTGAATATCACTGTTATACTGATATTTTAAAATCTTACCATCAGCTGCTAACTTTTTCACCAGCTCCAAGTATTCCTCATCTGTAAGTTCTATCCCCATGTTTTCCAAAATATCTTCTATATCAGAGATATCAATGTTCTCACCTCCAAATAATAAGAATTATAAAATGTAATGATTTTAAAAATTACTTAATCATTTTCTTATAAGTATTTTCTGTTACTGGATCAAGAGCAAAGATTTAGTATAAATACATGTGAAATACATTATCTTATAAATATGGGGACATGATAATAGTCAATAAAGTGAAGGGATATAAAGTGCCAGTATATATTAGAATATTTAGATGGTCTATATTTATAAGTTAGTAATTGGATAAAATTCATATTAGTCTTTGTGCAGTTATCTATATCTTTGATGAAGTTTTATTTAATCCATAGTGTATTCTATACTTTGATCATTTAAACAGTGACTACAACATATGTACTGACAAATAATAGAAAAAAATGCTTGCTCAAATTATACTGTAATCTTGTGGACATGTAGAAACATGTAATAACAAATCTCACCATCATGTATAACTACAATGCACCAAAATGTATGAAAAAAAATAAAAGGCTTGCTATCAAGATTGTGCACTATAATAATGTTACTAAAATATATTTAATCCACATTTCCATCCTGGGAAATCAGGTACATACCATTTACTTATCAAAAGAAAATTACCTTAATAAATAAGGCAGCAGTTATGATGAAAGTATCATTGAATATAATTTAGTATAATTATTTATGTTCTTAGATTCAGAGTACTCTGTCACTCACCTGTAACAGCTTTTACTTCATCTATCAGTTTACTGAGACCAATCTTTGCATTAGCTGTTAGAAAAGGCACAATTAACATAGATGATACATACTTAAAAAATGCATGAAGTATTTATAATCCCCAAACTCTTTTTCCTGTATTTCACAAAGCTATATTTAATTTATAATTACTAGATTTCAGTAATTTATCTGTTTCCTGGATCATATTTATAGTTTCTTTAGGTTATAAGATATTACATTGCTTTCTAAGAAGTACAAGATTTGATTTATGCTAGCCATAAAGTTCCATCAGTGGTCATCACAAACAGAAAAGAACAACTTTTCATCTTTTATCTCTTGCTAAAATACTTTTCTCCAATATTTTCAATTACCATGACTTGCTGGAAATACTTGATTTCTACATATTTAAGACAACTACCAAAGCATTCTAACATCATCTAAATTTTTTGTCTAGTAATTCATTCATTTATTAAAAATGTGAAATACTGTTAATACAAATCAATCTATATAATAAGCTTTGGATGTATTCAGCAGACATTTCTGGATATCTGCCAATCAGTTATACTACCTACTGTTCTTTCTGTTAACAGAAGTCTAATTTGGTAAACCTTCTCTACATGGTCATGTTCCTCAGACAGAGCCTTGCATAAGCCTTAGGAAGCAAATTATGCCAAACAAAACCCAAAGGTAAAAGAAGAAAATTAATGATAAAGATTAGATGGAGATAAATGAAACAGAGACCAGAACTGAAATAAACTGAAATAGAAAAACCTAACAGTTTGTCCCTTGCAAAGACCAATAAAATGGACAGACACTTCTCCAATCTGATTTAAGAGATGGAAGAGACAAAATACTAAAGTCAGAAGTAAAGACAGGGCCATTGCTACACAAATAAAAGGACCGATGAAGAATACTTTGGATAAGGATACATGAATGAATTAAATAACCTAGATGATATGGGCACATTCCTAGAAACACAACTGCTAATAGTGACACAAGAACAAATAGAAAATATGAGTAGACCTTAAGAAAGAAACTGAATCAGTACTTAAAAATCTTTCAACAAATGAAAGTCAGTGACCAGACAGCCTCACTGGTGAATTCTACCAACATTTAAAGAAAAATTAACTTCAATTTTTCTCAAACTCTTCCAAACAATTCCCAGTTCATTCAATTCCCAGTTCAGTATTATCCTGATACCAAAGGAGTTAATGTAAACTAACTGCTTAAAGACAATGCAGATTCTTAATTGGGTAAAGAGAATGTTCAAGACCTGCAAAGAGGTGGTAGTTGCACAATGCTGTGAATATATTAAATGTACTCACTTTAAAATAGTTATTTTATGTTATGTGATTATATAAATTTCACCTCAATTAAATAATTTTTTTTTGTGATGCTAGGGATTGAACCCAGGTCCTTATGCATGTGAGGCAAGCACCCTACCAACTGAGCTATATCCCCAGCCCTTCAATTAAATAATTTAAAGAGCAACCTAAGAGTAGACATCATTAAGGAAGGGTAAAACTTTAGAAACCTTTCTGTTAAAGCTACAGAGACAAACATGCCTATTATTACCTCTAGTGTTCAACATTGGCCTGCAGTTCCCAGGAAATGAAACATGAACACATAAAGAATAATCAGTTTAAAAATTAGAGTAAAAAAGATACATAATCATTATAATCAATGAAAAAGTATAGAAAACTTAGACTCTCCCTAGGCATAGAATTACTTTACAAAACAGTTGAAGAGGTTAATGAAAAATTGATTATTAATATAGAAAAAAATTGATTTTAAATGCACAATAAAACCAATGAATTCCATATCAATTACAAAGAATAAATGCTAAAAAATATTTTAAAAAATAGGAAATTATTCCTAAACAGAAAAAGAAATTATAAAGAATTTATAATTGTAACATAATTTCCTAAACAGAAATTATAAGGGAAATAGTAAACAAATTTAACTCCACTAAAATTAAAAACTTCTCTTCAATAAGAGATGATAAGCAATGTGAAATAATAAGCCACTGTTAAGGTCTGTAACTTGAATGTATTAAAAGCTTGGTCCCCATCACAGTAGTGTTCAGAGATAGGGCCTTGGTAAAGGTGATCAGATCATAGATTCTAACTTCATCAGCAGGTTAATTCATTGATGGATTAATAATTTGATGGCATTATCAAGGGTGGTAAAAACTGTAGAACGTAAGGTCTAGCTGGAGGAAGTAGGTCAGTGGGGACATGTTCCCAGACCTTTCCCTCGACTCCCTCTCTCACTGCATCCTGGTTGCCATCAGATAAGAATATAAATAGAAATCTATTAAATTAAAATATAATAAATTCCTTTTGGGCCATGTTGAATTTCATAGTTCCCAGGGACATCTAGAGATATATAGGATATTTGGATATAGCCTTTTGAAGCTCAAGAATGCTGTACATATTATTTTATGCTTACCATTAACTGGAAGATTTTCTACCACACTTTCAAGTTCTTTTTCTGTGAGCTTCATTCCCATGTTTTCAAGAACTCTGTTCAGGTCACTGACATTAACCAGTCCTCCTTAAAAAAAAAAGTAAATTTAAATGAGACAAGTGATTTTAAAGCATTAAAATATAACTACACCAATCCTTATCTTATGTAATGGCGGCTATTACCTAAGAAATGTAAAAATGATAAAAATAAGATATATTAATGACTGAAGAATTAAAAGAATTATGAATTAAACTTATTTAAACCTTGATTGGAAGATCAAGGAATATATAAACAAGTTCTTAACTTTTTAACTAGAGTTGAAGCAACTAATCACCTTGTTTTTTAAAATAGAAGTTATTTTTGTTAACTTAAGCCTCTAGATTGTCATAAATTTCTAAAATAACTGACACCTTGCTGAATATAAATAAGCTTCCAATGTTTTTTCCTCCTAGTAAAGTTTGGAAAACTCAAGACTAGATGCAAAAATATAAGCAAGAATATTTTCTGATAAAATATAGATATTTAAAGAAACATAGCTAATGAATCAGTTTACTATACCCACAATATAATATTATAAATAAAGATCAAGGAATTTCATATTTAAATTATCACCTTTAAGAGAATTTATGCCACTCAGCACTCTATTCTGAAACACCTGTCCAGCAGCTGTAAGAAAAGGCAAATTCACATCAATGAAAATTATATGAGCAATCACAAGGAATATTTTATATTTTATTATCCTATGTAGATTTTCTTTAAAATGTCATTTTATATGGAAATAAAGATGAAAGTTGGAATGGCAACTTTTTAAAAAAGTGACAAATTTCTCTATGACTTTGTTACCTAAATAAATTGTAAACTTGGGGCTCGGGTTGTGGCTCAGTTGTAGAGCCTCTCACATATGAGGCACTGGGTTCAAAGCTCAGCACCACATAAAAATAAATGAATGAAGGTACTGTGTACATCTATAACTAAAAATATTTAAAAAAAGAAATTGTGAATTTGGCCTATTCTAAACATCATCAGTACCCCCCCCACCACTACCATCTTCATAACTAGGATAATAGCACAACAGCTAACATTTATTGAAGTTTCATCATATATAAATCACTTTTCAAAGGGTTTTATCTCAATTTTACCTCCACTTTGTAAATGAGGAAATTAAAGCATAGAGAGGTTAAGAATTAATTTTTTCAAGATAACACTGTTGATAAGCAGTGGAGCCAAGATATGAATCTATAAGATTCAGACTGAAAATATTTTGCTCCTAACATACCATCGTTTCCCACTTTTTCCTTGATTTCTCTTTTCCTTTTCTTCTACTAGCTTTTCACTCTCACTATTAGCCTTTCTTTCTCTGATTGTAATTAGGCCTTATAATCTGGGATAAAAATTAAGTTATAGTTTTCAATTTAGTCATGACTGAAGGTTTCAATGATTTAAAAAAGTAAAATTTAATTAACAGTTACATGGTTTCTACATAACTGAGAACTTTTTCCCTAATAAAATTCAGGAATTTCAGTGAAAATTTCAGAAAAGTTTTTTATAACTTCTCAAAACAATCTATAAAATCAGGCTCTCTGTAAGGCCCAAGAGGCAACTATATTGGCTCACCATCGGTCGGCAGCGTTTTCTTCAGCTCTGAGCTTTCCGTATCTGTTATCTCAATCCCCATGTTTCTAAGAAGATTTTGAAGCTCACCGATATCAACCTTTTTTCCTTTGAAATCATGAGAATATAGACATTTGAAAGTTTTAAGACCCACCTAGTGATTACAAATGAAATATTCATGTCTGAAAATCTAGTAAGAATCTTCTACAATTTGAAAACATGCAAGGGCAGAAATCTCTCTCTTTCTCTGCTTTTTTATGTAAATGGAAAAGCCATAAAAAGTTATTTCCCTAATTTACTGAAAAAGAAGATCTCCTAAGTCTAAGGATAAGAGATACTAATTTTGGTTGCATGATTGGCCAGTAATTAGAAAAACATAGGTGGGTAGTCTAAAACATTCACATTCCTTGAAGCACACCGTTTTTGATGTGAATTATGTAACTAGCTGTTCACAATGATGAGGACAATGATTTTTTTTCAATTTATTGAAATAGCTGAATTTTGGATAAACAATGCTCTTTAAATACTTAGGAAATGAACTACGGAGTAAAACAACATGTTATCAAGACATAGTCCCTTTGATCTATTGTTAAAACCTAATTGATGTTCAAATGTAGTAAACATAATATCTCAATTAGTAAATTAAATCTCCATAATTTAAAAGACAATGATTAGGTAATTAGAAATGTTAAATTAAAAATAGTACAGTATACTTAAGGATATTGGTTTTTAGTAACTTTTTACTCACCTGAGAACTTTTTTACTTCATCCATCACTGTTTTAAGAGTGACTTTCCCATCAACTATAACATAAGACATAAATTACAAGCATAGATACTAAAAAAAAGATATAAAATACCAAAGGAACATACTAACTTTCTAAGACTTACTCTAGAATTTTCTTTATAATTTCATTTGATTTTTTAAAAATCTCTTTCAAGATCATGGAGAAGGAAAGAAAGTCCTACATGCTAAAGTGACAATAATAACAATGTTACTTTGATTTTCTGCCTTCAAGTTGCTGAGTTATATACATGGAAAACAAAGTTAAATTTCAGGTGGGTATGGTGGTGCACCCCTGTAATCCCAGCTACTTAGGAGGCTCAGGCAGGAGGATTATAAATTCAAGGCTCATCTGGGCGACTTAGAAAGACCCTGTCTTAAAATTAAAATAAAAAGGGGTGGGGATACAGAATGTCCTGCATTCAACTCTAATACCACAAAAATTTTTAAAAAGTTGAATTTTATATTGTCATTTCCATGGGAATTAGAGTTTTTCTGCTTGAATACTTTGGAGTGTATTTTCCTTTTTTTTCTTTTTCTTTGAGACAGGGTCTCACTATGTTGTCCAGGCTGGTCTCTAACTCCCAGGCTTGAGTGATCCTCCTGCCTCAGATTCCCAAGTAACTAGGACTATAGGCACATGCCACCACACCCACCTCACTTTTCCATTTAATATGCTGATGAAATAGAACCTAAAAGTAGTTCAAATTGCATACTAGTGTTTTAGTTGCATTTTGGAGATTGTTTATTCAGTCTATTCATAATTTATTTTATCATTATCATTTTTACTTTGGTTATTTGCTATTTTGTATTATAAACTTAAGCTACAAATAATTTGGAGAGTAATGTACCCAATTGTATTGCTTAATGATGGGCTTTGTATATTATGGAAACTCAATAAATTTAATCTAATGTAACATATATTTATTGAGTATCTGTTATTTATTTGGCACTGTCTTAAATACTAAGGATACAGTAATGAATTAAATGAAAAAATTATATAGCATATTAGGTGGTAAGTGCTAGGGATAAAAGTAAATCTGAGAAACGGCATAGAGACTGCTACAGAGAGGTGTCACTGCAATCAAAATAGAAAAGTTATGAAAGGTAACTTTTCAAATGAGGTAACATTTGAGAAGACTTAAAGGTGGGAGAATGAGGCAGGTAGATATCTGGGGGAAGAATGTTCCAGGCAAATCTAAGAGTAAGTAAAAAGGCTTGAGATGGAAGCATGACTGACTCACTGGAGACCACTGTGTCTGAAATGGACTGAGCAGAAAAAAGTAGTAGGAGAAGAATCAGAGAGCTTGAGCAGATTATGTAAGACCTTCTAGGACATACTAAGGACTCTGACTTTAACCCTGAGAAATGTGGGGAACCGTTGGGTATTTTAGTACAGGAATTTCATGATGTGATTTATATTTTAGCAGGATACCTGTGGATATTATGTGGATTTAAAGGGAAAAGGTAGGTTTAAGGAGAATAATTGGAGGATTACTGTAATAATCCAGAGGAGTGGTAGTTGCATGAACAAGGAAAAAAGTGTTAGAGATAGTGAGAAATGTAGGTTGTCAGCCACAATTCTGGAGGAACAGCCAATATTAATAGCTCAAGGATTGAAGACATAGTGTGAGAAGACAGGAGCCATAATGATTCCAAGATTTGTGGCTAACACAATGGAAAAGATGGAGTTGACATTTACTGGTATGGAAAAGACTGAAAGAGAAGACCTGGTTAGTACAGAAGATCAGGAGTTTGGTTTTAAACATGTATGTTTTTGATACTATTATACATTTAAGTAGGCAGTTAAATATATGATTCTGGAATTCAGAATAGAGGTCCAGACCGGAAAGGTACATTTGATGGGGATCTTTCAGTAAAAATATAGCATTTAAAGTTATGAAGCTAGTTAAGATTACCAAGGGAATGTGTGCACACAGATTAAAAATTACATGCATGTTCCTCATGAGTTCTGAAAAGTGAATAGGAAAGTTAAGAAAAGCTTCACTGTTCCCATCTTTCAGGCAAGATTTAGAGTTCCTGAATATTAGCACAGAATCATGGAGACTTGTCCAGAGATATCAGACATTTCAAGAGCAGAGGAAACACGATATACTTTGCAGAACACTGTGTTCCTCCCACTGTGGTAGCTGCCATCTCTGGTGAAGGAAGAATCACATTTATTGTTCCCTATCCTTTATAACTTCCTATTTTGAATGACTGGGGGAAATTATGACCATTATTATTCACTTAAGAAAATTCCTAGTGGTATTTTAATAATTTTCTACCATAATAATTTCTTCTTTCTTTTTTTTCATTCTGTTCTATTCCCATCACTCTTTACTCCCCTCTTAATTTTCTGCTTTGTTCTTTTTCCCTATATGCCAGCAATCTTAGATATTTTCTTGAACTAAACTACACAGTGGAAAAAGTTACTGTAATGATGTGTGACAACGTTTGATGAGAATAACTGGAGAATAATTTGATTCTCATTTTCAGCCTTTTTTTCCTTTAAGTTTTTCTAAAAGCCTTCTTGATTCCAAATAATCACACTCAAGGTATTTATACAAAAAACACACAAGTTCTCCTTTTCTTGAGGAGCTCAGTTAATTTAAATGCTTACCATCCATTGGCAGATTCTGAGTCAGATCTTTAAATTCCTTTTCTGTGAGTTTCATGTCCATATTTCCCAGAACTGTGTCCAGTTTATTGACATCAATTGTTCCTTCTTGAGAAAAACACAGGCATATAAATAAAAATTAAGGAATCCTAAAAGTGACAAAGTTATTAATTCTAATATGTTATTATTATCACTTTCAGCACAAAGATTGAGGTTCAAGTCCCAATAAATAAAGCAAAAATAACAGAGTCAATAATGGATTTAACAATAGAAACTTCATGTAAAGCTGATCTCCAGGACTAATCTACACAGCATAAAGTTTTAAAAGGATTAGATTAATTGCCCTGCCAATAGTAAAGATGACAAATCTTATGTATTTTTGGCCTATAAATACAGTTTATTTTTGTTAACTAGACCTCAGGTTATTTATTCCAATGACCAAATTACCTGCATTAATCGATTCTCATGTTTTTTGGACATTCCAAATATAGGTCTCTATTGCTTTTTCCCTAAGTACAAAAAATTCCCAGACTAAGGGACTTCTTTCCAAGACACAAAATATATTTTAAAAATTAGCAAATTATAATCAATCCATGGAAGAGGTGAATATAAAATCAATATATTTTATATATACATACATATATATATACACATATGTATATATACATATATACACTGTATTCCATACATATGTACAGTTATTATATATATAATATGACATTATTCACAAATTGGTGACTAAGGAATAGTGCAAACAACTTGAGAGATCTCAAATCCATTTGTATTTCATCATGAATCTTACTCACCTTTGAGAGACTTCAACTCATCCATCAATCTGTTTTGATAGATCTTTCCATCTGCTGTAAAATATTTAGGTCACAGACATATTATGGGGAGATTCATTAAGATAAAATATAAAATCCATAATTTTAAAAGGATATCTTTGATTATGTGCCCTAGCTGAGACAAATTTAAGATAATAAAATTAAGTAGCAGAGAAAATAGTACAGACTTTCCATTTACTCATGAGCAATACTACAGCTGGCTAACTTCCATTAAACAAAGAAACATTATTGCTTTGCTACTTTTAAAAACTGATTTATTTCATAACATCTATTAAATTCTCCCCAATTTCTGTTTCTTAAATTTACAGCTGAATTTTTGGCCTCCAAACATTAGAATCCAAAAATGAGTATTTTCCTCTGATGGCAGGATTTATGATTACCATCTGTTAATTTCTAAACTGATACATAACTTCTTAAGGCAGAATAAGATTGTGATAAGACTTTAAGATACATAGTCTTTCTTCCATGATCATATAGAGATGATATAAAAACTTTTCACTAAGTTCTCTTAAAGGATATATACTAGTATTTGAAATTCTCACCATCTGTTGGTAGATTTTTCAGCAGCTTCAGCCAGTCTTTTTCTGTGAGGTTTATCCCCATGTTTCCCAGAACATTTTCCAAATCACTGACATCAATCCCCCTTTCTTCAAAAAAAAAAAAAAAATAGAATCATATGAGAATTTTAGGGATGATCTACTTCCAAAATATGAACAAACAGCTTGCTCCACATGAATTTCACCACTTGATAAAGAGCAAAGACAGAGTGTGATATATCTAAATATACAATCAATAGCATTCATATAAATACATTCTTTTCTTTAACATTACTAAAATGATTTCGTATCATATTAATAAAGACACCACAGTTGTTACCTTGTAGGGACTATCAACGCACAAGAAAAAGAGGCTTACATCATTACATGGTGAACTAGGATTTTATTAGGACTGATCCAAATAATTACGTTATAACATCAGATAGTGTTTCTGAACACCTTTAGAAGATAAAATCACCCATATCTTTAATGAAGCTTTACTATTTGTTGATTTAATCTAGAATTTGTTATTTTTCTCTACATATATTAATATATTGTCATATCTAAACAATAAAGAAGTTGCTACCAAAACACAGAACTGTAATTTTATTACTAAAAGGTAATTCTAAGGCATTCAAAAATTAATCAAACAAAAGATATAATGGCAAAATGGAGAGATGAAAAAATATTTAAAATATAATTCTGAGTAAAACTTATACTCTTAGATTTGTATTAATTTCTTACCTCTAAGAGCTTTTACTTCATCCATCAACTTATCAAGATTAACCTTCTCATTAGCTATAAGAAAAGGAAAAGATGAGAATAAAATGACCCAGCACAATGAAATACTATTGAGCCATAAAAAAGAATGATATTGATATCATTTGTAGCCAAATGGATGAAACTAGAGGACATTATATTAAGTAAAATAAGTCAGATGAAGAAAGACAAATTTGATATGTTCTTTCTCACATGTGGCTGCTAAAAAAAGTCAATATGAGCTGGACATGGTGATTCACGCCTGTAATCCCAGTGACCCAGAAGGCCGAAGCAGGAGGACTATAAATTCAAGGCCAGCCTCATCAACTTAGTTGAGAGTCTCAGCAGTTTAGCAAGACTCCATTTCAAAAAAAAAAAAAATAGGTTTCAGAAAGTAGCTCAGTGGTAAAGTGCCCTTGGGTTCAATCCCCAGTACCAAAACAAGAACAAAAGCCAAAAGAAAAAAAAAAGTCAATAGGAATATGAAATATTTGATTACTAGAGGCTGGACAGGTAGGGACAGGGAGATAGTAAGACGTTATGTAATAGGTTCAAATACAGTTAGACAGAAGCAGTAAGTTCTAGTGTTCTATAGAACAGGGAGCATACTATGTAGTTCACAACAATGTATTATATATTTTATGAATAACTAGAAGAGAGACACTCAAAGTCTGTAAACATAAAGGAAAAAAAACAAGATGGAAATGTTAATTACCCTGATTTCATGTGCACATGTATTGAAATAACACACTGTATTCCATACATATGTACAGTTACTATGTGTTAATAAAAATTTTAAAATGTTTAATGAGCTATAAATATTACTTTGATTTGATCATCATAAACTATATACATGCATTGAATTATCACCTCTTTTTTTTTTTTGGTACTGGGGATTGAACTCAGGGATACTTGACCACTGAGCCACATCCCCAGCCCTATTTTGTGTTTTATGTAGAGACAAGGTCTCACTGAGTTGCTTAGCACCTCGCCATTGCTGAGGCTGATTTTGAACTCGTGATTCTCCTGTCTCATCCTCCCTAAGTGCTGGGATTACAGGCTTGAGCCACTGCGCCCGGCTGAATTATCACCTCTTATCCCATTGATTTGTATAATTAAATTTTTTTAAAATGACCCAGACATGGAAAAATAAAGTATGAAGTCTCTATACTGTGAAAGTCCATTCTTTGCAATTGTGCCCTCTATGTCAAACATCAACTTACAAATCCTGGATTTCAGGGATTCTTGAATAGCAAGAAGGGTCCTATTCCCTAATTCAGAGGTTGGCAAATGATTCAATGGCCAAATCCAGTCCAGTACCTATTTTTTTATATTCTCCATAAACTAAAGATTACATTTTCATTTTTAACTGGTTGAAAAATTCAAAAGAAAATTACATGAATTTTAAATTTTAGTATCCATAACACTCCCCCCCCAATACTAGCTAAGGCTGAACCCAAGGCTTCACACATGCCAGGCAAGCTCTCTACTAGTGAGCTACATCCCCAGTTTTATTGGAACACAGATATATTCATTTCTTTATGTATTGTCTATGCCTGCTTTTGTACGACAATAGCAGAGTTGAGTATTTATTATGTGGCCTGAAAAGCCTAAAATATACTCTTCTTATTTGTTGAGATTCACTTTACTTTGTAAACATTAGAGAAACCATTTATGATACTGGTCATATTTTATAACCCTGTTCAATTATGCTATAGTCATAAAGCCTACTTATCATTGCTTGATAAAAGGGAAAATGATAATACTCCCACTAATCTTTCATATGTTCCTAAGTATACTTTTCTTTTTTTAAGGAAAGAAAAATCTTTTCAATTACTATGACAATATTTGAATGACTAGTGGCACATGTCTGCTATATCTTTGAAGCAACTTCATTCATCTCATCATAAACAAATATTTTCTTCCTTAGTTTATATTAATTTTATTTAGTTAATATGATATCACTTACTGTCAAGCAGTTAGACAGTCCCTAAGCAGCTGCATGGCGTTTAAGACAATCATAAGGATCACTATTGGGGCTGGTTGGTTGGCTTGCCACACTTCTATAGATTTGGCTGATAAGGAATCAACAAGCCCAACTGAATTCAGGCAATTGATTAGTGATACAGAAAAAGCAAAATCATTATAATGTCAGATATCTGCCTCTTTAGCCCCACAGGACAGCTCTGAACAAGATCAGCCAGGTGACGAGTGGTAAACAGAATGGGTTGTTCTGCTCCTGAGGAGATTATTCAGAGTTGTAACCATGCAATTTTAAAGATTTACACAGAACTCTGCAGTTGTACCCCAAGTGAGAGAGAGGTGGGAACTTCTGTGTTCACCTAAAAGTAGGGAAATGAATAAGAAGCAATCTTGTTACAGTCTTATGTGAGGTAGGGAGGCAGATGAGAAACTGCTTGGTAGAAACACCTTAAAGGCTTCTTTGTCTATTGTTTCAAGAGGGATCTTAGGACATTTAACAAAGATTCATGTTACACTGCGGTCAAGCCTTGCACATGTGGTCTATGGGGAGATGTACAAAGCTATCAGGGAAGAACCATTCTTAAGTTATATAACTAATATTTGACAATATGTTAGGTCTTTGGGTACAAAGATAACATACTTTCTGCTTCAAGGAGTTCGGAGTTTATAAACATTGGTACACTCAGTAAATGTAGAGAATGTGCACTGTTATGGAAGACTCTTGATTGAATTCCCTGACAATCCTGAAATTTTCCTATACTCACCATGTAATAATTCTCCTTTCCCATATATATCAAATTAAATTAGGAAACTATTATCTATTATTCTTAAGTCAACTATTATAAACATACATGAGTTCTATTGCAAAGCACACAATGAGGACCACAATAAGAATATAAAAATCAACTAGGCCTAGAAATGTGCTTGCTTCTTTCCTTATAATTTAGAACATTTATTTTATATTTATTGAAAGAATTTTTGAATCAAATAGATTTTAAACATATTTCCTATACATAAAATAAATTTGTAGTTACTATAATGTCATATTTAGAGTCCAGTTCTTTTGAATCAACATTCAATTTAGAATCATCGATAACTATTTTTGTCCTCAAAACCAATAGCATTGTTGATGCAGCCTTTCTTAGAATAGTGCTCCACCACTGCTTTTGCTTTTTAAATTTAAAGTTAGCATGAAGTTTTGACAAAAAGGTGTTTGATGCTCTGCTCAGCCCAACAGTTTACTTGTTGCTTTGAAATTTGTTTCACTTGTCGAAACAATTTGGAATTTGGCAATTTCTTTAGTTTTCATTACGATGTGTGATATGGCACAGGCAACCCCTTTGCCTATGCCATTAATGACATGTAGTAGAGAGTCTCTGCTTGTGGCTCTCTTTCATTCTTAGGTCCCAAAAGTATTTTGTTGCTGCTTTGCAAGAAAAATCAGAAATATGGAATCATAATCATTCCACCAATGGTAAATATTTTCTTCACTAATATCAAATATATGACTTATTGCTGTTTCTATACTTTTCTGTGTATATAATTTTTTTTCTTCAATACAGAGTCAAAGTGTAATCTTTTCGGAGTTATAAAAATTTTTAAAATTTTATTTGTTCTTTTTAGATATACATGACAGTAGAATGTGTTTTGGCATATTATATATACATGGAGTATGATTTATTCTAATTAGGATGCTATTCTTGTGGTTGTATATGATGCAGAATAAACCTGGTTGTGTACCACTTTTTTTGGGGGGAGGGGTACCTGGAATTGATTTCAGGGGCATCCAACCTCTGAGCCACATCCCCACATCCCCAGCCCTATACTGTATTTTATTTAGAGACAGGGTCTCACTGAGTTGCTTAGCAGCTCGTTTTTGCTGAGGCTGGCTTTGAAATCATGATCCTCCTGTCTCAGCCTCCCGAGCCACTGGGATAACAGGTGTGCACCACCACTCCCAGCTGTGTACCACTTTTCAATGGAGAAGTTTTTAGGTTAGCAGTTAAACTCAGTACGTGTGGTACACGACTCCGTCAGTGATGATGTGGCACAATAACAAACTAAAACTAAATTCACAAATGTACAGGCAATGAGAAGTATGAAATGGCTGTACTAACTCATTGACAGCATTTGTAAGATGCATCGTAATTTCAGATGTTAAAATGTGAAAGCACATATATTTTAAAATTGATGAAATATGAGATTGGTTCTGAAACTGCCATGGTAGTGGCAGCTCCGTAAAGCCTATTGCTCTGATGATTAGAGCTAAAAACTGAATAAAATACAAAAAGAAACAACCCTAGAATATGGAATATTCTAAAAACTTGCAAAAATTCTAGTGTGTTATCCCTACAGCAAAGGGGGACAGTAAAACACCATGTCCCTAAATGCCCCCTTTCTGTTCCCAAAAACCCAGACAAATTAAGGCAACAGCTCGAAGGACACGCTTTCTCTTATGTACACTGGGAACTAGGACAAGTTAGGGTTATCTGTTGTAAGCTATTTTCTTATATGTATTTGAGGACAATTGCTACTTGGAATGTTGGTCATATATGCTAATGAACAAGCTGATGCTGATGATGCTACTGTTTCTGCAATCTAACATATAAAACCCCCCTCTGAGTGGGGACAAGCATGCAGTTGAGGGCACTGTGGAAAGGATACTTACCACGCATCCAGCCAGCTACCACAGGACAAAACACCGTGAGGGAGAGGAGGCAATGCTTAGCAAAGCACCAGGAGAAACAGAGGTGCTGTCACCAGTCACCTGTCGGGCTGTCACCTGTCGGCCTGTCACCACTGAACTCTTTTTGGAGCAGTCACTGAATCTCTTGTAAGCTTTCCCTAATGAATCATATGTCTCTCATGTTATCTCCGGGCACTTTCTTGGCCTGTTTGCAACCTACTCTGGCACAACTAGACTGTAGATGAGTCATCTGGTAAGGAGATTAGTCTTCTGCTTTTGTTTTTTCTCTCTTATCTCTCCTGGCTTTGCCTCAAGGGTGATCACCAGTCACAGAACTACATGACAGAGTAGAAAGCTAAAACTGTCAGAAACCCAATCTTTTTGGCTAGAAACATGAAAGATTAAGTCAAGTTGAGATTTAAACCAAGACCCAATTTTCATACTAGCTCAAGCACCATATTAAACAGACCCAAAACAATACAGCAAAGGCTTTGAAGCATGTACTAAGATTAGAAACACCCTCTAAAAAGGGGGAGATAGAATTTGTGGTCTGAATCTCACCAAGTGGATTGCCTACTAAGCAACAACAATGACAATAAAAATCAACATTCTTGAAGGAATTATAACAGACCAGAGTTTACACAGTGGTCCAGGATATAATTCAGAATTATTTGATATGCAAAAAGCTAGGAAAATCAGACTACTTCCCAAGTGAAAAGGCAGTCGACATATGCCAACTTTGAGATAACTCAGATGTCTAACTGACCAGACAAACACTTAAAATTGTGAATTTCAGCATCATGTACATTCACAAGAAATTAATCTAAAAAAAATAACTATGGATAAAGACAGAAAGGTCAATAGAATAGAGGGAAGGAAGTGAGGGTTGGGGAAGGAAGGAGAGGAGAGGCACTGGGGACTGAATTAGAACAAGTTATATGCCATGCTTTTATAATTATGTCAAAATGGAATCTATTGTCATGTATAACAAAAAAGAACCAATAAAAATAAATAAATAAAAGCAGCTATTGAATCTATGCTTTCTGAAGTAAAGGTAAGAACACTTAAAAAGAAAGACAGAAGTTATCAGCAGAGAATAGAAAACAAAGAGAAGAACCAGATTGCTGGATTTTATGGTAATTCTATTTTGAGTTTTTTGAGGAAACTCCATATTGTTTTCTATAATGGCTATACTATTTTACATTCCCACCAACAATGCTAAAAACTTCTCCTTTGTCCACAGCCTTGCCAGTATTTGTTTCTTGTCTTTTTGGTAATAACCATTCTCACTGGGGTGAGATAATACTGTGATTTTGATTGGCATTTCTCTGATAATCCATGATATTAAGTATATTTTCATATATCTGTTGGCCATTTGTATATCTTCTTTTGATAAATGTTTGTTCAAATATTTTGCCCATTTGAAATCAGATTTTCTGAGGAGATCCAAGATGGGAAGTTAGAGGCAGTCAGCATTCATCTCCTTCTCCATAACACAGAATCAAAACAACTAGGGAATAAATGCTTATCAAGCAGCACTTAGCCTAAAAAGACATGAAGGAAATTCTGGTAGGGTGGGTTGAGAACAGCAATTCTTGCCTGCATGGGCAATCATCTCAAGTGGTGTAGTGGTACCCCCTCCTCCATAGAAAATCTTAATTAAGCTTCCCCAGAAATCTGCACCATAATTCATCTTAGTACTATCAGCAAGAGTCTCTACAAAAGAGTTTAATGTAGTTAAACTTCCTATTTCCTGTTGCTCTATCTTACGTGGGCACTGGCCTGAAAGAGATCAGCATTCCAGGTGCTGAATGCCCCTTTACTTTTTTCACAAACATTTATGGACTATCTAATATAGTAACAATATGATGTTTTATAGAAGTGTGTTTGCAGATGCAAGGTGTGGCAGGAAAGATAGATCCTTTAACAAGGGCTCTGGCCTTGGGCCTGAGCTCCACAGAGATGTTTACATTTCAAAGATAAGAGATGTTACTAATTGGGCTCCATAGTAATAGCTGGCAGGGGGAGGAAAGACAGGGAAGAAGCTCTCCTCTTCTCAGGCACTGTCTTTGAAGGAGTAAATTGCCCAGAACAGTGAAAGAAAAAGCTGCTTTTGTGTGAATTTCTGCAGACTATAAACTTCTGAGCCCCTCCCCTTACACACTGGGTATAAAGTTCTGAAACTGCCTGAAATCAGGGTTCAGGGGGATTAATAATTGATTACAGCAAAAGCTGTACCCTCTGAACCCATTGCAGTCAAATAAAACTGTTTCCTACTATCTTCGGTGCCTCATCTTATCTGTCCCTACAACAGTGGGAAGAAATTTTTATTTTTATTTTACTTTTTTGGGGACTGGGAATTGAGTACTCCAGGGGAGTTTTACACTGAGCTACCTTCTCAGTTCTTTTTATTTTTTATTTTGAGACAGGATCTCACTAAGTTGCTAGCTTCACACCTAACAATTATCCTGCCTCAGCCTCCTGAGTTGCTAGTATTACAGTATGTCACTGTGGATGGTGAGATTTTTATTTTTTTTCTTTTAATATTTAACTTAAGTTTTTTCCTTTAATTTTTTCACTTTCTACATTACTCCTGCTTTCTCTGATTTTTCCTTTCTTCTTTTGTTTTTTCTTCTTTTAATTTTAAATTTTTCTTCCTTTTTAAAATTAAGTTTATTTTGGAGTGGGAAAAATGGTGGATTAGAGAAGGTGGCTTTCCTGGTCACTCTGTGACATGAAACTAAGATCTTAGACACATAACTTCTCAATAAGGTGAGAGAGAGGATCTTTTCTGGGAAATAACTCTGGACATTCAAAACACATCAGGGAATCAGAGGGTTGGACAAAACAGAACAAAAGAGATCCCTAGAGCTGCTGCTCCTGGCAGCCACATGGGCAGGTAAGATCTCTCCTGTGCTAAAATTATAGTGCCCTATTTCCATTAAAGGAACTCCCAATTTTAGGAGGTCTGAGGTATGTGTGTAGATATGAAGAGATCAGAATTCAGTCGCTGCACAACTAATCTGAAGGGTGTCTTGCTCAATAATGTGCTGAAGGGGAAGGGAGGAAAACACATCTTCTGCCCCCCTCCCCTGCTGAAGGGACTCCAACACAGGGGAACAAAAGCCAAGGGACTTGAGTCCCCAACAGCTGTCCCTGGCATGAAGAACAGGTTTGGCAAACCCATAACACACCTCATGGTGTGTGTCTAAGAGAACATAAAATCAAAAGCTGAGTGGGGTTCTTACAGGGGAAAGCTGGTTGGGAAAACACACCTGGCTTTCCCCTTCTCCCTGCAGAACTGCTCCTTCTAAAATTAGCTGCTTGAAAATACTGCTGGAAAGACACAGCTGGCTGAGAATCTGAAAAGGTGGGAGGAATTCATTGAGTTTGGAGTCTAAACCCAAGAGTCCTAAAAATGTAATTCATGCATGTCTGAAGGGAAAAAGAATTGACCCCCCACCGCACAGAGTAGAACCAAAGGGTTTTTCCTGGGGGATGGTCTTCCAATGTGGCCCAACATCTGCTAGGCCAGGGAGGTGTGCCCATTTAAAAATCTTTAGACCAACCCAAGGAAGAGTTTGGAAGCTAACAAAGCCTAAACTCTGCCCTCAAGAGTCCTGCCTGTGGGATCTCCCATCATTCCAGCAACCCCAGCTTTCACATCTGAGATGAATATTTGGAACTACAATGGAAACAACTCTCTAACTTTCCAGCAAGATCCTCTTCTTTATTATTTAAAAATTTTTTTCCTTTTTTATTTTTTCTATTCACTGTTCAATTGTGACCTGAATGGTTCATGGACACATACATATTCAGATCTGTCTTGTGTTTTTTGTTTTTTTGTTTGTTTGTTTTCTCATTTATAACATTTTTCTAAGGCAGTTGTTTCTCATAGATCAATAGTTGAAGACTAAGATGTTTGATTAGAATATAGCAGTTTTGTTCTTGTACTCTTTTATTTTTATTTTTACCATTTAAAAAATTATTATTCTATACATTTTTTCTCACTTATCTGTTTCCCTTGAACCTCTTTTCCTCTGCTAACAGCCAATCTTTACTGATCTATCAATCATCCTCTATTTTCTACATCTGTTATTTCTCCTCTCCCCTCACAAACATCACATCCTACACTACTTCTTTTTTGTCTCTATTCACAACTTAAAATTATGAATCCATATGTAAATTTACTATATTGACTGTGAGCAATAACTGAACATATCATTTCTGTTTATTCTGACAATTAATGAACTAGATCCCAAAGCAGGAACTATTTGGTTTGATGCTGGAAATTGTTTTCATTGATTGTTGTTAATATGTGTTTCCCCCTAAGCTGTGAGGTACTGGAAACCTTCAGAATCCCTGTAAGTCCACAGGATAGAAAGAAATTCTACTGCCTCAAAACCATACACTCCAATGGGTAGACACACAGACAACATGAAAAAGCAAGGGAACAAATTGCCTCAAACAAATCAATATAATTCAATAACAGAATCTATGGGCTCCACAGTGGAAGAAATGACAGAAAAGGAGTTCATAATGTTCATAGTTAAATTGATCTGTGAGGGGAAAGATGATGTAAGGGAGAAAATACAGGAAGCAAAAGATCACTTCAATAAAGAGATAGAGGTTCTGAAAAAAAAAGAAAAGAAAGCAAGCAGAAATTCTCAAAATGAAAGAATCAAAAAACCAAATAATTAAAAATTCATTGGAAGGCATCACCAGCAGACCAGACCAATTGGAAGACATAGTTTCAAGCAATGCAGACAAAATATATAATCTAAAAAATAAAGTTGATCATGGAGAAAAGATATTAAAAAATATGAACAAAACTTCCAAGAAATATGGGATACCATGAAAAGACCAAATTTAAGATTTATCAGGATAGACAAAGGCTTGGAGATACAAACCTAAGGAATGCACAATCTCTTCAATGAAATAATATTTGAAAATTTCCCAGACCTTAAGAATGAAATGGAAAACCAAATAAAGGAAGCTTACAGGACCACAAATATACAAGATTATAACAGACCCACACCAAGACAATTATGAAAATGCCCAACATAAAGAATAAAGATATAATTTTAAAGGCTACCAGAGAAAAATGAGAAGTTACTTTTAGAAGGAAACCAATATGGCTCTGAACTGACAGACCCTTAAAGCTAGGAGGTCATAGAATAACAAGTACCAAGCTCTGCAAGAAAATGGATGCCAACCAAGAATACTATACCCTGAAAAATTATGCTTCAGATTTGAAGAAGAAATAAAAACCTTCCATGATAAACAAAATTTAAAAGAATTCACAACTAAAAAGCCTGCACTACAGAATATTCTCAGCAAAATATTTCATGAAGATGAAATGAAAAATGAAAGTGAAAACCAGAAAAGGGAAGAACTACACTAAAGGAAAAGTCAAAGGAGAAACTAATTCAAATTAAAAACTAGAAATAAACTCAAATGATAGGGAGTAAAAATAATTTCTCAATAATAATATTGAATGTAAATGTCCCAAACTCATCAAAAGACACAGAGTGGCAGATTGGATTAAAAAACAAGGCCCAACAACATACTGTGTCCAAGAGACTCAACTTGTAAGCAAAGACATCCACAGACTGAAGGTAAAAGGATGGAAAAAACTTATCATTCACATGGATCTCCTATACAAGCAGGGGTCTCTATCCTCATATCAGATAAAGTGGACTTCAGGCCAAAGTTAATCAGAAGGGACCAAGAAGCCCATTTCATACTGTCTAAGGGAACTATACATCAACAAGACATAACAATCTTAAATATTTATGCCCCAAACAATGGAGCATCTACGTACATCAAACAAACTCTTCACAATTTCAAAAATCAAGTAGTTCACAACACAATAACACTGGGTGACTTTAACATACCTCTTTCACCACTCAATATATATTCCAAACAGAAACTTAATAAAGTAGCTATAGAAATAAAAAATACAATAATTTAGACTTAACAGAAATATATAGAATATTTCATCCATCAATAACTGAACATACTTTCTTCTCAGTGGCACATGTATCCTTCTCTAAAATAGACCATTTCCTAGGCCATACAGAACTCTCAGTAAATACAAAAAAATAGAAATAACACCTTGCATTTTATCAGATAATAATGGAATAAAATTAGAAATCAATAATAAAATAAAAAGTAGAAGCTGCTTTAACACCTGGAGACTAAATAATACACTACTGAATGACCAATAGGTAGCTGAAGAAATCAGGGATGAAATAAAAAAATATTTAGAGTTAAATGAGAATAGTGACACAACTTTGCAAAATTTCTGGGATAATATGAAGGTGGTTCTAAGAGGAAAGTTCATTGCATTGAGTACATTCTTTAAAAGAATAGAAAGTCACCAATTAAATAACCTAACTTTACATCTCAAAGACCTAGAAAAAGAAGAACAAATAAAGACAAAGAGCAGAAGACAGGAAATAATAATTAAAATCAGAGCTGAAATTAAAACAAAAAAAGAACAATTCAAAAAATCAATGAAAAAAAAAGTTGGTTTTTTTTTTTTTTAAGACTTTTGTTATGTTTTATTTAGAAGATTAACTTCTGTGTTAGTGATGGAAAAATAGTGACAATGTTGACAGAGAAATTCCACAGAACAAAAAATAAAGAAATAAACAAATTGCTTTAGCAATTGAACAAGACTTTGTCTCAAAAGAAAAAACAGAAAGGACTGGGGATGTAGCTCAGTAACAAAGAGGCCCTGGGTTCAATCTCTAGTTAAAAAAAAAAAAAGGATATATTTACATTGGTGTTGCAATACTAGCAACAATGTAATAATGTTATTTATGAATACTGCATTACATTTTATACTGTTTTTACATTACTCACTAATAATCATGTTAGAAAGTCCCTAAAGACAAAACTTCATTATAAGACAGAATTCCTAAGTCTTAGAAGTTCCAAAAATTAACTTTTTTTTTTGGTTCTGGGTTTGAACCCAGAGATGCTTAAACACTGAGCCACATCCCAAATCTTTTTTTTTTTTTTTTTTATTTAGGCTTACATGAAAACAGTGTAAATGATTCATTGTGCATAGATAGAGGATAACATATCAATTCTCTAGTTGTGAGTTGCATAAAATCCCAACATATATGCAGTCATACATAAAGTTAGGGCTATGATGTCCATCATATTCCACCACCCTTGCTGTCCCCATGCCCCCTCCTCCCTTACACCCCTGTGAACAGCGATCCACCACTGTTCCCAT
>CM053402.1:14728589-14770881 GCA_028644305.1 Xerus rutilus
TGTTGAAGAGGCTGTCTTTTCTCCAGTGTACGTGTTTGGCTCCTTTATCTAGTATAAGGTAACTGTATGTAAGTGGGTTTGTCTCTGTGTCTTCTATTCTATACCATTGGTCTACATGTCTATTTTGATGCCAGTACCATGCCGTTTTTGTTACTATAGCTTTGTAGTATAATCTGAAGTCAGGTATTGTGATGCCTCCAGCTAAAAGTTGGTTGTTTTAAAAATAAATAAAACTGACAAACCCTTAGCCAAGCTAACGGACAGAAAGAGAGAGAAACGTCAAATCATTAAAATTTGAAATGAAAATGAAATATCACCATGGATACCACTGAAATATAGAAGATAATCAGAAACTACTTTGAAAAACTATACTCCAATAAATAGAAAATCATGAAGACACCAACAAATTTCTAGAGACATGACCTACCCAAATTGAATCAGGAGGACATAGAAAATTTAAACAGATCAATCTCAAGCAATGAAACTGAAGATGCCATCAAAAGCCTACTAACAAAGAAAAGCCCAGGACCAGATAGATTCTCAGCAGAGTTCTACAAGACCCTCAAAGAAGAACTTAAACCAATACTCCTCAAATTATTCCATGAAATAAAAAAGGAGGGAACCCTTCCAAACTCATTCTATGAAGCTAATATCACCCTGATACCAAAACCAAACAAAGACACATCAAAGAATGAAAACTTCAGACCAATATCCCTGATGAACACAGATGAAAAAAATTCTTCTTCTTCTTTTTTTTTTTTTTTTTTTTGGTATTGGGGATTGAACTCAGGGGTACTCAACCACTGAGGAATTGAACTCAGGGGTACTTGACCACTGAGCCACATCCCCAGCCCTATTTTGTGTTTTATTTAGAGACAGGGTCTCACTGAGTTGCTTAGTGCCTCACCATTGCTGAGGCTGGCTTTGAACTGGCGATTCTCCTGTCTCAGCCTCCCAAAGTGCTGGGATTACAGGCGTGTGCCACTGCACTTGGCTGATACAAAAATTATTAATAAAATACTGGCAAATCACATACAAAAACATATTAAAAAGATAGGGCACCATGATCAAGTGGAGTTCATTCCAGGGATGCAAGACTGGTTCTATATATGGAAATCAATAAATGTAATCCATCACATCATAGACTTAAGGACAAGAATCATATGATTATCTCTATAGATGCAGAAAAAGCATTTGACAAAATGAAGTATCTGTTCATGCTTAATACACTAGAAAAACTTGAGATAGTGAGAACATATCCTCATCATTGTAGAAGACATATGTGTTAAACACAATGCCAACATCATTCTAAACGGAGAAAAATTAAAAACATTCCCTCTTAAAACTGGAACAAGACAGAGATGCCCTCTTCTACCACTCCTATTCAATATAGTCCTGGAAATGTTAGCCAGAGCAATTAAACAAAAGGAAGAAAGTAAAGAGACATGAATAGGGAAAGAATAACTTAAACTATCCCTATTTGCTGATGACATGATTTTATATTTAGAAGACCCAAAAAACTTCACCAGAAAGCTTCTGAAAATCATAAATAAATTCAGCAACCTAGCAGGATATAAAATTAACACACATAAATACATTCATATGCACCAATGACAAATTAGCTGAAAGAGAAATTAAGAAAAATTATCCCATTCAAATAGCCTCAAAAATATTTGGGAATTAATCTAACAAAAGAGGTGAAAGACATCTACAATGAAAACTACAGAACACTAAAGAAATAAATTGAAGAAGACCTTAGAAGATGGAAATATCTCCCGTGTTCTTGGATAGGAAGAATTAATATTATCAAAATGGCCATACTACTAAAACTGTTATACAGATTTAATGCAATTCTTATTAAAATTACAATGACATTGTTCATAGAAACAGAAAAAGCAATCATGAAATTCATTTGGAAAAATAAGAGGCCCAGAATTGCCAAAGCAATCTTTAGCAAGAAAAGTGACGCAATAGGCATCACAATACCATATCCTAAATTATTCTACAGAGCTATAGTAACAAAAATTGCATGGTATTGGCACCAAAACAGACATGAAGACCAATAGAACAGAATAGAAGACACAGAGTCAAACCCACATAAATATAATTATCTCATACTAGACACAAAGGCACCAAAACCATACATTGGAGAAAAGACAGCCTCTTCAACAAATGGTGCTGGGAAAACTGGAAATCCATATGTGTGTGGTAGAATGAGATTTAACCCCTGTCTCTTACCTTGCACAAAACTCAACTCAAAGTGGATCAAAGTCCTAGGCACTAGACCAGAGACTCTGTGTCTACTAGAAGAAAAGGTAGGCTCAACTCTCCACCATGTTGGCCTAGGAACTGACTTCCTCAGTAAGACTCCTAAATTAGCATAAGAAATAAAGTCAAGAATCAATAAATGGGGTGGTATCAAACTAAAAAGTTTCTTCACAGCAAAGGAAACAATCAAGAACATGAACAGAAGGCCTGCAGAATGGGAGAAAATCTTTACCACATGCACCTCAAACAGAGCACTAATCTCCAGGATATACAAAGAACTCAAAAACTTAACACCAAAAGAACAAATAACCCAATCAATAAATGGACAAAGGAACTGAACAGGCACGTCACAGAAGAAGAAATATGAATGGTCAACAAACATATGAAAAAATGTTCAACATCTTTAGCAATTGGAGAAATGCAAATGAAAACTACACTGATATATCATCTCACACCAGTTAGAATGGCAAATATCAAGAATTCAAGCAAAAATAAATGTTGATAAGGATGTGGGGAGAGGTTCACTTATACATTGTTGGTGGGACTGTGAATTGGTGCAACCACTCTGGACAGGATTATGGAGATTCTTTAGAAAACTTGGAATGGAACTATCATTTGACCCTGTTGTCCCACTCCTCAGTTTATATCCAAAGGACTTAAAATCAGCATATGCAGCCACTTCAATGTTTATAACAGCTTAATTCACAATAGCTAAGCTATAGAACCAACCTAGGTGCACTTCCACAGCTGAATGGATGAAGAAAATGTGGCATATATACACAATGGAATATTACTCAGCCATAAAGAAGAATAAAATTACGGCATTTGCCAGTAAATGGATGGAACTGGAGAGTATCATGCTAAATGAAATATGCCAGTCCCAAAAAACTAAATGTAGAATTTTCTCTCTGATATGTGGATGCTATCCCACAACAAGGGTGGTAAAGATTAGAAATTCATTAGACTAGATGAAAAGGGAATGCAGAAAAGGTAGGGGGAATGGTAATAGGAAAGAGAGTAGAATGAACCAGACATCTCTCCTATCTTCACATGTAAACACATGACCAACATGACTTCCCATCATGTGCAACCACAATAATGGGATCCTAACTGGAACAAGTTATACTTACTCTATGTATGTATAATATTTCAAAATAAACTCTATAGTCATGTAAAAATAATAATAAAAATGGTAAAAAATTTGAAAAATTAGAAAAAATAATAAAAAATATTTTTATTATTATATTTAACCTTTAGATTGTTCTATACTGTTGTTTCCCATTTCTTTTCTGGTGTTGTTGGGATTGGTATTCTGGTTGTTGTTGTGTTTTTACTTTGTTTCTTTATCTATTTTGCTTTTATTTGTTATTTGCCTTCCTCATTCTAAGCAGAGCTGGGGATCAAGTCCAACATTTCAAGTACATTAGATAGATGCTCTGCTGCTGAGGTACACTCCCAGCTCAGCTGAGAAAAATTGTACCTTACTCCATCTACAACCCAACCCTGCTAAAACCTTGGCATATATTTCAACTTCAAAAAATGGAAAGAAAAGTCCCTGGGTGATCACCCAGCCCCAAGTAGCTACAGCTAGTAGGGCTTGAAGATCTGCTCCTGGACATTTACCTCCATAGCAACATCAGAGAGACATACCATGAAGTTTGTGGACACTTCACTATGAGGAACTTCAGCATAGGTTGCTCCCATTCTCTATTTGACCACATGTTGATGACGACTGGAGGAGTAACTACAGAGGATACATCCTATATTATCTGCTGTTTAAATCACACCAGTCTGAACTCCCAGAGGAACTAAAGAGAAAGAAGGTCTTGGCTCTGACACAGTGCACAGAAGAAAAAAAAATTCATTGGGAAAGTATACTGTGAAGTCTCATTTGAATTAAACTCACCAGTGATATTGCAATAAACTGATATCAGGGCACATTGTCAAGAGTAGGCTGCTCACTAAGAAGACCCTCACATAAAAGTGGAAGAGACATCCACTCAACCAATATGCAAATCTCCACATGAAAATATAAGAAATATGAAAAAACAAAGCAATGTGAGTTTTTCAAATGTTCATAACTCTCTACTGATTCCAAAGATAGGAAAGTGGATTAAATGCTAGACAAAGAAGTCTAAAGAATGATTTTTAAAATGGTCAATGAATTCAACAAGGATACAAATAAGCAAAAAGGATACAAATGAATTAAGGAAGACAGTGGAGGCTATGAAAGAGCAATTAAGAAAAGAGATAGAGATTCTGAAAAAGACCCAAACAGAAATCTTGAAAGCTTAGTAAGTCAAATAACTCAGTTGTGAGCTTCACCCATAGACCAGACCAAGTGGAAGAAAGAATACGAAGGCATGAAGTTAAAGCTGATGAAAAAAATAGAACACCAAGATCTATGGGACAGTACTAAAACCAAACATAACTGAAATAGGGAGGCAGAAGAACTATGGGCTAAGCACATAGAAAACTCACTCAGTTGAAATAATAGAAGAAAATTTCCCAAATCTTTGGAAAGACATAGACATCTTTAGGATTGTTTTCTCTAATTCTGTGAACAATGTTATTGGTATTTAGTTGGGGATTAAATTGAATCTGAAGGTTGCTTCTGATATTGTGGCCATTTTAACAATGTTAAAATTTCAATTCTGGCTTATTTTGCCTAATAATATGTCTTCTAGTTCCATTCATTTTCCTGAAAATGACACAATCATTCTACTTTATGTCTGAATAATAATACTCTGTTGTATATATATACCAGATTTTCTTTATCCATTTATGTGTTGATAGACAACTAGGTTAAAAGTATATCTTGGCTATTGTAAATAGTGCAAAAAACATGGGTATGAAGGCATGTCTTTTATATGCTGGCTTCATTTCCTTTGGATAAAAGCTCAGGAGTGATATAACTAGATCATATAGTAGTTATACTTTTAGTTTTTTGAGAAACCTCCGTATTGTTTTTCACAGTGGCTGTACTAGTTTATATTCCTACCAACAGTGTACAAGGATTCCTTTTTCTCTACACCACCACCAGCATTTGTCTTTTTAAAAACAATTTTTATAATAGTAATTCTGACTGGGATAGTTTTGATTTGCATTTCTCTGATGGCTAAAAATACTGAGCATTTTTTCATATATGTATTGACCATTTGTAAGACTTCTTTTGAGAAGTGTCTGTTCAAATGTTTGATTGGTGTTTTCCATGCATACATAAAGGGAAATTCCCTGTGGTATATTTTATTGGATTACTTGGGGTTTTTTTTAAGTTGTTTTATATTCTAAATATTAATCCTCTGTCTTATTTTTAGCTGACACATCTTTTCCTGCTCTATAGGCTGTCTCTTCACTCTCTTGATTGTTTCCTTTGCTGTGAAGAAGTTTTCTATCTCTTTTTATTACAGAATTATAATTGTACATAGTAGCTGTGTTCATCCTAACAAAATCATACATATATGGAATCTGACCCACTCAATTTCTGTCCCTGTTCCTTCACCTCTCCTGTGTTCCTCCAACTCTCCATCATTCCACTGATTATCCCCTTGCTCATCCACTCACCTTCCTTGATTGGTGTTTTCCATGCACACATAAAGGGAAATTCCTTGTGGTGTATCTATATATGCACAAAACATGATTTTGATAAATTCATCCTGCCTTCTCTCTCCTTTCCTGTCCCTCCTCCCTCCCTCTCAATCTCCTTCTGCTCAACTGATCTTTCCTATATCTTTATGATATCTTATCCTCCAACTTCTTTTCCATATGAGAGATAACATTTGACCCTTGATTTTCTCAGTCTGGCTTATTTCAGGCAGCAGCATAACATTCTCCATTTTCATCTCTTTACCAAAATATGCCATAATTACATTCTTCTCCATTGTGTGTATATATACCATATTTTCTTTCCTCCTCCTCCTCCTCTTCCTCCTCCTCCTCCTTCTTTTTTTTTTAAGAGACAGGGCATCAGTTGCTTAGCAATTCACTTTTATTGAGGCTGGCTTTGAACTTGTGATCCTCCTGCCTCAGCCTCCCAAGCTGCTAGGATCACAGGCATGTACCACTGTGCCCAATCTACCACATTTTCTTGATCCATTCATCTATTGATGGGCTTCTGGGCTGATTCCCTAATTTGGCTATTATGAATTGTGCTGCTATAAACACTGAAGTGACTGCAAAGCTAAGTATGCTGATTTTAATTCTTTTGTATAAATAATGAGCAGTGGGATAACTGAGTCATATGGTGGTTTCATTCCTAGTTTTTTGAGAAATCTCCATACTGCTTTCTAGAGTGGTTGTACTAATTTGAAGTTCTACTAACATGATTTAGTGTACCTTTTCTCCAGCAACCTCACCAGAATTTATTATCATTGTATTCTTGATAACAACCATTCTGACTAGAGTGAGATGAAATCTTAGTGTATTTTTTATTTGCATTTCTATGATGGCTTCAGATGTCAAACATTTTTTTCATATATTTTTTACCATCTGTGTTTTTCTTCTTTTAAGAAATATCTTTTTGGATCTTTTGCCCATTTATTGATTGGGTTATTTATTTTTTTTCGCATCAAGTTTTTTGAGTTCTTTATATAATCTGTATATTAATCCCTTGTCAGAGGAGCAGCTAGAAAAGATGTTCTTCCATTCTGAAAGCATTCTCTCTTCATACTCTTATTCATTTATTTTGCTATCCAGAAGCTTTTGAATTTGATGACTCCTACTTATTAATTCTTGGTTTTATTTCGTGAACTTTGGGGGTCTTATCAAGGAAGTTGGTGCCTCCACCAATATGTTGGAGTCTTGGGCCTACATTTTCTTCTAGCAGTTGCAAAGTTTCTTGTTTAATTCCTAAGTCTTTGGTCCATTTTGATTTGACTTTTTTGCATGTCAAGGGATAGGGATCTAGTTTCATTCTTTTATGTGGATATTAAGTTTTCCCAGGACCATTTGTTAAAAAGGCCATCTTTTCTCCAACATATATTTTTGGCACCTTTTTCAAATATTAGATGGCTGTAAGGATGTGGGCTTTTCTCTGTGTCTTCTATTCCATTGGTCTTCATCTCTGTTTCAATACCAATACCATGCTGTTTTGGTTACTATGGTTTTGTAGAATAATTTCAGATTAGTTGTTGTGATGCCTCCAGCTTCACTCTTCTTGATCAGGATTGCTTTGGCTATTCTGTGTCTCTTTCTAAATTATCTCTTGGTACTAGCTTTTGCAAAATAGGTCTTAACTTAGGGAGAGAAGATAGCCCCTAACTTTTGTAAGAATTTAAAAGAAGGAAATTTAATTAAGCATGGAGATGTCAGGAAAGGCTTCTGAAATACTGTGATCCCTAGGCTGTGTAGCTTTACAAAAATTAAAAATTTCCAGGAGATCATTAGAAAAAGGGCATTCAAAATGGATGTAAGTATAAGCATCAATGGGAAGTAGTATTTCATTTATTATTACTTTTTAGGTACTAGACAGTAAAAGTAATATCTTTGTTTCTAGTTCATCATAGATTATTGAGGAAGATAAATTTGTAAGCTGACAACTGTTATAATTGGTAGCCATCTTCCAGGTGTGGTGGTGCACACCTGTAATCCTAGCAGCTCAGGAGGCTGAGACAGGAGGATTGTGAGTTCAAAGCAAACCTCAGCAAAAGCAAGGCACTAAGCAACTCAGTGAGACCTTGTCTCTAAATAAAGTATGAAATAGGGCTGTGGATGTGGCTCAGTGGTCGAGTGCCCCTGAGTTCAATCCCTGGTACTAAAAAAACACTGGTAGCCAGCTAGACTACAGCTGGTGTAAGAACTCTTGATAAAGCAAAAGTAGGTGACTTAGCTTCTTGTAAGTATTTAGATTTATCACTGATA
Organism: Xerus rutilus; assembly: GCA_028644305.1. Lineage (NCBI taxonomy): Eukaryota > Metazoa > Chordata > Mammalia > Rodentia > Sciuridae > Xerus > Xerus rutilus. The sequence continues at coordinate 14,736,717 of CM053402.1, forward strand.
TGCAGAAAAGCTGAAGTAGTACCTTGAATCCTATTTATCATCTTAAATCAAACTTACACAAACATTATGGATTGGGGTACACTGTCAAATGTTATTTTGGGATGGAAAGGGAGAAAAAGCCTACCAAAATGAAATAATGAGTTCAACCAGTGAGGTTCAACCAACAACAGGTCCTCTGTGTCTAAGAGTGGAGGCTTCAAATGAAAGTAGAGTGATTGATGGAAATAATTCCAATCTAGCTTACCTCATGGGAAGTATACTCCTCTGAAGAGTGAGAACACAAGGGTGAATTTATAAAAGCTATGTTGATTAAGTCACTCTAGGATTTAGTTTATCCTGCAATGGCACCCCTGAATGTGGGTAATAAAAAAGCAAATTATCTTTCTCATTTTGTAAAAATTATAAGAATCTCTGGCTTAAAGATACAAATAGGGCAAATCATTTTAACCAAACTAATGTTTGGTGGACTTGAAAGTGGTAGAATAACAATTGCAACAGATTTCTTGCACATACAATACAAGGGCCACACACTCTATTAGGGAATAAGTACAGAAAAGTACATAAGACATTCATGTTTGAGTGAAGCTGTATCCAATGCCCAGAAGAAAAGAAATACAGACATATGATTGTAACAACATTTGGCAAGAAATGTCTAAATATAGCAAAAAAAAAAAAACTATAGAAGGACTGTGAATAGTTATTTAATTTGAATGAAAAGTAGAGTTACTAAAGAAGAGATCTGAGTTCAAGAACAAATGGGAGTTTTCCAAGTGAAGTAAGCCTGTGAGCCATCTGGGAAGAGAAGACTACATAAACTTAACTAAAGAAGTAAAAACAAGACTGGCTTATATATGTATAGAACTGTACTGTTAAGGGATATGATTATTTTGCCAAAAGAATGAGCAAAAAATGACCCTGGAAAAACATATCTTGGAGATCCTAGAATGTCATGTAAAAGCAGTTGCACTGTCTCTGAAAGGCCATGACAAGTCACTGAGAAATAATGTGACTATTATTTTTGATTAGGTCTGATTTTAGCTAGATCACTCTGGCAGCTCACTGGACGATGTACCACAGAGAAAAAAAGACTAAATATAAAGAGGACAGTTACATTGCTATTACGGTTGTATAAACCAGAGATGACAGAGACTTAAAGTCAGTGGTAGAGAAAAAAAATTAGAAACAAAGAAATATACATAAGGCCTTTGAGAGAATAGTGGGAATAAAGGGAAGAATGGTAGGGGGAATGACAGTGTAGTTTAAGATTGGATAAACAGGTGTTGGGTGGGCTGAGAAGAATATGTAGAAGTTAAGAGTAAGCTTGGGATGAAAGGTAATGAGTTTAGATTTGGAAATGTAGAGACTGAGTTTCTAAAGGATCATTCAAGTGGTTAGGTATACTGGGCATATAGACGTGCAAGGCTGAAACTAAGAGTACAGACTGGAATTAGAGATACAGACTTGGAAGCCTATAGGTGAAAAGTGAAAACGCTAAAAGGAACATTAATTGTTGAGATTATGATTCCTTTTGATGGTTCGATTTTACTCTATCAACATTTATTCTGTTCCCTAAACATTTTTGATGAGACTCAGGAAGTAGTGATGCCAGTTTTACTGTAAGATATGCCTTATTTCCTTTGAGTAGAAATTCCTTTTGAGTAGACTTTAGATTTTTAAAAATGAAGTCAAATTTCCTTTTCTGTTTTCCCCAAATGTTTTTTTTAACAAAAAAGTTTTAGAACTAATAAATTTAGAAATTCTTATCTACCAGTTTAAAAGTTTAGTAAAGACATGACAAAAGGCACAGTGATTATCCATAAAGCTTATCATCAACTGGTAGGTTTTCTGCTAGATCCTTAAGCTCTGCTTCAGTGAGTTTGATTCCCATATTTTTCAGAATGGTGTCTATGCTATTGACATTAACTTTCCCTCCTTTGAAAGATATAAGTTAAAACAAAAAAAAGTGAATGATTCAAAACATTCTATATTATTTTAATGATTATATACTATAGTTACATTTAATGAGCATGCACTAATATTAAAATGAAAATTAAAAATTCAGTATGGTTCACATATTTGTGGTATTATTTTGATTCACAATATGAATATAAACAAAAATGCAATTTGATTTTCTCTAGAGAACACATAAAGTTAATAGGAAAATTAGAATCAGAACCTGTATCCCTAAACCTTGTTGGGTCAAGCTCATACTGAAAAATTGGAAAAGCATTAAATAACTTCTCTTCATTGAATTCATTCTTTTAAACAATAAAGGCATTCTTATGTCTCTAAGACTTTCAGTTATTACAGTTGCTGCTGACCCTATTTAAAACATAACTTTAATGGTTCCTTTCATTTTTTTCTCCTGAAATACCAAAATTTGAAATCTTTTGGAGTTAAATTTGGAAAATTGCAAAAGTTGCCTTATGCAAAGGTATGTCTAAGACACTACTTGGTAAATTACATATATGCTTCTTAAAAAGCATAAGTAAGCAATGGTCTATAAATGAGAAACATGACTCCCAATCTAAAGATATAAACATTATAAACCATAAGACTTTAAGAAAATTCTGCCTTCTTATTTTATTACCTTTGAGAGACTTCACTCCATCCATTTTAGCATCTATAATAAAAGGTATAATTTATGCTAGAAATAAAACATTATTAAAAACAGTAGTGTATATTCCATGATTACATGGAGAAGTTTTTAAAGTTTTTACTTAGATATTTCTCTTGCATCCATCCTCAAATATCAATAAAATTTGAGAATGAAAATTTTTTGCTATATGATAAATCTATACAATCTGTCATCTGAATCCATTCTTAGTGGTCCTCAAGCATGTAAAATACACACAAACTTTATAAACCTCTATATACTGGAATGTATGATATTTTCCTTTTTCTTTTACTTTTTCTTTCTAATTAATTTCTCACTCCCCTTGACTTTCCTCTCTATTTTTCTATTTATATAACATTTTTGTAAGGACTTATAGCTGAATTTACTCTTATTACAATTTCCAAAGGAAATTAAATAGAAAAGTTAAAAAAAATTCTTACACATCCCACTAAATCAAGTTCTCTGGAAACCTGAGTAGCATTTTTATGTCTCACCATCAACTGGCAGGGTTTTCTGAAGCTTTGAGAATTCCTCTTTTGTGAGGGCAATCCCCATGGTTCCTAGGCTATTTTGAAGCTCATTGATAGCGATCTTTGCACCTTTGAAAAGATTGGAATGTTGACTATTGGTAAAAATTTTTTAAATGCATTCATGCTTGTAAAGCCTGAGTACAAATTATACAAAGTTATGATATGTCAGAATACACTGTACTGTCATGTACATCTAAAAAGAACAAAAACAAATTCACAGATGTTCCAAGATTTCTGCCACTGTGTTCTGAACCACAAATGGAGGGAAAATGATTCCAGTGTACTTATAGTGATGATCAATTAAATATTTGAAATTAGAGCTGTCTCAGGAAATCCAAGATGTGTGAACACTGTATCAAGTCTGTTCATCTCAATAAAACAAAAATTAAAAAACTAAAAACAAGTCAAAAGTTTAAATGATGCCCATCTATATAAAACCCATGGGAGAGACATAAAATAATCTTAACTGTTAGTTAAAAAAATGTTTACTAACTTTGGCAACATGACAGAATGGCAGAAAAAAATGTGTTGGCATAATTTGTCAGAGAATTAAATGCCTCATTGAAAATAAATAAAGAAGAAATTTCTACAAGTATTATTCTTTTAATTTAATGAACATGACTTGCTCTTCATAGTGACAAAAAACATTTTGAGTCTCCTAAATTTTCCTGTGGCTTTATAGATTTTAGATATTTACATAATATGGTCATAACAGACCTCTAGAGAGAATGTAACTAGTTCCAAGACAAAACACATGACATTTTAGTATTAAAATCTTGATAATCTGATACCAAATAGCAGGGTCTCAGATGCAAATAATTCTTAAAAAATAAGTAAAAAGCCAGAATTTAAGTCGGTGATACCTGTAGATGCCATTTAAAAACAATACAATATTTGAGTTTCAATCTTATATTAAATCACCCACCTGTAAAAGCTTTCATTCCATTCGCTATTTCAACTTTCCCATCAGCTGTTAAAAAATAAGCATTTCACAAATGGACATATTAAAACTTAGAAACTGTGAAATATGCCCAAGGAATTAAACAATATTTATATGCTGTAGCATTTTAACATATTTTAATCATTACATAAGCATGACTTAGAAAAAAAGCTTTAAACATGACAATTACAAATTTTCTCCAAGGTATCTTTGACTTCTATTATTAAACATAAACAAACTACAAAAATGAGAGGACAAAACCAAAGTATACTGTTAAGCTCAGTAAGCCTCACCACAATTGACAAGTCTCTTGGGATTTACAGAAATGCATGACATACATCAATGCCTTACTATAGGTTTTAGAAATGATTCCAATATAACCAGTCCACACAGTAATTCTCTGACAAGGAGACAAACTTAGCTTATTTGTATTACATATGTAAATTATAAATCATTTCAAGGACATCTTTACCATAGTAGTGAGAATGAACATTATGTGGTGTGGAAAATATTGCATGTTTATCACATAACATTCTATCTTATATAAAATTTACTTTTAGAATAGATAATAAATTTACAAGTTTCAAAAATCATGTTATAAACAGACCTATTATGACATGACTATGATGTATGTTCTTTGTATCCCATCTCACAGTAATCTTTGTTTTAGAGGCAACTAATGTTATCACTTTCTTTGTAATTATTTTTATTTTCAATGGATAAATAATAATTTTACATTTATGGGGTACAATGTGATGTTTGAAATAGGTATACATTGTATAAAGCTAATTGAAGTAATTAACATAGTCATCAATTCACCTGCTTTTTGTGGTGAGAATGTTTGCAAAATCCACACAGTTAGCAATTTTTAAATTATACAACATACACGGTGCATTATTATTAACTGTGGTTGGCATGCTGTATGATAGATCTTTAACACATTTCTCCTGGAACTCTGTGCCCTTCAAACAACATTTCCCCTTTCCACAGCCCCTCCACCCTCTACTTAACTCCAATCTGATAAACACTATTCTACTCCTTGGTTCTAGAAGCTATATTTTTTTCATATTCCACATATAAGAGAGATCATACAGTATTTGTCTTTATGAGCCTGTCTTATTTCACTTAGTATAATGTCCTCCAACTTCATCCATATTGTCTCAAATGACAGAATTTGCTTCTTTTTAGAGACTGTATACTATTCCCTTAAGTGTATCCAAACATTTTCTCTCTTTCTTTCTCTTTCTCTCTCTCTCTCTCTCTGTCTCTCTCTTTCTGTGGGTACCAGATATTGAACTCAGGGGCACTCAACCACTGAGCAACATCCCCAGCCCTATTTTGTGTTTTTATGTAGAGACAGGGTCTCACTGAGTTGCTTAGCGCCTCGCCGTTGCTGAGGCTGGCTTTGAATTCGCGATTCTCCTGTGTCAGCCTCCCTAAGTGCTGGGATTACAGGCTTGTGCCACCACACCTGACTCTATTCATTTATTGACAGTAGTTTCCATATTTTGGCTATTGGAAATAATGTTACATGACGATGGAAATTTATATATTGCTTCAACATGTTGATTTCATTTCCTCTGGATATACACCAAGAAGTAGGATTGATGGATTATATGGTAATTCTATTTTCAGTTTTTTGAGGAACACTTCCATACTCTTCTAAAATGGCTATACTAATTTACATTCCTAACAACAGTATGCCAAGGTACCCTTTCTCTATTGGTTCACCAATACCTGCTAGTCTTTTTGAATATAGCCATTCTAACAGGTGTGAGGTGATATATCATTGTGGTTTCATTTTGTGTTTCCTTGATGATTAGAAATGTTGAAGGACTTCTTCATACATCTGTTGGTCATTCGTATGTCTTCTTTTGATAAACATACATTCAGATCTTTTGCCCATTTTTACCACAGGTTACTTGTTTCCTTGCTGTGGAGTTCTTTATATATTTTGACCTTCTTTATCTCTTCATTATTTTTAGCTTAAAGTCTATTTTGTCTGATAAAACGTAATTACCTTTGCTTTCTTTAGATTTCCATTTGCAAGGAATATCTTTTTCTCTACCTTCACTTCTGGTTTTTGTTTGTGCTGAAGACCAAATTGAGTCACTTAAAAATAGCATATACTTTTTTAAAAATCCATTCAGATACTCTGTCTTTGGAGAATTTAATCTATATATTCAAAATAATTATTGATAGGTAAAAACTTATTATAGATCTTTTGATAATTGCTTCTGTTGATTTGTAGACCTTTTTCTCCTTTCTTTCTTTCTGTCATTCTTTGTGATTTTTTTTTTTTCAGTACTGGAAATTGAACCCAGAGGTACTCTTAACACTGAGCTACCATCCTAGCCCTTTTAACTGAGTTTACAGGTATGCACAACTATGCTCAGCCCCATTTGTGATTTAATGATTTTCTGTACTGGTGCTCTCAGAAACCTTTCTTTTTATTCTTTGTGTATCTATTATGGTTTGTTTTTTGTTTGGGGGGGGGCTGCTGTTTTTTGTTTTGGTTTGGTTTTTGAACCAGGAATTGAACCCAAAGACACTTAACCACCACATCCCCAGACATTTTTTTTTTTTTTGAGACAGGGTCTTGCTAAGTTGCTTAGGCCCTCACTAAGTTGCTGAGGTTTGCTTTGAAGTTTTGATCCTCCTGACTCAGCCTACCGAGTCTCTGAGATTACAGGCCTGCACCACCATGTCCTGTTCTACTATGAATTTTTGCTTTTGTGGTCACCATAAGGCTCATATAAAACTTCTTATAACCAGATATTTTAAGATGATAATTTTGATCATTACACAAACGCTATACCTTTATTTCTCCTTACCTACATTTTATATTTTGATGTCACAATTTATATATTTTTATAATTTGTGTCCCTTAATAAATTATTGTAGCTATAGTAGTCTTATACCTTTTAATCTTCATAATAGAGATACAAATGATTTTAATACCACCATTAGAGTATTTGAGTTTTACTATGTACTTATTTTTATCAGTGAGTTTTATACTTTCACATGTTTTCACTTTATTACTTACTGACTTTTCCTCAGCTTCAAGGAAGTCTTTTAGCATTTCTCATTAGGTAGGCCTACTGGTGATCAATTTCTTCAGTTTTTGTTTGTCTGAAAGTTTTTAATCTCCTTATTTTTGAAGGACATGATTTCTGAGTATTCTTGCCTGTCAGTTTTTTTCTTAAAATTTGTTGAAAATATTGTCCCATTCCCTTCTGTGCTCAAGGTTATGCTAAAACATCCATGGATACTCTTATGCAGATTCCATGGTATGTAACAAGTCACTTTTCCCTAGGTGCTTTCAAGAGTCTGTAACTTTTTAGCAGGATACAAAATTAACATCCATAAATCAATTGAGTTTCTATATGCCAATGATGAATAAAATGAAAGAGAAATTACAAAAACTATCCCATTTACAATAGCCACAAAAAAATTAAAATACTTGGGAATAAATCTAACAAAAAGGTGAAAGACCTACAAGGAAAACTACACAACACTAAAGAAAAAAATTGAATAAGTCTTTAGAAGATATAGAGATCTCCCATGTTCATGGAAATGAAGAATTAATATTGTCAAAATGGCCATACTGCCAGAGTGCTATTCAAATTTAATGCAATTCCATTAAAATTCCAATGATATTCTCCATAGAAATAAAAAATGCAGTCACAAAATTCATTTGCAAAAATAAAAGGCCCGGAATAGCCAAAGCAATCCTTAGCAAGAAAATGAAGCAGGAGGCATCACAATACCATACCTTAAATTATACTACAGAACTATAGTAACAAAAATTATATATAGTATTGGCACAAAAACAGGCATGAAGACCAATGGAATAGAAGGCACAGAGACAAACCCACATCTAATATGAGATACAGTTATTTCATACTAGATAAAGGCATCAAAAACACACTGAAAAAGAGATTGCATCTTCAACAAATAGTGCTGGCAAAACTGGAAATCCATATGTAGTAGAAAGAGATTTAACCCCTATCTCTCACCCTGCATACAACTCAACTCAAACTGGATCAAAGACTTAGGTATTAGACCAGAAAACCTGCACCTCCTTGAAGAAAATGTAGGCCCAACTCTCCATCACATTGGCCTAGGAACCAACTTCCTCAACAAGACTCCTAAAGTATAAGAATTAAAATTAAAAAATCAATAAATGGTATAGCATCATATTAAAAAGCTTCTTCATGGCAAAGGAAACAATCAAGAACCTGAAGAGAGGGCCTACAGAATGGGAGAAAATCTTTGCCACTCGCACCTCAGATAGGGCATTAATTTCCAGGATATACAAAGAACTCAAAAAGCTTATTAAAAACAAAACAAAACAAATAACCCAATGAATAAATGGGCAAGGGAACTAAAGAGACACTTCTCAAAAGAAGAAATACAGTGAACAAATATATAAAAATATGTTCAACATCTTTAGCTATTAGAGAAATGCAAATTGAAACTATACTGAGATTCTATCTCACTCCAGTCAGAATGGTAACAATCAAGAGTATAAGTAATAACAAATGTTGGTGAGGATGTGAGAGAAAGGGTAAACTCACACATTGCTTGTGGAACTGCAAATTGGTACAACCACTTTGGAAAGCAGTAAGGAGATTCCTCAGATAACTTGAAATGGAACCACCATTTGATCCAGTGATCCCCTGGCATATGCCCAAAGGACTTAAAATCAGCATACTATAGTGACACGGCCACATCAATGTTTATAGCAGCTCAATTCAGAATAGCTAAGCTATGGAGCCAACCTTGGTGCACTTCAACAGATGAATGGGTAAAGAAATTGTGATATGTATACACAATGCATTAATAGCCATAAAGAATGACTTTTCGACATTTACTGGTAAATGGATGGATCTGGAGATTATCATGCTAAATGAAATAAGCCAATCCCCCAAAACAAAAGGGCAAATGTTTTCTTTGATATATGGAAGCTAACACACAATAAGGAGGAGGGGAGGAGGAATATAAGTTCACTGGATTAGACGAAGGGAAATAATGGAAAGGAAAGGGTGATAGGAGAAGGAAAGATAGTGGAATGAATCTGACATAACTTTCCTATGTAGATATATGAATATAGCACAATGAATCCCACCATTGTGTACATCCACAAGACTGGGGCCCTAATTAGAATAAGATCTATTCAATGCTATATAATTATATCAAAATGGATTCTACTGTCACTTATAACCAAAAAGAACCAATAAAAAAAAGGGGAGATAAGTGGAACAGAAGATGAATGAGAGTGATGGAGGAGGGAAAGGAGGGGGAAGAAATATGCAATAAATTTAACAAAATCATGTTATATTCATATAGAAAGCTACTTAAGAGTATTTAAGCCTTTTGCATATGTAGAAGAAAGGAAGTTAATAGGAGAGGGAGGAGGGGATGAAAAGGAGATGAAGAATGGGGATTGAAATCAAATTCCTTGCATTTATGATTTTGTCAAAATGAATCCAAATGCTATGTAAAATTGTAATGCTTTAATAAAGAAAGTAAAAAAGCAAAAAAGAAAACTTACTACCCATAAACACTTTTGAAAGAAGTTTTTGAGTATATACTCTATCAAAATGAGTACAAAAAGAAAGAAAGAGGGAGATATAGACTATAAGAAATGGTATATTTAACATAGAAATATCAAACAAATGAACAAAAATCACAAGATGGCAATTGTGTAGCCTAACTGGTGATTCTCAGTCTGAAATAGATGCAGCAGCAAGGAGCCTGTGAAAATAATGTTTCAGGTAGAAGAATGAAACGGATTCCAAATAATATACACCGTTGGCAGAAAAGCAGAATGGTGTAGCCACTTCAAAAACAATACAAAAATTCCTCAAAAAACCAAAAAGAGAATTACCATGTGATCCAGAAGTCTCAGTTGATATACATAGAATAACTGAAATCAAGACCTGGAAGAAATATCTCTATCTCCATGTTCATTGCAGCACTATTCACAACAGCCAAGAGGTAGAAACAACACAAATATATATCAATGAATAAATGATTAAAGAAATGTATCCACACAATAAAATATAACTTACCCTTTAAAAAGAAGGATATATTGTCACATTCTACAACATGGACAAACCTTGAAGATGTTATGCTAAGTGAGATAAGCTAGTCATAGAAAGACAAATATTTCATGATTCCACTTAATATAAGGTGTCTTAAACAGTTCAACTCATAGAAACAGAAACAAGAATAGTTGTTGCCAAGGCCTGAAAGGAGAGTAAATAGGGAATTATTACACAATGAGTACGAAATTTTGGATATGCAAGATGAATAAGTTCTAGAAATCTGTACAATATAATACTTATATTTAATGATAAGAATATATCTCTCATGTTAAGTATTTTTCACACACACACACAAATGTACAATCCATAAAAGAACACAAAGAAATTGTTGGAAGTTATGAATATAGTTAGCTCCTTGACTGCGGTGATGGTATCAAACTCATCAAAATGTATCCATTCATAAGTGCAGTTTTTGTATATCAATTATATCTCAATTAAGCTTAAAAGCTAGTAATAGAGAAACTATTAGAGAGATGGATAATAGCAATGACATGGAGGAAGAAGGTATATAGCTTTCTTCTCAATAACAACAAAAGCTATAGAAAAAATTACATAAGAAATAATGATCCAAATATTAAACTAAATGAGAATTTATTACTATATTAGGAAACAAGGCATAGTCATAATTTAGAATTTTAAAGAGTAATCCACTAGAAATATTTTTTAAAATAACTTTTTATTCAGGGAATAAAAGAGTGAAGATTCAAGTGAATACTATGCCTTTTTATTACTTTGTCCCATTCTATTTTTTTATGTGGGAACATTTTGTCCTTTTTTATTGGTTCTTTTTAGTTATACATGACAGTAGAGTTAATTTTGACAAAATTATACATGCATGAACTATATCTTATTCTAATTAGCATCCTAGTCTTGTGGATGTACTCGATGGTGGGATTCAATGTAGTGTATTCATATATCTACATAGGAAAGTTATGTCAGATTCATTACATTGTCTTTCCTCTTCCTATCCCATCCCTTCCCTTTATTCTCCTTTGTCTAATCCTCTGAACTTCTATTCTTCCCTCCTCACCTTTATTTGGGTCAGCTTCCACATATCAGTAAAAACATTATTTTGATTTTTAAAATGAAAATAGTTTCATGGCACAGATAGGACTGCTTCATAAGGCTTATTTGGGTAATTTGTTTCCATAGCTATCAAAATGAGAGTCAATAAGGTTATCATAAATAAAAATATGGTCTAAACTTCTTTGAAGGTTATCTTGCTATTTGAAATGCTCACCATCAATAGGTAGATTCTTCACCGACTCTCTGTGTTCCTTCTCTGTGAGATCTATCCCCATGCTTTCTACAATATTTTTTATTTCTCTAGTATTTTCTTCACCTCCTTTGAAAAAGATAAAAATAAAATAGGTGAGGAATTCATGAATTATCTAATGACTAGAAGATTTTTTTAGAAAGTATCAGTAACTACTCAATGCTAATCTCAACTTCTAGATGAAAAAAAGCACAAGATCCCACCAACTAACTACTTTATAGAATTGAAATAAAGAGGATTTCTTCCCCCAATCCTAGAAAACATTAGGTTATTTCATATAGCACATAATAAAATATGAAGCTTATAATTTTATTTTGAAATTTTTACACAATTAAAATAATTCTGTAATTTGGCAGTTGCTTTATTATTATTAAAATTATCAAATTACCTACATTTTTAACCAAAACTTTATTTCATAATTTGCTGTGCTAATTCATTCATTCATTCATTTATGTATTTTAAATATTTTTTAATTGTCAATGGACTTTTATTTTATTTATTTATATGTGGTGCTGAGAATTGAATCCAGTGCCTCACATATGCTAGGCAAACACTCTTCTAGAGAGCTAAAACTCCAGCCCTACTGTGCTAATTTAGAATTTGATATTTTTTAAAAGCACATAGTGGGAAAGTTATACTACTAGAAAATACTGCAGAGAATAAAATATTACTATTAGAAAGAAGTTAAAATGTTTATTTTTTTAAAAGCTGCATTTAAAAAATATAAATAAAATCCAAGTTCAAACTTTGGACAATTAGATACAAACAAGAGTAAGAGATGAAAATACAGAAATCATCAAGATAACTATTGTTGAGTGAGAAGAATTAGAGTCTTGGATTTATAGCAACTCATTTCTCACCTGTAACAATTTGCACTCCATCCATCAACTCATCAGAATTAACCTTCCCAGTATCTATAAGAAAAGATACGATTAAAACACAAACAACATCACAAAGGAAAAAAGGCTACTAATACATTTATTTGACCCTGGTCCAAGTAAATGATGATGATGATGATGTTGATGATGATGATGATTTTACCATTAAGCTGCATTCTCAGCCCTTTTTATTTTATTTTGAGACAGAGTCTTGCTAAGTTGCCTTAGCTGCTCTTGAACTTGCTACCCTCCTTTCTTTACCTCCTGAGTAACTGGGATCACATATGTGTGCCACTATGCTCAGCCATGGTATATTATTAAAAGGCACTCTGTCCCTTGTAGCAGAATATAATCCAGGGAAAATATGCCCTTTTCTAATGCTTGAGATGGTACCCTGTATTGTAAATACAATAGTTATTCAATAACTCTGGCCAGGTTGATTGATTTATACTTCTGTCACAGCCAAGAAGTTCAGGTAGCAGTCTTTAAAGAAACAAAAAGTAACTAAACATCTCATTATTCTCTTCCTTACCAATACTTTTTCCTGAAGTTCTTTAAACTACTATGATTATCTTGGAATGATTTTTTTACTCTTCATTTCTTTATTCATTCACTCACTTATTCATCCATTTAATAGGTTTTATAGATCTACTTTGTACTAGACCCAAGGTCAAATCCATGGACTTTAAAAGATAAATAAGGTACTTTCCTAATGTCATAGTTTAGGTTTGCATCCTGGCATTAAGCCTTGTGAAAACAGTAATCTGAATTAGGTATACCTAAATGTAGCCCATGGAGTCAGGAAAAACTTGCTGAGAAAGGTATACTGAGCAAGAATGTAAATTATTTGGTGAAAATCCGTGGGATAATATAAGGGCTAGGGGAAAGGCATCATATATAATGCAAAAAAAAAAAAATAGGTTTAGAAAAACATTTAGGTAGTTATTCTAAATATTCTAACATATATTGCCTTTAGGCACAGTATATAATCAACATAAAACTGAATAATACAGAAATAAAAAGGATAATAAAGGTATATTATGAATAATCATTTAGCAATGAATTAGATCATCTAAATGACACGGACACAAAACTACTGAAGCTGGATCAAGAAGAAACAGAATATCTGAATACATCTCTAACAAAGAAAAAAGATATTGAATCAGCAGTCAAAAACTATCACACAGGGAAAATCCCCAGAATCAAATGGGCTTTTCTGGTGAATTTGACAAAACCTTAATAGAAGAATTAAAACTAATCCTTTACAAACTCTTCAAAATATAGAAGAAGAGGGAACACTATTCAACTTATTACATGATACAATTTTACTCTGATACTAAAACCAAGCAATGACATCACAAAAAAAGAAACTAGAGACCGATATCTCGTACAAATTTAGAAGTAAATTTCCCCAGTAAAATACAAGCAAACAGAATGCAACAACAAACACAAAGGATTATAATTAATTGCTAAGTGGGTTATAGCCTAGAAGTTGCAAGGTTGGTTCAACCTATGAATATCAACCAATGTAAATACCCAATTTTAAAAAGATAAAGTACAAAACCCACATGATCATGTCAATTTAACAACACAGAAATATCATTTGACAAAATTCAATAGCTTTCATAATAAAAATATTGAATAAATTGTTTTTATCTTTCTCAATATCATAAAACATATTTACAAAATGTCATGGCTAATAAAAAGTGAAAGAATACTTTGCCTCTAAGATAAGAACAAGAATGCCTGTTCTCACAAACTCTATTTAACATGTATTAGAGGCTCTAACTAATTCAAATATACTTCTGTTTGCAGATGACATAATGATGTATATTGAAAATCCTAAACAATCCAGGTAAAATCTATTAGAGCTAATAAATTCAACAGGGTTGCAGGATCCAATATCAATATACAAAAAAATGGCTTATTGAATACAAACAATGAATCATATAAAATAAAAATTTTAATTTTCTACATACAACAGAATAGAAAAGAATAAAATCTTAGGAATAAATTTCATTAAACAAGTTCAAGACTTGTATAATGAAAACTATAAGAAACTGTTGAAGGAAATGAAAGACAGCCTAAATAAATGGAAAAAATAATGTCATAAAGATGGTAATACTTCACACTCTTCAAGATGGTGGAATAAAGGAGGTCGCTTTCCTGGCTGCTCTGTGGAGTGAAACCAAGAAAGCAGACAGGCAGCTTCTTAGCAAGGTAGGTGAACAAAAAAAAAAAAACAGGGGACATTACTGGAATTTAAAACTGAATATTCAAAGCAGATCAGGGACTCAGGAGGTTGGATATAATAAAATAAGGAAATACCCAGTAGCACAGCCACTGGCACAGCCACTAGCACAGCCTAGCTAGAAGCACCAGCCAGAAGCACCAGCCAGAGTGGTCCCTCTGTGAGCATAGTGGAGGGAATTAAAGGAATCTGCATTTTTGGGAGGCCAAAGAAGTCTCTGGGTATAGAGTATTTAGAGATCAAGGACATTGCCTGGCAAACCTGAAAGATGTGCTGCACAATATCTGTGTTCGGGCTGGAAGCCTCTATCTCTCCAGATGACCCCACCTAAAACTGCTGAGAAGAGAAACAGAATCTTTTGAACTCCAACAGAAAGAATTCTACTTTTCATCAAGATCTTTTGTACTAGACAAAGGTGCCAAACATGTACATTGGAGAAAAGACAGCCTCTTCAACAAATGGTTCTGGGAAAACTGGAAATCCATGTGCAGCAAAATGAAACTAAACCCCTATCTCTCACCATGCACAAAATTCAACTCCAAGTGGATCAAGGACCTGGGAATAAGACGAGAGACCCTATGCCTAATAGAAGAAAAAATAGGCCCAAATCCTCATCACGTTGGATTAGGACCTTACTTCCTTAACAAGACTCCTATAGTGCAAGAAGTAAAATCAAGAATCAATAAATGCGATGGATTCAAACTAAAAAGCTGCTTCTCAGCAAAAGAAACAATCAATGAAGTGAACAGAGAGCTGACGTTCTGGGAACAAATTTTTGCTACATGTACATCTGATAGAGCACTAATCTCCAGGATATATAAAGAACTCAAAAAACTTAACACCAAAAAAACAACCAACCAGTAGATGGGCTAAGGAGCTGAACAGACACTTCTCAGAAGAAGATATACAATTGATCAACAGACATACAAAAAATGTTCAACATCTCTAGCAATTAGAGAAATGCAAATCAAAACTAAGATTTCATCTCACACCAGTCAGAATGGCAATTATCAAGAATACAAACAACAATAAGTGTTGGCGAGGTTGTGGGGGGAAAAGGCATGCTCATACATTGCTGGTGGGACTGCAAATTGGTACAACCAATCTGGAAAGCAGTGTGGAGATTCCTTAGAAAACTTGGAATGGAACCACCATTTGACCCAGCTATCCCACTCCTTGGGATACCCAAAAGACTTAAAAACAGCATACTACAGTGCTATACTCAAGTCTATACCATACCTAAGTCTATACCCAAAAGACTTAAAAACAGCATACTACAGTGCTGCAGCCACTTCAATGTTTATAGCAGCTCAATTCACAATAGCTGAACTGTGGAAGCAACCTAGATGCCCTTCAATAGATGAATGGATAAAGAAACTGTGGTATATATACACAATGGAATATTACTCAGCAATAAGAGAGAATAAAATTATGGCATTTGCAGGTAAATGGATGGAGTTAGAGAATATCATGCTAAGCAAAGTAAGCCAATCTCAAAAAACCAAATGCCGAATATTCTCTCTGATAAGTGGATGCTGATCCATAATGGAGGAGGGGACACAGCAAGAATGGGGGAACTTTGATCAAAGAGGAGAAATGGAGAGGGGGCATGGGGACAGTAAAGATGGTGGAATTAGATGGACATCACAGCCCTAGCTTCATGTATGACTGCATATATGATGTGATTCTACATCACATACAACCAGAGAAGTGAAAAGTTGTGCTCTATTAGAGTACAATGAATCAAAATGCATTCTGCTATCATGTATACCTAAGTAGAATAAATAAATAAATAAATAAATAAATAAATAAATAAATTCTTTTTCTCTTTTCAGTTGTGACCTTAATGGTACATGGACATTTATACATATTCATATTTCTGTTTTTCTCATTGATAGCATCTTTGAAGCCAGTTATTTTTTATAGATCAGTTTTTTGTGAACTAGGATGTTTGATTAGTATATTTTAGTTTTGTTTTATATTCTTTTATTTTTAATTTTTTTTTTAAAAATGTACTTTATATATATTTTTTTCTCCTGTTTTCCTTGATTCTCCCTTTTCTTCTGCTTTCAGCCAATCTATATTATTCTCTTTAACTCTTCCTTTAATTTTTGTACTTCTTCTTTTCTCCTTTTCTCTCATTATCATACAGCCTCTATCACTTCTATTCTCTCCCTGTCCACCATTTGAAATTATAAACCCTTTTGCAAACTTGCTGTTTTTATTGTGGGTAATAACTAATCATATCATTTCTGTTTATTGTGATAATTACCATTGTGGACATTACAGTAGGAACTATTTGATTTAATGGTGTATACTGTTTGCGTTGGTGGTTGTTATTATTTGTCTCCCCCTAAAAAGTGAGGTACTAGAAATCTTCAGCGACACTATAAGTCCACAGGGCAGAAACTTGACTGCCTCAGATCCATACTGTTAGATAGGTAGACACACAAACAATATTAAAAAGCAAGGGAACAAATCACCCCAAACAAACCAAGATACTCCAGTAACAGAATCCATTGACGCCGTAGTGGTAGAAATGTCAGTGAAGGAGTTTAGAATGTACATAAACTGATCTGCAAAGTAAAGAACAGTAAAAAATGAAATCAGAGAGAAAATGCAGGAAGTGAAAGATCACTTGAATAAAGAGGCAGAGATTCTGAAAACAACAACAACAACAAGCAGAATCCTCGAAATGAAGGAAAAAGTAAGCCAAATTAAAAATTCAAAAGAAAGTATCACCAAAAGACTAGACCACTTGGAAGACAGAACCCCAGGCAATGAAGACAAAATATATACTCTTGAAAATAGAGTTGACCATGTAGAGAAGATGTTAAGAAACCTTGAACAAAACTTTCAAGAACTATACGATAAAATGAAGAGACCAAATTTAAGATTTATCAGGACAGATGAAGCTGCAGAGATACAAACCAAAGGAATGCACATCTTTTCAATGAAATAATATCAGAAAATTTCCCAAACCTAAATAATGAAATCAAAAAATCAAATAGAAGAGGCTTACAGGACCCCAAATATAGAAAATTACAACAGACCCACACTCTGGCACATTATAATGAAAATGCCCAACATAAAGAATAAGGATAGAATTTTAAAGGCTCTGAGAGAAAAGTATCAGATTATGTATAGGGGGAAATCATTCCAGATCTCAGCTGATTTCTCAACCCAGACCCTTAAAGCTAAGAGGTCCTGGAATAATATATACACCAAGTTCTGAAAGAAAATGGATGCCAACCAAGAATCCTATATATAGCAGAATTAACTTTCAGATTTGAAGATGAAATAAAAACCTTCCATAGTAAACAAAAGTTGAAAGAATTTGCAACTAGAAAGCCTGCACTACAGAACATTCTCAACAAAGTATTCCATGAAAATGAAATAATAAAAAAAAGGAAAACCAGCAAAGAGAGGAACTACACTAAAGGAACAGTCAATCAAAGGAAAAACTAATTCATATTGAAAACTAGAAATAAACCCAAATGATCAAGAATACAAATTATTTCTCAATAATAACCTTAAACATTAATGGCCTAAACTCATCAATCAAAAGACACAGACTGGCAGATTTAATTAAAAAACAAGGCCCAACAATGTGCTGTCTCTAAGAGACTCACCTCATAGGCAAAGACATCCGCAGACTGAAGGTGAAAGGATGGGGAAAAAAATCTCACTCACATGAATTGCATAAACAAGCAGGAGTTTCTATCCTCATATCAGATAAAGTGGACTTTAAGCCAAAGTTAATCAGAAGGGACCAAGAAGGCCATTTCATACTGCTTGAAGAAATTACACATTAACAAGACATAACAATAACAAATATTTATGTCCCAAACAATGGAGCATCTACACACATCAAGCAAACTCTTCTCAATTTCAAGAATCAAATAGACCACAACACAATAACACTGGGTAACTTTAATATGCTTCTGTCACCACTAGATAGATCCTCCAAACAAAAACTAAATAAAGAAAGTATAGACACAAAAAATACAGTTGATAATTTAGACTTAAAAGACATATACAGAATATTTCATCCATCAATGAATTAATACACTTTTTTCTCAGCAGCACATGGATCCTTCTCTAATATAAACCATGTTATGAAAGCAATCACATATGTTGACATACAATTGTAATATTACTTTAATATATTTTTAGCATCCATAGGAGTATTTTGATAGCTCCCTTTCCATTGATATTAATTTTTGTGTTTTGCTTTTTTCTTGATTAGACTTGTTTGATTTTTATCAAATTTTAGCTACATTATTTCTTCTCTATTTCATATATTTCTGCTTCTACTCTTATTTTTCCTTGCTACTACATAATTTGAAAATAATTCGATTGTTATTCTAGCTTCTTTTGGATACAAGGATTTTAAGTTATAAATGTTCATCTGAATAGTGTTTCATCCCAGAGATTCTGATATTTTAAGCTTTTATTATCACTTAGTTCAAAGTACTTTTTATTTACTTTTCTTGTGCTTTCTTCCTTGACTTCTGAGATATTTATAAGTGTGTCATTTAATTTTGAAATAGTTGACATGTGGGGGTGGTGTTTAAAAAAATAAAAATAAGTAAAAACAAGATTATAGATAGAGTTATCTAGTTGATCAAAGAGAGTAAAGAGGACTAGAAATAACAGCAACCATGTCAGTAATGTCAGTAAGATGGCCAACTAGAGGTGACTAATGCTCACCACCTGTACCCGTCACACACATAGAAAGGACCAAACAACTAGATTTCAACCAGAATGACTAAAGGAGAGACCTATAGTACAACAAATGAGTGGGGGTAACTCTATGGTTCACAGAAACTCAGTATAACTACATACTGAAGGGAAGAGACACCTTATCTCTACTACCCTATTCCCCCAATCAGGATTAGCTTAGAACCAGGAGCAACTTTTTAATAAATATTTGACACAGTATTTTTTAATTAATTATTATTTCTGAGGCCTCGAAACTGCTCTAGCAACCCTGAAGCACTCCCAGACTAAGATCATAGAGCATATAAATAAATAATGGTGACAATACAGCCTGAGGACTACACACACATGGTTTGAGAATGAGCTCAGGTAAATAGTCATTTTATTTTCACCTGCTAGGAAAATAAAAAAGTAATTTTTCATTTCATCCTGGGATAAGATTCTAATTGTTTTTTTTTTAATTTGTTCTAATTAGTTATACAGGACAGTAGAATGCACTCCAACTATACATGGTGTGGAATCATACCGTTAGTGTAATCATACATGTATACAAGGTAATACTGTTTGTCTCATTCCACCATCCTTCCCATCTCCATTACCCCCAACCTCACCTCAGTCCCCTCTGCACAATACAATCCTTCATTCTTCGTTTGGATCAGCATCCACTTATCAGAGAAAACATTCAGACTTTGAGAACCGGAAGAACTTCTAAGTGAAAACATGTAACCAGGAAATCTTCCAGAATCCCCCATCACTGTCACAGACACCTGAAATCTTGCTACTAGAAAATCAATAGCCCTTTAGTTCCTCAGTTCCACTTAGGGACCTTCTGGGAGTTTAATGGCTGCACTCCTCCAGCGAATTAAGTAGCCTACATTGTTTCCTGATCCCTGTGGCTCAAGCTGCTATTGGGCTGTACCATCTTGAAACTGGAGTCACTGCTAGGGCCTGGTAGTCAACACATCCCTTTGTCCCTGATGCTTTAAAATTTTTGTATCATACTCACACATGATAATGTTCCATTCTCTAATCAAGCTGCTGCAGCTGCTATCCTCTGGGAGGAACTCTATTTCCTCTATCTCATCCATTGCTGCTTCCCTCACTCTCACTTCCCCGTGGAGTCCAGACCAGGTAAAGCAGCGACTACCTTAGCACTCGAGCCCATGTGCTATCTTTTACCCCAGGGAACAGGAGTCCTGACTGAGAGGATCAACTGGGCTGAATGGCATCTGAACCACTGCAGCATTTGACCTTTGTGAATCTAAGCTTTAGACTAGCAGAACAAATGCATCTCCTGCCAACTGAGCCCACGTAGTGCCCTATCCCCTGGGACCAGGAGCTCTGACCCAGTATAGCAACTTAAAGTGGTCCACGTCCTACTTCCTTATATATACTCCTTGTTGCTGTATATTGTCTCTCTCTGACCCCACCTTTCTCTTTCCCTCTTCCTCTCCCTCCCTCCCTTTCTCCCCACTCTCTCTCCCTTGTTCATTCCTTCTTCATATGACCTCAGGACTAAGGACTGCTCTTTGGACTCATCATGCTTTCCTTGCCCAGGAACTGTAAGTAAAAATCTTTGAACTACTTGAATTGTTCCCTATTGTGGTGGTATACTGAAGTCGTGCCTTCCATCTGAAGAACTAGGGGTTATCCCAGACTAGGTTTTCCTGAGGACACCAGGTAGATCATAAGATTGGGCTCCCCAAACCAGAGCAGTATTCAGACAGGCATGAATCAGACATAGATATACAAGAGCCACAAGGGTGTTTGCCACTATAAACAAATTTCCCACCTTAGGATCCCCTGGTTATGAGTTGGACAACGGGGCATTGGAGTGACAGGTAAAGGAATTACATTGTGCCAGGTACATTATAAATACACAGGTTCAGCTCCCCTTCATTTTTCATTAGGGCAGGTTGACAGTGCTCTGGTAATGGAGCCTCAATTTAGCTGGGGACCCTCAAAACACTCCCCTTCTAGATAACTGGGGCCCCAGCCCAGTGGAGCAGTGTTGCTTACAGGCTCCTGAACTCACATGGTATTTTTCCCCTAGGGAAGTAGAGCCTTTGCTGAGCTGTGCCAGCCTGCTTCAAGGGTCAAACAGCCACAGTAATCCACCTCCCTGCATATAGATTAGCCCTTCAGAGTTTGAACTGCTGAGGCACCCCAATTTGCTGGGGAATGGAATCACTGTTGTCCCCACCTAGAGCTTCCTGTCATTCCTCAGTTGTTTTTACCACTGTACCTGGCCTCACAGAGCCTGCATTGTTTTTCTGCCCAGCCACTCCATGGTACAATTAAATAGTACCCACTTCTACTGATGCCTGAGTTGCCACTATGCCCTGTCTGCTTAAGGACTCTACTTGCAGGTGTGCCCTATTCCTGAGACTGTGGAATACCCCTTCTTTCCTGAAGCCATGACAGTACTGTGCCCCCAAAACCAGGACCAGGGGCACAACTACATCACTACCTCCTAGCCCTAAGCTACTGGGTTGTGTCTCAGAGTCAGTTGTCAGCTTTGCGGAAGAGCTATGTCTAACTGTGCTTCAGAGAGTGCACTTAGACCCATACCACAGGTGCTGTAGTAGTTCAAGACACTGAGCCCAGGACCCAAGACCACAGCTACTCTTAAGAACCTATACCCTGGAACATAGTGCTGTTGTGTCTGCCTGTGGGCTGTGTCAGACCTAACCTCAAGAAAGATCCCCTCAGTTAAGTCTCCCAAGGTCTTAACAACCTATTCTCACAACACTGCTGTAATAAAATCCTGTACACAAGACATTGAGGCACTTGTAGCCATTCCCAACATTGAACAAAGCTAAAGAAGTTGCATGGAGAAAACCCTTCTGATATATACTACATATATATAACATATTGTGTATATAATGTTATATACATACTTCTCTCTATAAATTACCTCAGATAATATCTGGAGAGACTTAAGTCAAAAATGAGAATCTGAAACAAGAGTTGGAGCTGGGAGTACATGGAAAGAAAAATGTATTTATGTAAACTGTAAGAGACTCAGAGATTGTAAAAGTTAGATAAAATGGCCCCATGGGACAGATGGGAAAACAGACTACAAGAGAAATTGAACAATGGAGCTTCTGGCAATCAATGCTTCATTTTAAGGTGACAATTTAGTTGACAATAACACATAGAAAATTATAAAATGGAAATTACCTTGGATAATTTCCATGTTAAATTTTTTAGGAAATAATCTTACTGATTTCTTCCCAGAGGCCTAGTAGCACCAGGAGGCATTGTTTCTGTGCCCAGAGATTCCTCTCAACAGGTATTTAGTAGGGCTTCTAAATTCTTTTCCTCATTTTCTTTACTCCCTTTTATTTTTGGACTAAGTACTAGGAAGAGGGAAAGGAAGAAAAAAGAAGCTCTAAAATATGTTCTAATTGGAGAAACCATAATGAAACTTAATGGATTTAATTCTACTTGAAAATAATGCTTAATCTTTTTAAAAAATAGGAATTATTTTTGGTTCTCTTTGCTTCTTTTGTTAATTTTAGAAAAGCTATTTCATTATCTCACTATTTTTTCTTTTTTTTAAATTTGTTTTATTTAGGCTTACATGTTAACAGTGCAATTTGATTCATTGTACATAGATAGAAGATAACATATCAATTCTCTAGTTCTAAGTTGTATAGAATCACAACATATATGCAGTCATACATAAAGTTAGGGTTATTATGACCATCATATTCCACCACCTACTATTTTTTCTATCTACCTAAATATATTTATAATGAAGGAAGCTCAATTTAAAAATTAATTCATATAAAGGGTGAGTTGATAATTGTTAAAAATATAACTTAAGCCTTAAATCTCAAATTGTTACTCACCTTTGAAAGACTTTATACCATTCAACAATCTGTTTTTATAGATCTTCCCAGAAGCTACAATGCAAAGTACACTTTCAACTCAAATCACATTTTATATTAAACAAAATGTAATATAGATACTTATAAAAAAGTACATATATTAAATAATTTCAGGAAGAACTTTTATTATTTACTGAATAAATATATTCTTCTTGGCCAATAAAAATAAAGTTCTGGATTGAGAATTATCAGTTTGACAAGTTATACAATTTTTAACTTCTGAGACAGTTTTCAATAGTTTCTACTATGCTGACATTCCTTTGTTTCTTTTTTTACCTCTTTCATCCAATTCTTCTAAAAATCTCTCAAACTATCACTTTATTTTTTTCTTAGGAGAGTTTTGCCATTGGCTAAAGGGAATAAAATTAAAACATTTGCTTATCCTTTGATAGCCTGGGTTTAAAGGAGCAAAGGGGTATCTAACTATATAACATAAAGCATTTTCCAGTTGTTTAAATAATTTTCAAATGCAACATAAAGAATGTTTTAAAAAATACCTCCCATAATCCCATAAAATTAAGCTCTCTAAAAGGCAAGAGTCTTCTGTATGGCTCACCATCAACTGGCAGCCCATCTAGCAGCTTCATCTGTTCTTTATCTGTTAGCTCAATACCAGTGCTGTGCAGTATATCAGGTAGATGTCGCACATCAACCTTTTGTCCTTTGAAAAATATGAAATATTATCATTCAAGAATCTTACAGAATGATTATTTCAAACAATAGCATAATAATGTTAAACAAGTTTCTTTCTAACCTGAGCAAGTTCAAAGACAAAATATTCACATGTACAGAATCAAGAGAGATTATATATGAAATTTACTTGTTTACTTAAAAATGCTGAAAAGCATGATTTCTTTATGTGAGGATGAGTCAAAGCAGATAAGCATAAATTTTATCTAACTAAGATATCAGAATCAATTCATCTATACACCTTACCAGAGAGCATTGTACATTTTTAATTTTTTGCTTAATTATATCAAAAAGGCTTGTTTTCTTGCTACTAGATTATTCTGGTTTGGGAGTCTATTTATAATGTTGCAGTGAACAATATTACTAATATAAAAGCTCCAGAAAGCTTATAAATTGTTCATAGTTTATAAACACTTAGCTGCTACCTTAGCTATTACATATAAAGGCAAACTATATCTGAAGCCCACATTTATTTAAAAAGGTTAAAATCTAAAAATTACAAATCAGAAATAGAATAGTAGGAAATATTATTTAAAATTATACTACTGCAGAAAGACTGTTCTATTTCAACATAGAACTTCTCACTTACCTGTAAACGCTTTTAATCCATCAAACAACTTTCTTATTGCAACTCTTCCATAGACTATAATGCAAAAAAATTTAAAAAATAGATAACAAGACTTAGAAATAATGTGAGAGAAAAGATTCTAGCAACATTTATATCAAGAATATTCTCTACCTTTACCCTCTTTCTGAGAATAAATCAGACTAAAGAAGTGAAATAGTAAACATTTAATAATTTTGACAATGTCAATGTGATTGTGATTTAATTCTTTTGTAGCTAATTGAACCTACCATATTCAAGGCATAAAGTTCAAAAAAGACACTTCAAAGATCTACTTTCAGTTATAAATTTTTAAGAACTTTTATTTAGATCAGACTGCTAAAATGGGATTGAAATTTGGTTTATACTGTTTAATAATGTTCAATTTGGAGTTTAGCAATCATTTTCTCATGTGATAAATTCTGATTTAGTACTTCCTCACTATTTTAATAGAACCAGACAGAATTATTTACTCTTTTTAGGATTTTTGATTAATTATGAAGTATTTCCCCTGGATTGGAGGATTATATTTCCTGTACCATTAATGTCTATGTTGGTCATTTGACTTGCCTTGACCAATAAAAAGTGACACCTCTGGAAAGAAGTTTTAGGGGTCAAAGTGTGGTTCTGTTAACCCTCTTTCCTCTGTACCATGAGAATAGAATGATACAGAGAGGCCTCTGTGTTTCAGCCTGCATCTCAGATTGGGAAATAGTGAAGCAGAGCAACAGTTACCTTGTGGGTAAAAAATAAATCTCCATTGCTCTTAACCCCTGAAATTTTGAGGTTATTACTGTATTGTGTTGAACTTATGTTAATACATAAAGGAGATGTATGTTAAGTACAGGTAATTTTATAGACTGTTCATCTATTTGACTATCTCTGTAATCATACCAAACTACAGTATTATAAGAGATTTGATAGAAGTATAAGAAGTTCCCAAATGCAGTTCTTCAAAAATAACATGACTATTTGCTCTTTGCTCTTTTTAAAAACTACAGACTTCTTCTCAAGTCCACAGGAAAAAAATTGTAGGGACTTCTATTGGACTTACATTGAATTGACATCTTTTATATTATGGGTTTTTTTCCTTTTTAAAAATTATTTTAGGGCTGGGGATGTGATAGAGGCTTGCCTAACATGTGCAAAGGCCTGAGTACAATACCTGGTACACAGGAAAAAAAGCCTCCAGCACTATAATACCTGATCTCAAATTATATCGCATAGATATAGTAAGAAAACCAGAATGGTATTGGCATAAAGATAGACATAAAAACCAACGGAATAGAAAACACAGAGACAGATCCACACAGATATGATCATTTGATCCTTGACAAAGGTACAAAAAACATACACTGAAGAAAACCTTTTTAACAAATGGGGCTGGGAAAACTGGATATCCATATATAGAAGAATGAAAACAGATCCCTTGCTCTTATCCTGCACAAAAATCAACTCGAAGTGGGCCAAAGACCTAGGAATTAGGACAGAAATACTGCAACTGCAGAAAGAAAACATAGAGTCAACACTAACATATTGGCACAAGTACCAATTTCCTTAATGAGACTCCTAAAGCTCAAAAAATGAAACCAAGAATCAATAAGTGGGATGGCATCAAACTAAAAATCTACTAAACAGTAAAGAAAACAAGAGTGTGAAAAAAAAAAGAGCCTCTAGAATGGGAGAAAAATTTTGCCAGTTATACTTCCAAGTGGGATTACTATCCAGAATATATAAAGAATTCAAAAACACCAACAAACCCAAATGACCCAACCAATAAAGCAGCAAGATATCTAAACAGACATTTCTCAAAAGAAGAAAATACAAATGGCCAACAAATACATGGAAAAATGTTCAATATCCTGAGTAATCAGGGAAATGCAAATCAAAACTAACTGAGATTTAATTTCACCTCAGTTAGAATGGGAATCATAAAGAATAATAATTGCTGGTAAGGATGTGGGGGGAAAAGTACACTTATACATTGTGGTTGGGTCTACAAGCACTTTGGAAAACAAGTACATATATTAAAATATTATTTAGTGATATGTATATATGTTAAAAATATTTTAAAACAAGGGGACTATAAACACAAAATTCAGCATAGTGGTTGCCTTGCAAGGGAATGGCAAAGCAAAGAGCTGAGGGAAGAGCTCATATGTAGGAACCACTTACTAATCATATTTTAATGCTTAGACTGCATTGAAGAATTATGATTTTTCATTATTAATACTCACATGCATAATACACTATTATAGTATTAAAATGTATTATATGTATTATATATGTATATTGTGTATTATATGTAATATATATATATATTGTATAAAACAATTTTTCATTTCCAAATATCATACTTTAAAACATAATAAAGACATACTTGCCACCAAAATAATAAAAACTGTTGAAAATAAATGGATGCCTTCACAGAAATATATTCTGAAAATAATACATATTCTACAAAAGAGTACATTAATTAATGGCAACAGTGAAATTAAATACAATATAAGTAAAATGAGTAGGATTTATATAAGCACTTTTAACCAATAAATTTTTCCAGGTTGGTATTCATTTGTTTTTCTCATTTGTGCTGGCATTACTTTGTGATTTGATACATTCAAGTAAGAGTAACTCTAGTCCAATCAGAGGCAGTTATAGCCCTTAAATCTGGAGATTGGCCCAAAAGAAAGGAATCTGATAGCTGAATAGAGGGAATGCACCATGCATGTTAACATGAATCCTTCATTGCCCTTGACCTGATGACAGATTCCAGGTTCTGCTATGGATACATGGCAAAAGAATATGTGCCAAATCTGCCATTTTTCTTTCATTTTGTTTTCTTGCATAATAGTAATTGCCTGGATGAAATGGAATGAGTAACAGTAGAAATGATAACTGGTGGTATTTAAATCATTCCCTATTCAGCATTTTTTCTTTCTCATTGCCATTTTCTGTGTATATTTTTCTGTAACATTATTTTATTGCATTTCACTATCTTCTGTTCTCTATTTTGTTTTCTTTCCTCCAACTTTTCCCAATCTGGTTGTGTACCTGAACAAACTCTAATTCCATTTAGGATTCAAGCAAAATACATTGTATCATGAATTGATAAAAATGATATGTGATAACAATTAGCCATTGCATTTCTTCTTTTATACTTAAAAATGACTACCTCTGCCTAATAAGCATTTAAGTTGACTAACTAAAAAACAAACAAAAAAACAACAAATAACCCCCCAGATCTTCCTGAGTAACTTAAAAATATCTTAAATACTCACCGTCAGTGGGCAGGTTGCATTTCAGATCCTTAACTTCTTCTTCTGTGAGCTTCCATCCCATATTTTTCAGAACTGAATCAAGCTTATTAAAATTAACAATCCCTCCTTGGAAAAATAAGAAGAATATGAGTAAAATATGATTTATCCAGAGCTCTCAATTTCTGTAAATATGTTATTAGCTTCACCAGAAATGGTCAGGCTCCAAATACAAAGAAGGGAAATAATAGATTTAAAAACCGAATCTCTTTCCTCAGTTGGATTTTGGTGATAGGTTTACAAACCATAAATTTTAAAAGGGGTGAAGTCACTACTTAACAATCCATCATAATAGAAAAGTAATTTGATTTCATTAATAGGTGAGCTCAGTTTTGTTTATAAGATTAATAATCTCAACTCCTAACTAAATTGCCTGAATAATTTCAATTTATTTCAGCTTTCTGACATAGACTTTATTTTTTTTCTGCTAAACAGGAGGAAAGATTAAAAAATTCAATTTGGAGATACTTTGGTAACAAACTTACATAGAAAAATGGAAATAGCAACAAAACTTAGGTAAATTGGAAAGAGTCACAATTTAATATCTAGGAAATAGTACATATGTATCTTTTAGATTCATTAGGTTTTTCATTGTGCTTTTCACTTACCATTAAGAGACTTCAAACCATTCAGTAATCTATTCTTGTAGGTTTTCCCATTAACTACAAGAAACATAAAAGTCAGGTCACACTAAAGTGAATCGTGTGGAGATTTGCCAACGCAACAAAAGTCAAAACTTAAGGTAAATGAAATCTGTAACTTTTTGTAGAAAGTTTTTGATCTACTTTTTAAATTTTAATACTGGGGATTGATCCAAGGGGTGCATAACCACTGAGCCACATCCCTAGCCCTTTTATGTCTTTATTTTGAGAAAGGGTCTCTCAAAGTTCCTCACTAAGTTGCGGAAGCCTCACTAAATTGCAATTCTCCTGCCTCAGCGTCCTGAGTTGCTGCAATTACAGGCATGTGCCACTGCACCGGGCTCAATTTACTTTTAAGTTAAAGAATGTGAAAGCTAACCCACAATAAGGCCGGAGGGGCGGGGAGAATAGAAGTTCAGTGGAGTAGACAAAGGGGACTGAAGGGAAGGGAGAGGAGATGTGAAAAGAAAGACAGTGGAATGACTCTGACATAACTGTCCTATGTACATACATGAATACACCACAGTGGATCTCACCATCCACTACACATCCACAAGAAATTAATTTAAAAAATAACTGTGGGTGAATGGCAGAAATATCAACAGAGGGAAAGGAGCAAGAGGTGGGGAAATGGAAGGGAAAGAGAGGTGCTAAGGTCTGAACTAAAACATGATATATTTCATGCTTTATTATTATGTGAAAACAGATTCTACCATCATGTATAACTAAAAAGAACCAATAAAAATGAAATGTCATCCATGTACCCACTCCATTCAATTGTTGGCATCTATAATATTAATGCTGGCAACCCACAATGTTTAACAGGCCCCTTTAAACATTTCTTAAAGTCCTTAATTTCCTTTTTCAGCTCTTTCACGTAATACCCACTTTAACTTTTGGAATTCCTTCCTTAACGATTTGGGCCACAAAGGGTATTTCATAAACTTGATGTCAGGTTTTATGAATAAAGCAGCATCTGATTTCCAAACAAACAAACAAAAAAAGGTCTCTAATAGAACTCATAGAATTCTTTTTTATTTATTTACTAATTTTTTAGTTTTTTGAATTTGTTCTTTTTAGATATACATGATAGTAGAGTATATTTTGGAATACTGTACACACATCAAGTTTAACTTATCCTAATTAGAATTCCATTATTGTGGTTGTACATGATATGGAGTTTCACTGGTCATGTATATATATAAACATGGGAAAGTGATGTCTAATGCATTCCACTGTCTTTCCTAATTCCACCCCCTACCTTCACTTCATTCCCCTTGGTGTAATCCAGTGAAGTATTATATTATTCTTCCCCCAAACCCACCGTTGTGTGTTACCATCCACATATCAGAGAGAACATTTCCCATTTGTTTTTCTGGGATTGTCTTATTTCACTTAGCATTACACTCTCCAGATGATCCATTTACCAGAAAATGCCATAATTTCTGAATAATATTCCATTGTGTATATATACCACATTTTCTTTGACCATTCATCTGCTGAAGGGCATCTAGTTTGGTTCCATAGGTTAGCTATTGTAAATTGAGCTGCTATAAACTTTGATGTGGCCACATCCCTGTGGTATGCTGATTTTAAGTCCTTTGGGCATAAACTGAGGGTGGGATACCCCTGAGACAAATGGTGGTTCTGTTCCAAATTTTCTGAGGAATCTCCATACTGCTTTCCAGAGTGGTTGCACTGATTTGCAATGTATGAGTACGCCTTTTTCCCCACACCCTTGCCAACTTTTATTGTTACTTGTAACTGGAGTGAGATGAAATCTCAGTGTAGTTTTAATTTGCATTTCTTTAATTGATAGAGATGTTGAATATTTTTTCATATATTTGTTGACCATTTGTATTTCGTCTTCTGTGAAGTGCTTGTTCAATTCTTTTGCTCATTTATTTAGTGGGTTATTTGTGGTTTTTTGATGTTGAGGTTTTTGTTTGTTTATTTTGAGTTCTTTCTATATCCTGGAGATTAATGCTCTATGTGAGATGTAGGTGGCAAAGATTTTCTCCCATTCTGTAGGCTCTCTCTTCATGTTCTTGATTGTTTGCTGTAAAGAAGCTTTTTAGTGTGATACCATCACATTTATTGATGTCTAATTTTACTTCTTGTGCTTTATGAGTCTTGTTGAAGAAGTCAGTTCCTAGGCCAACATGATGGGCCTACATTTTCTTCTAGTAGGTGAATGGTCTTCGGTCTAGTGCTAAAGTCCTTGATCCACTTCAAGTTGAGTTTTGTGATAGTGAGAGATAGATTAAATTTCATTCTACTATGTATGGATTTCCAGTTTTTCCAGCACAATTTCTTGAAGAGGCTATCTTTTCTCCAATATATGTTTATGGTGCCTTTGTATAGTATGAGATAACTGTTGTTTTAGTCAGCTTTTGGATGCTGTGACTAAAAGACATGACCAGCACAACTGTAGAGGGGGAAAAGTTTATTTGAGGGCTCACAGTTTCGGAGATGTTAGTCCATAGAAGGCTGGCTCCATTCCCCAGAGGTTCCAGATAAGTCTGAATATCATGGCAGAAGAATATGGCAGAGGGAAGCAGCTCATATGGTGATCAGAAAACAGAGTGACTCCACTCTCCAGGTATAAAATATATACCCCAAAGCCATGCCTCCAATGCCCACCTGCTCCAGCCACACCACCCTACCACCTCAGTTACCACTCAATGAATCCATATTAGAGGATAAATTCACTGATAGGGTTGAAACTCTCATAACCCAGTCATTTCTCCTCTGAACCTTCTTGCATTGTCTCACATGTGCAATTTTGGGGGACACCACATCTAAACCATAACAACTGTATATGTGTGATTTTGTCTTTGTATCTTCTATTCCGAAGCATTGATCTTCATGTCTGTTTTGGTGCCAATACCATGCCATTTTTGTTACTATAGCTCTGTTGTATAATTTAAGGTATGATATTGTGATGCCTCCTTATTCACTCTTCTCACTAAGTACTGCTTTGTCTATTCTGGGCCTCTTATTTTTTCAATTGAATTTCATAATTTCTTTTTATATTTCTATAAAGAATGTCATTGAAATTGTAATAGGAATTGCATTAAATCTGCATAGTGCTTTCGATAGCATGGCCATTTTGACAATATTAATTCTACCTATCCAAGAACATGAGACATCTTTCCATCTTCTAAGGTCTTCTTCAATTTCTCTCTGTAGTTTTCATTGTAGAGGTCTTTCACCTCTTTTGTTAGATTGATTACCAAGTTGTTTTGTTTTGTTTTGTTTTGAGGCTATTGTGAATGGTATAGTTTTCCTAATTTCTTTCAGCTGATTCATCACTAATGTATAGGAACACAGTTAATTTAAGAGTGTGAATTTTATATTCTGATCCTTTGCTGAATTCATTTATGACTTCTAAAAGCTTTCTGGTGAGATTTTTGGGGGATCTTCTAAATATAGAATCATGTTGTCAGCAAATAGAGATAGATTGAGCTTTTTTCCCCCCCCTCCCTTATTCATGTCCCTTTAATTTCTTTCTTCTGCCCAATTTCTCTGGCTAGAGTTTCCAGGACTACGTTGAATAGAAGTGGTGAAAGAAGGCATCCTTGTCTTGTTCCAGTTTTTAGAGGGAATGCTTTTAATTTTTCTCTATCAGAATGATAGAGCATATATAGCTTTTATAATGTTGAGATATGTTCCTACTATCCCTAGTTTTCTAGTGTTTTGAACATGAATGGATGCTGCATTTTGTCAAATACTTTTTCTGCATCTATTGAGATAATCATGATTCTTGTCTTTAAGTCTACTGATGTGATGCATTATGTTTATGATTTTTGTATGTTAAACCAACCTTACATCCCTGGGATGAACCCTTCTTGATTATGATGCACTATCCTATAAATATGCTTTTATATGTGATTTGTCAGCATTTTATGAAGAATTTTTTGCATCCATGTTCATCAGGGATATTGGTCTGAAGTGTTCTTTTCTTGATGTGTTTTTGTCTGGTTTTGGTATCTGGGTGATATTAGCTTCATAGAATGAGTTTGGAAGGGTTCCCTCCTTTTCTATTTCATGGACTAATTTGAGGAGTATTGGTGTAAGGTCTTCTTTTGGAGGTCTAGTAGAATTCAGGTGAGAATCTGTCTGGTCCTAGGCTTTTCTTTGTTAGTAGGCTTTTGACAGCATCTTCAATTTCATTATTAGAAGTTGATCTGTTTAAATTTTCTATGTCTTCTTGATTAAATTATGGTAGTCATATGTCTCTAGAAATCTGTTGATGTATTCATGATTTTTTATTTTACTGGAGTATAGATTTTCAAGATAGTTTTTAATTATCATTTGTATTTCAGTATCGTTCATGGTGATATTTCCTTTTTTATCACACACAAATTTTAGTACTTTAGTTTTCTTTCTCTTCATTAGGTTGACTAAGGGTTTACCAATTTTATTTATTTTTTCAAATAACTGACTTTTTATTTTATTGATATTTTAAAATTGTTTTTTGTTGTTTATTTCAATTGCATTGATTTTGTCTCTAATTTTAATTATTTCCTGTTTTCTACTGATTTTTGCATTGATTTGTTCTTCTTTTCTAGGGATTTAAGATGTAATGTTAGGTTATTTATTTGGTGATTTTCTATTCTTTTAATCAATGAGCTCCTTGCAATGAACTTTCTACTTAGAATTGCCTTCATAGTGTCCCAGAGATTTTGATCTACCTCTAAGTATTTTTTTAAATTTCATCCCCAATTTCTTCTGCTATCCATTCATCATCCAACTGCATATTATATAGTTTCCAGGTGTTACAGTAACTTCTATGTTTTATTTTATCATTTATTTCTAATTTCATTCCATTATGATATAATAGAATACAAGGTATTATCTATTTTTTGTATTTGATAAGCATTGCTCTGTGGACAACGATAAGGTCTATTTTAGACAAGAATCCATGTGCTGCTGAGAAGTGTATTTGTCATTGATGGATGAACTATTCTATATATGTCTGTTAAGTATAAATTATTAATTGTATATTTTAGTTCTATAGCTTCTTTATTTAGTTTTTGTTTGGAAAATCTATCCAGTGATGATAGAGATGTGTTAAAGTCACCCAGAATTATATTATTGTGTTGTGGTCTATTTGATTCTTGAAATTGAGAAGGGTTTGTTGATGTACATAAATGCTCCATTGTTTGGGGCATAAATATTTATAATTGTTATGTATAAATGCTTTAAGCAATATGAAATGGCCTTCTTTGTCCCTTCTGATTAACTTTGGCTTAAAGTCCACTTTATCTGATGTGAGAATAGAAACCCCTGCTGTTTTATGAGATCCATGTGAATGATATAGATATATATTTTCCCATCCATTTACCTTCTGTTTGGGGATGTCTTTGCCTATGAGGTGAGTCTTGTGGAGATAACATATTGTTGGGACCTGTTTTTTAATCTAATCTGCCAGTCTGTGTCTTTTTTGAAGGTGGAGAGGCTTACCAGGGATTGAACTCAGGGGTACTCAACCACTGAGCCACATCCCCAGCCCTATTTTATATTTTGTTTAGAAACAGGGTTTCACTGAGTTGCTTAGTGCCTCGCAGTTGCTGAGGCTGGCTTTGAACTCATAATCCTTCTGTCTCCACCTCCTAAGCAGCTGGAATTACAGACATGTGCCACCGTGTCTGGCCCATCTATGTCTTTTTTTTTTTTTTATTTTTTTA
>CM053402.1:14770981-14808729 GCA_028644305.1 Xerus rutilus
TAACAGAAAAAAACAAATTATCAGAAGCTGTACACACTATTCACTGAAAACATTTGTTGAGGCAAATAGAAAAAAATTGTTACAATCATAATTTTTCTAACTTTGCACAAAATTATAAGCAGATTACATTCTTCATATTAAACATCTTTATATGCACTTTCAATGAACAGTATATATATATATATTTTTTTTTATATATTTTTTATCAACCATCTTTACTATACCCGTACATATACACAATGGAATATTATTCAGCAATAAGAGAGAATAAAATTATGGCATTTGCAGGCAAATGGATGGAACTGGAAAGCATTATGCTAAGTGAAGTAAGCCAATCCCAAAAAACCAAATGCCGAATGGTCCATCTATGTCTTTTGATTGATGAGTTTAGGCCATTTACATTCAATGTTATTATTCAGATATGATTTTTATTCCCTGTCATTTTGATTTATTTCTGGCTTTTAATTTGAATTAGTTTATCTTTTGATTGACTTTTCCTTTAGTGTAGTTCCTCCCTTTGTTGATTTTCACTTTTATTTCCCATTTCTTCTTCATGAAATACTTTATTGAGTATGTTTTATAGAGCAGGCTTTCTAGTTGTGCTCTTCTGTCTTTTGTTTATCATGGAAGGATTTTATTTCATAATCAAATCTGAAGCTTAATTTTGCTGGATATCATATTCTTGTTTGACATCCATTTTCTTTCAGAGCTTTGTATATATATTATTCCAAGACCTCCTTGCTTTGAGGGTCTGGGTTGAGAAATCAGCTGAGATTTGAATTGGTTTCCCTCTAAATGTAACCTGTCATTTTTCTCTAGTAGCCTTTAAGATTCTATCCTTATTCTGTATGTTAGGCAGTTTCATAATAATGTGCCTTGGTGTGGGTCTATTGTAATTTTGTATATCTGGAGTCCTGTAAGCCTCTTGCATTTGATTCTTCATTTCATTTTTAAGGTTTGGAAAATTTTCTGATAGTATTTCATTGAAAAATTGTGCATTCCTTTGGTTTGTATCTCTAAGTCTTCATCTATTCTGATAAATCTTAAGTTTGGTCTTCCCATGTTATCCCATATTTCATGGAAGTTCTGTCAGTGGTTTCCTAACATCTTTTCTACATGGTCTATTTTATTTTCAGGATTATATACTTTGTCTTTGGTGCCTGAAACTCTGTTCCAAGTGGTCAAATCTGCTGGTGATGCTTTCCAATGAGTTTTTAGTTTCGTTTGTTGATTCCTTTATTTTAATAATTTCTAACTGATTCTTCTTCAGGATGTCTATCTCTTTATTGAAGTGATCTTTTGCTTCTTGTATTTTCTCTCTGAATCCATTTCTTATGCCATCTTTTACTTCATAGATTAGTTTAGTGGTGAACTTTCTGAATTCTTTCCCTGACATTTCCTCCACTCTGGTGTCAATGGAGTCTATTGTTGGGGTATTCTGTGTTGTTTGGGATGGTTTGATCCCTTTCTTTTTCATACTGTTTGTGTGTCTACCGATCTATCTGGATGAATCTGAAGCTGTAAAGTTTCTACCTTACGAGTTTATAGTGTCCCTCTATGTTACTATTACCTCACAGATAATGATAGCAATAATCTGGGCAAACACTATATCACAGCAGACTAGGTACTTAGTTCCTATTTTGATATGTACAGTGTTAATTGGTAAAATATGCAGAAATAGTAGGAGCAGCAATTTCCACCCATGAAAACAGTAAATAGTCATAAATTATTTCTGGCTTAAAACCAAACAATAGGCATTGCCTATGATTTCCACCATATTAATTATTGCTGTAGCATTGGTAGTAGGGCCAGATGTAATATGCATCAATTAGTATTAAGAAGTGTTAAGGATAGAGTTGAGTTTGAGGAAAGAAGAGATAGAAGGAGAGTAGAAAGGTGTTTGCAATTTCAGAGTGAATAGGACAGATGTAGTGGTAACTTAGGATATGTTGTTAACAAGAAAGAGGAAGAAAAAATAGAGGAATATAAAAGAGAGAAACACAGTGGAATTTGGCTGTCAGCAATAGAAAAAAGAAAGAGGGTGACCAAGGAGATAGAGTAGTGGCAAAAAACATACAAAACAAAATGAAACTAGGCTAATCAAGAAGCCTAACCCTCAAAATACAAAGGATGGGAAAATAACACCTTCAAAAAAAGGGCAAGAAATGGGGAGAAGGAAATAAATATGTATATGTATATGAGTCCTTGAATCAATCAGTACACATTCAAATAAAGCAGAAACCTAATATAAATAACCAAAACAAAAAGTAAAACAAAACAACAGTGAGGGGGGAAAAAAAGGAAAAATCTTGTTTGTGAAATGTTAAGAAATTAAGGAGCCGTTTCCACTGTAGTGGACAAAATAGTTATTACATGTGTTTGCTGTCTGTGCCCAACTGATATTCTTTTTGTTTTTTCTTGAGGTATGAAATGAATATGGGAATATGGGCCATGGGCTGTCAAGTCCTTCTTTTTTATTGGGTTGCTCACTGTGTTGAAGGTTGGGGTTTTAAACTTCCTGATTTCCTTTCTTGGGAGATTAATTTGAGTGGGCCAAGTCGTGGGTCCGGTGGCAAAGCTGCTGGCTGGGGGAGGTGGGCCTGGCAGCAAATTAGCATCTTGGTTAAACTGGGCTGTGGCTAGGTAATGAATCAGCTGGCTGGGCCAGGTGGTGTAGCAGCCTGTAGGGCAGATTCAGACAACCCAGGCTGGGAGGGCCAGGTAGTGAAGAAGTGAGCTGGGTCTGGTGGCCCAGTTGCAGAGTGATGGACCAGGCAGGCTGCACAGCAGCTGGGTGGTGAAGTGGCTGACTATGTCTGGTGGGCCTACCTGGCCTGGGCCAGGCAGATCAGGTCTGGGTGATAAGTCCTCCTGACCAGCAGCAAAGCTGTTTCTGGGTTGGTGCAAGGACCTGGTGAGTGCTGGCCTGGGTGGGCCCCTGGGAACCCAGTGGGTGTCAGTCTGGGTGGCTGGGCAAGCAGAAGGCCAAGTGACATCACACCCACTCCTCCAACCTCCAACCTACTGTAGCTTGTCCGATCAACCCCCATGAACTACAGGACTCATAGAGCTGGGGAGAGCCAGGTTCTCTTCAGTCTCTCCAACCTACATTCACCCAGGGAAAAATGCTCCCAGTTTCTGACTTTTCAAGTCCTTGCTAGGGTCAGATTGATGCAAACCTAGCCCCAAACTCACAGATCTGGGTTTCCAGTTTCCATTGGTTCAGCTGCACTTCAGTCCCAAGATGGGTCCTGGATTGGCTCTCCACAAATGACTAATAAACTCAGGGCAACTTTTTCTTAGATCCATTTAATGAGTTGAACTGTCTCTAGTTCAGCTAGGGCATACTTCCTCTCCATTCTCAGGATTTTACACTCTAAGCCTTAGGGAGAAGCATTATTCCCACTGCTTGAGTTCTGGGTAGCCAAGCTAGGAGAAATGCTGCCTCACTCTAATCCACCATTTTGCCCCCTCCCAGAACTCCTTTTAAAAAAATCTTCTCAATATATTCATTATGAAAAATTTTGAGCATATACAAAAGCAAATAGTCTGATGATATACCATATATTCCTACCTTCAACAATTAATGTTGTTTTACTGTTAGATATAATTATCTTTAAGATGAAATTGGATTAATCATTTTCTTTAAAATTTTTAGATAATATTTTACTTACATAAGTTTGCATAAACATATAAATTTGGATCATTTCACTCATGTTAATGTTTTGTTTAATTTTAGTCTAGTCTTCCTTTTTAAAAATCCCTTTCTTCCCTTTCCCTTTCAGAGTACAGGTGCAGTCACAAGAAGCCCCCAATAATTCATATTAACAAATTACAGTCTACATTATATCCATCTATATAGAGAGAGATAATTATACTAGCATGAGAGATTTCATTCTGAATGATATTTGAAAGTATTTTTTATTTGCTATCATATCAGAAAGTGTATAGATCTTCTCACAAACAAAACAAAAAATGTATACTGCCTTCAATACCATATTAATATTTTAATAGCTTACCATTAACTGGTAGGTTTTTTGCTAGCTCTGTATGTTCTTTATCTGTGAGAGTTATTCCCATTTCTTCCAGAACATTTCTCACATCACTGGCATCAACTTCTTCTCCTTCAACATATGAAAATGAACACATATTATTATAGAGAAATATACATTCAAAAATATGTTGACCTTAATACAACTTCAGATTCAATAATTATATGATCATATATTACACAAATATGCAAACTATTCATAATTCTCATTAATTATGGTAGAAATAGAATTTCTTTCTCACTCAGTTTAATAATAGATAATAATAGACAATGATTTGGTTTATACAATGTAAATTGGAATATTGTAGGTATAAGATCCATTTGTTTTATCAGGGTACTATTTCCCTCTATTCTCTTCATGATAAGAGAATTTTTATCTTCATGAAAGTTTTACAGCAAACTTTTTCCCCATTAAACTTCAGTTAGGAAACACAAATTCACTAATCTAAAACACTAATCTAAATTTTGACTTTCAAGATCAGGGATAGTGACTATTATTGGAAAATATAACAACCTAGATACAAAACAATTTGCTATCAGAACTTTGTCCTGAGTTAGTGCTAAAATGCAGATGTTCTAAATTGTAATTGAGGGCAGATATTCATTAACATAGAGGAAAAGGGGCAGAAGAAAAGAGCAATCAAAAAATAATACTACTGTATAAAATATAATTTAGTAGACATTAGAAAAAGAAGACATTAGATTTATGGTAACTAACCTGTAATAGTTTCCACTACATCCAGCAATGTACTGAGATCAACCTTCTCATTAGCTGTAAGAAAAATCATAATTAGAATAAGGCAAAATTATATGATAAAAAAGCCAAATTAATAATTAAGAGTCCATCCACAATTTAATCTGAATGAATAAAAAATTCATATGCAATGATTACAAAAGTTCATTCGGTGGTAGAGAGAGTATTGGCTAAGAAAATTAATTTTTCCAAATCTTATGCTTATAAGAATGGCAGAATAGACTAGTGATGGTGGACTGGTCTCTGGCAACCCATATTTCTACTGCAAACCCAAAATCCTTTCTAAGATTTACATTGAAATAGAGACTTCATTTTTCATTAATCTTTAATAATTTTTCTTAAGTTATTTCAACTGCTAACTTGGAATGGCTAATGATATGTGTTTTTAGTCTTTTGTTACCAACTAATGTATAAAGTTTAAATAAATATGTTCACTTTTCTATCTTTGAGGGAAAGCAATCATTAGTTATAACTACAGAGTTATGCAAACATGGCATTGTTTCAGTATCAGGAAGAACTGATAAAACCAGATAGCAGTGGTTATGAGTAAAGGCAGTTAAAGGGAGGTAAATCTGAGGTCCCAAGGGCTGTGGAGTATTTGATTCAGAGTGTGTGCTGGAGTGTAATAGGGTAGGAACCTGCCTGAGCCAAGACTCTAAGCTGCATCCATGTTCTATTTCCCCATTAGACTTCAATTAGGAAACACAAACTCAAAATAAACTCATGAAGAATTTCAAGATGGCAAACACAGAGTATTAAGTCCCAAGCGTGGCACTCTTCTGAGCTTACAATGATGTCCAACTGCACTGGTTTTATATCATGAAGCTTCCCCTAAATCCCATGGTTATACCCAAAAACTAGATAGAAGGAAGTTCTTCTATCTAGTGCAAACAAATCCATTAATCTAAACACTCAAGAGGAGGGTTGATTGTATGAAATAAAACCCCTATTCCTTTGGCCTTCATAAAATTCATGGATAGGCATTTTAAATATAATAAGAAAACGAATCACACTACTATAGTAAATAAAAATTTAAGAAGTGACTAGGACTTAAAGAACATGAGGCTGGAATGGGGAGGTGACAGAGAAGTTGAGAGGTACAAGAGGAGGAAAGAAGCCTATAAATCTTTATTTTGTATATGAGCCAGTTTTCCCACTATGAAATTTAAGACTCATCTACGTTGTGGCTCATTACGGGCTCCTTCAAGAATTAAGAATTCTCTGGACAAATTATGTTATGTAAATATACCATAACAAATCCCACTATTATATATAATTACAATACACCAATAAAAATTATAATTCAAGAAGTATACCTCAGTTCATCTTCTTTGGAGCAAATGTAACATGTTTCCATTATTAGTCAATAGAAATGCAATTGGAAAAAGAATTAAGAATTTTCAGATGGGGACAAAACAAAACAAAATTATTTGCAGGACAATAGTTCATGGCTTGTGACATGGGGATACAGCTATCTCAAAGAAGATGACTAAGGAAATAGTTTAGTTCTAAATTTGGTTCAAAATTAGACTAAAATAAATCAATAGACTATTTCCTAATCATCTTCAGTGAGAAACTTGGGACTTTCTAGAGGTGTGCTGATTGACCTGAAATCACAGAGTGTGCAAATAGTTAGGCAATTATTAATGAATGCTTTCAAATCAGGGACAACTATTTAATTAAGTTTTCACTCCATTTAGTCAATATCTTCACTTCATTTATCAAATACTTAAGGTTTATAGAAAAAATGAAAGGTAATATGTTAGGTAAATGGGAGTGAAATAAAAACACATGGTTCCCGAGAATAAGAAATTCTAAACTTTTAATAGGGGAGTGATATAAAGGCTCCTATTTATAACACAATATGATAAGTACAATGACACAGACATGTTTAGCATAGACAACGACAGGGATAACAGAATAAGCTTGCCTTCTGGGAGATAGTCAACTCTGAGTTGAGGCTGAGTCTTTTCATAAGAGTATGAATTTTCAAGTTATATGTATGAGTATGTTTGTGACTAGGTGTAGATTGAATTGAAAGGATATAAAAGCATTAAAATGAAAGGCACCATAATAGGCATAGAGAAGAAATACAAAGGATGCTAAAAGTAATAATCTCTACCTTCAAGCATAGTAGACTCTCATGGAGAGAAAAGACACCTCAATTGATAGTTGTTATCAAAGAAATGAAAGGAGAAATTTTCTACTTATTGAGGAAGGTGAGATTTCTGTTAATATCCTGGAATGCCATTCATATCTAACAGGAAGAACAGATATTTTAGTGACGGTGAGGCAAAGTGATAGATAGGAAATAATAAGAAAGGATGAACATTAAGACCTAATACAAGAGAATTTTCTAAATCCTAGTCTTATGCTAGAGAACTTGAACTTTTCTGGGGGGCGGGTGTCAAAAGCAAGTCATTAAAGTGATTCAAACAGACGAATATAATATTTACATTTTAAGTATAACATTATGATAGCTCTAAAAATGATAAATTTTAAAGAAAATAATCTATCATTAGAGATGACTTCATTTAATAAGTATAAACTTAAGTGACCATTACTCATTACATCTGTACACATTTACCCAGGGAAATTTTTTTTCAGAATTATATCTATGCTGAAGACTTCAATATCACCAGCTTAGGGTCATTTAAGTTAATACAGAACTGATTGAGCAGTAATTGTATAGTAAGGAATTGTTTATTTCAAAATTCTCATTTGCTCCATTTGCATTTTCTAATTTGAAAGTAGTCTTGAATACTTTTTACATTTTAGGCAATGCAAAGAACACAGAAGGGAAGAAGTTAATGACTATGGATTTCTGAAACAGAGATATGCCCTAGTCTTATATGCCCTTATTCTTTCATATATGAAAATTAAGAGATAGGTTCTATGGCAAAAAAGCAACTAGTGATCCATCAAAATGCCTGTTTTCTTCATAATGTAGAATTGTTCATGGAAGTGGATGCCAAACCAGATACTACACTTCTAACACCCTTTGCTTTAGGTATAGCTATGTGACTAAATCTAAGCAAAGGAATAGTTGTAGAAATTATGTATATCACATCTCCCTTCTTCATGTATATTTTATATCCCATCAGTCAGATACAAGCAATGAAAAGGCTTTAGAATTTCTGTATCACTAAATGAAGAAGAGCTATACTGCTCACCATCCAAAAATATTCTCATCTTTTGACTTTTAAGAGAGAGAATTATTCCACTGTGTTTAACTATGATGCATTTTGAATTTATTGTTTTAAAGTAAAAATTTAGCTTACTGTTATTAAAGTAAAATAAGCAGGAGGCCTGAGGTTGTTTCTGTGCCCAGAACCCCTAAACAAGTAAACCCAAACTCAACTTAGAGGTATTCCTTTTAACTAATTGACTTTGGAAATAAAAACTCACTGAACTAAATAAAACTTAAGCCAGTTCACAATTGTCATCAGTTATGTAGCTAGGAATCACACCCAAGTAAGGCAAATCAGGTAAAGTTTATTTATTTTGCTTCTGCATTCAGTGTTTAAAAGCCTGCTGCTCACACTGCTAAAATAGTACTCTCTGAAGCTCTTCTGGTTCTGAGTTCTGTCCAATTTGTTGAATCCTTTAATGTTTAAATAAAATGTTAAATTTGTTTTGTCTACAGATTTTTTTAATACCCTAAATAATACATGCTTTGTTCTTACACAGGACTTTTTTCTCCCTTATTTTTGCAAGAATTTTTTCTCCCTTACATTTTTGTACACAAAATATTACTAGTTAATATAGTTTTCTTATATAAATCCACAATGTCAATTCCTTTTTAAGATCCATTGTGATCTACAATGCTCACCACTAAGTGGAAGATTCTCTGTCAGACTTTCATGTTCATTTTCTGTGAGTTCAATCCCCAAGTTTCCCAGAACAGTGTCTATGTTACTGACTTTAACCTTCTCTCCTTAGAAAGAAACAAAAAAGAATGATGATGAAAACAGTTGATAATTTCAAAATATTGACATAACTTTTTATTTTACATGTATTTTAGTATAATAAAAATATAAATATATAATATATTTGTCATAGTGAAGAATAGAATGTTAGCTCAACAAATTACCTATAATTATGTCAAGAAAAACTTAGATAAAAATATTCTGAAGTTGAAGCATTTTTTCAGGGATTGTGATTGTATGCTGAAAGTTATGAAGTGTTAAGAAATAATTATCTATCAAAACAGGGTCCAAAAGAATCCTACTAATGACAGAATTGTCCCCATGTGGCACAGGGAAAATATTGGGCAGGTTTTTCTCTAAAACAGTCATAGAGACAGATGAGAATGATAGTTCAAGCTTCTGACCTACATCTAAAAAATAAATTTAATATTACAACAAACTGCTATATGAGAAAATAATGGGAAATCCATTCATCACAAAATTTTGCAAGGAATGTTGATGACAACCATTGGTCTAAAGGATCTAGAATGTCATAAGGCTGACTGCCACCTGCAAGAGACTTCTC
This sequence comes from Xerus rutilus, assembly GCA_028644305.1. Taxonomy (NCBI): domain Eukaryota; kingdom Metazoa; phylum Chordata; class Mammalia; order Rodentia; family Sciuridae; genus Xerus; species Xerus rutilus. The sequence goes on from CM053402.1 coordinate 14,780,281, forward strand.
TCACCATGTATTGAGCAATAAAACTTCCTATCTCTTTCTACTCCTCTTATATTAAGAACTGATAGGAGGAGAAGGAAGTGCAAAAGCGTGTTGACCACAATTCCAACTTTCTTCTATTTTCTGTTTATTAACTGGCCTTTGGGAAAATACATATTGTAGAAAATAATTGAAAGACTCTTAATAAAATTATATTAAAGATCACCCTAACTTGCTGTTGGGCAAATTCTTAGAGAAACTGGCTAATATTCTCTACATTACATTCTATATTAATTAGATTTCAAATGATTCTTTGAGGGTGCTATTCAGAAATGTTCAAGAGAGAATGAACTTCTTAAAATGAAATGAAATGGGTGATTATATCAAAGTACTATGCAATGCATGAAATCAAATGAGAAATATAGATATAATAATAAAGACAATTAAAACCTCATGAGTTAGAAGCCTGTGTTGATATTTAGCAAACTTTTCTGCCAATCATGCTTCTTACATACCCTTGATAGACTCCGCACCATCCAACAATCTATTGAGGTACACCTTCCCAGCAGCTTTAACAAAAAAGCATAATTGATATCAGAAGAAAAAAAAAGTAACATAGTTATTGGGCAGTTAGTTAATTCCAGTAAGAGTTTTTATGCTTTCCCTGAGAAATCTGTGCTAACTTTCCATGAAATAAAAATCACTTAAAAAAGGAAAATTCTTTTACTGACAAAAATTTATATACAGCGAGAAAACTGCTGTATTACATAGAAATAATCGTAATCCCCTCCATCATTTTTCCTTCTCCCTTTCCTTCATTTTTATATCTTTCAATTTTCTTCCTTTTCTTTCATCTGATTTAGGCTTCAATAACTTTCATGGGTAACACTGTTACATTTGTATCAATTATGATATTAAATTTTATGGTTGAAAAGGATGGTGACTTCCAGATTAAATCTACATGACAGAGAATTTCCCTTTTCCTAGTAATTTTCACAAGTCCTTAGAACTAATTGAAGAAACAACTTTGTAGAATTGCTTAAAATAATCATCAGAACCAAACTCCCTGAAAATGCTACACTGGCATTTTTATGGCTCACCATCAATTGGTAGTATTTGTTTTAGCTTCACAAGTTCTTTTTCAGTGAGTTTGATTCCCATGTCTCCCAGAGCTTTTGGTAGATCATTGACATCAATCTTTTTTCCTTTCAAAAAAAAAAAAGAAAGAAAGAAAGAAAGAAACATTAGTGCTTGACCATTTGAGATACAACCTAATGAACTCAAATAATGAAAAACTCATCATTTGTGTTGAGCCATCTTTAACTTCTAAACAGTGAGACAACTATATAGAATTATAGGGGAAGCACAAACAAAACACTGTCTCTTAATTTCATAAAAGGAATAATCTCTTAGTGATACATTTGTGCACATTTAATGCAGCAGAAGAGTAATTTTGCTGTTGAAGATAGCCCAGCAAATTAGAATGGAAATAATGAAAACTTATTATTCTAGCAGGAAAAATTAGTATGGGAGGGAGATTCTTAATCATATGATTATTCTCTCTACAATGGCACTAATATTTGGATTCCTATTAAGTTTTAGTTTGGTATTTGCTATGCCTATCAAGAGGTAGGTTATTTGAATACTGGTGAAGTAAATCACATTACTGATTTATTAAAAATATTTCCCTCAAATTGCTTACCAAATTACCAAATTTAAATTCTATTGCTAAATATAGATAAGGTAAAATCTAACACAAGATTTTAAAAGGATATATTTGATAAAAAAGTCATATGAGACAAAATATGTAATAGGGCAAACTGAAGAAGTGTTTGAAACACCAAGAGTCATGTAGTGACTTAACACTCAGCAGCATAAACCTTTATTGCATCTACTATTTTTTCAATTCCACCATCTGATTACCTAGTAAAGAAATGTATAAGTCAAAGATAGGCATGTCACTGACACTCATTTAAAAATATAAAAAGAAAAGAAATAAAGTAATATATATTCTATAATTTTATCCTATCTTTATCTCTCTTGTGAGCTAGAAACTCTAGATTATGATTACTAGAGCTTTGATTCATTGTGGTACAGGAAATTAAATTTCCAACAGTTAAGAGTGAATTATAAAATTAAGTTACCAAATTTTCTATGGGTTATGCTTGATGGTTCCTATGCCTTGGAAAACTGTATTGTACATCAAACACAAGGATTAGAATTTATAATTTGTGTGTACTAATTAATGTTTTGCTTGGGATCTTAAGAATGATTTCTGTATATAAAAAGTTAATATTTAGTAATTGCTGATTTTCCCTCAATTTCTTACTCCTTTGTCCTACATCAATTGTTAATAACCACTCTAATGATTGATATATTTTATAAAGTAAAAGCTCAATATTTATTTGCTAAATCAATTAAAAATATAAATTAAAATGAAAGCATGTTATATAGAGAACTAACTCAGAAATTGAGGGTATTTTAGAATTTCAGTTATATTTTCTTTCATTAGATGAAAAATAACAAGTAAATATTCTCTCTATTGTTCATTGGTAAAACATATATTCTTCATTTTTTGTCATTATAAATGACAACTATTTAAACATAAGTTTCATGCAGTTGAGAAACTCTGATAATTAAGAACATAATTGAAAAATGTTCCCAATAATTTTAAGGTTTTTTGTGAAAATCCTGTAGGTAAAAAAAGTGACCAGAAGAAAAGTATCATTTGTCCACAGTGTTACTAAATCTAGGCTGAGGGGAATTTTCATTCTTTGTTTTCTCCTCTAATAAAAAATCAAGTAGATCATTATTAATTTCTTGGCAGACTTACTAAACTGTTGTGGATATAATTCATATACCATAAAAATTTTTAATATATGCACAGAACTGTGAAATCATGATTACAATCTAATATAATGACATTTTCACTACCTCAAACCTCACATCAATTAGCCTGTAGTTACCACCTCCAGTCCCAGAGAATCTAATCAATCTCTGTCTCTATAAATTTACCAATTCTGGACATTTCATATAAGTTAAATCATACTATTGTGGCCTTTTGTGAATGGTTTCTTTCATTTAGCAAAAAATTTTCACGGATTCATTGCACTTCAGCACGAATTCATTTTTAACTGTATTACAGAGTTTGCTTCTGGAACATTATTAAGGGGGATGCCTGAGAATATGGTCTTTAGATCATGGAGTCTAAGATAGGAAGTGGGATATTATTCAGCATTATTATAAAGAAGCATTCCATATTTTAGAGCTGGACCATCTGGTAGCTCTTAATTCTGAGAAAGTGAGGATACATAATCATATATCTATGTAATGTGTCTCTCATGCTAATATTATCTCCCAGTTTTGAAATGCTCTTTTCTATTTTCCTAGTTTTTAGCTTTAACTTCCTTACAGGCTGTTTGTCAGGCTACTCTGCCCCCAACTGCTTGTTCTTTTTTCCTCATTTTTTAATAGTACTGATAATAGTGCTCTCTACTTGTTCTAGATTGTTTGGATCCAAAATTAAAGAAGTTGCTAACATATGTTAATAAAATAATGAGAGACAATATCATCTTACTTCATTTCTGAGTTTCATTCCTAAGTTTGTATAAATGTCTTCTTAGTGGCAAATATACTTTTTCAGAGGACATTATATGAATGCTTACATTCTCAGGTGATCCTGAGCAATTTAAGGGTTTACATGCTCACCATCAATAGGCAGGTGTTCTGCCAAATCTTTAGTTTCCATTTCTGCAAGTTTCATTCCCATGTTTTGCAAAACAGTGTCCAGTTTAGTGACATCAACTGTCCCTTCTTAGGAAAAAGAGAGGAACATAAGCAAAATCGCATAACCATAAACGTGAAAAAAGCTGTGCATTACTGTTTGTTATGGACATCATTTTCTCCATGAAGCCAATGAGGTATGATCAGTTATACAAATACTGTCAGGTTGAAGGCAAAATTAAAATTTCTACCCTAAAGCTGTTTTTGAGTGTGTGTGGGGGGGGGGGAGTCAGTTTATATAACTAGTTTTTAATGGTTGTGGTATAACATCTATAAAAACAGAGGGAAAAAAGTGACATTAAGACGATATTAATTCTTGTTTCTGAACAGAAGTTCACATATTCCTTTCCTCAGAGTAAATTTGCCAAATAATTTTTAATTATTCCTCTTATTTTTGTTAAATTATAAGATATTACAACAACATAAGATTTTTGTGACATCTGTGTATCCTACCAGCTTCTAGAATAAATAGTATTAAAAGAGCAAAACTATCTTGTGAAATTCTCCTTATCCCCATTCTCTTACTTTCTCCTCAGGGGGAACCACTGTCTTAAATGTCGTGTTTATATGTCCTATGCACATTTCATATTTTTCATGTACATGTGAAGTTGTTTTGCATAACTTTAAACTTTATACACCTCATATCATAAGTGAGTCTTCTTTTGCCATGTGAAGTTCTCGTTCAATTTTTAGAATATTTTTATATTTGTCTATGTTGAAACATGGAACTCCTTTTTCATTCACTTTAGCTACTATTATTCTATGATGTTAAGCCATCATATACTGATCTATTCTTCTGTAGATGAATGTTAAGGGTTTTTCCAAGTTTTTGTCACTATAAACAATGTTGCAGTATACATGCTTGTGTATGTCTCCTGGTAGACAAAAGTGAGAGTTTGGGAGATAGCTAAAGTGAAATATGCGTATCTTCAATTTGAGATTTTATCTACTTTCTTCAGAATGTGTTCAATAAATTCATATTCCTACCAAGAGTGCAGAGTTCCTATTATTACTCATTACTGTCAGCACTTGATATTGACTTTCATGAGGTTTGTGAATCTGACACGTATAACAAAATGGTATTTTACTACAAACTTAGATTTACATGATCAAGATAAAGTACCTTTGATCAGATACTAGCCTCTGAGGGATATCCTCTTCTGTCAAATCTGTATTCTTGTATTCTCCCACTTCAATACCATTTGATTGGCTTGTTTTTAAATAATTTGAGGGAGTGTTTCATGTATTCTATAAATTATTTCGTGGTTGTTTTCATAAGAAGCATAATATCTATTTAGACTTTGGAATGCTTTTGTGTGTGTGTGTGTGTGTGTGTGTGTGTGTGTGTGTGTGTGTGTATGTGTGTTGGTACTGGGGATCAAACTCAGCTTCATGCATGCTAGCCAAGTGTTCTCTACTTGGTGTGATTTTTAAAATTTTTGTTTAGTATGTATGCTGTTATACAGAAGGTTTTTATTTCTTATGTAACCCAATTTATAAGTCCTTTTTTGTTTACCTATTTTTCAGTAATTTTTTGATTTGTCAATATTTTATTGATGATTTTGTACCTGCATTTATAAGTAAAGTTAGTTGATATATCTCTTTTTTGTGCTATCTGTTTTGAAAATATGGAAGAAAGGTTAAATAATAATAAAAAGCATTGCTTACATTTGGATTTTAAGATTAAAAAGCTGCCAAATACCATATATTCAGAAATTCTAATACGCTAAATAGAGAGCAGCAGGATCTTTATTATATAATTCATGATATCTGGTGATGGCTCAAAGTACTGTATATAAATGATTGAGCAAATATTCAGTGAGTATAAATAATTTTCCAAGCATTGGGGACACATCAATCAATAGAAATAAAGTCCTTATTCTCACAGAGTTTACATTTAGGAATAGACAAAGAAAATACATATAAGCAAATACATGAAAAAAATCAGGTTAAGGAAAAGAAGTGTGATTTTAGTCTGATAAGAGGACAGAATTTTAAGTAGTATACTCACTGCTGAGCAAGTGATATCTGAAGAGACATAGGAGTTATACAAAGGAGGAATCTATATACATATGTGTAGGAAAGGTTGTGGAAGAGTGGACAATTAGTACAGATGATCTGAAGTAGGAATGTGTTTAGGATGTTCTAGAAAGCACAAGAAGGCCAATGTGGTTAGAATAATGAAGAAAAGTAGCAAGAAATCAAGTAAAAAATGAAGCTGTGGTTCATATCGTGTAAACCTTTATAGGCTAAGGATGGGATGGACCCCAAAACTCTGGTTTAATTCTTTGTTGTCTTGCTTAAGAAATTCTTCCCTAAGAACAAAGCTTTTCTCAGTCATTGGGAAAATATGGCCCATGGACAAAATTTGGCTCACTGATTGCTTATAAATAATTTTTTAACATAGCCACATCATTTAGTTACATATTGTTTATGGCTGCTTTCAAGTTAAAATGGTAGAATTGAGTAACTTTCCTGATATCAGGCAAAATATATTTTTAAGACAAAAGTTGTTACTAGATAGAGTTAAGGAGCGACATTTTGTGATAATAAATGGATGTATACATCAAGAAGAGATAAAAATTATATGTTTTAGTCAGCTTTTTTGCTGCTGTGACTAAACGGACCCAACCAGAACAATTGTAGAGAAAGAAGTTTATTTGAGGGCTCACAGTTTCAGGAGGCTTACCACAGAAGGCTGGCTCCTTCCTCAGGGCTTGAGGTGAGGATGAACATCATGGCAGAGGGAAATGGCTCACATCATGATCAGAAAGCAGAGAGAGACTCCACTCTCCAGATACAAAATGTATACCCCATAGCCACACCCCCAGTGAACCACTTCCTCCAGCCACACCCTACCTGCCTCCAGTTACCACTCAGTTGATCCCATCAAGAATTCATTCACTGATTAGGTTAAGGCTATTACCCAGTTTTTCTCCTCCAAACCTTCTTGCACTTTCTCACATGTGAGCTTTTGGGGAACACCTCATCTAAATTATAACACTATATCTACCTATAACAACAGAAACCATAGTAAACAAAACTAAAACAGAGAGCTGAAAGAGGAAATAGATATTAAATCATTTATTTTTCTCTAAAACTAATCAGAAGTTGGTTCTTTGAATAGATCAAAAAAATTTAGAAACCTTAAGCTAATTAAGGAAAAAATTATGATATAGTTCATTAAAATTAAAAATTAAAGAGACATTACCAATGATCCCTCAGAAATTAAAGAATACTATGAGCAACTTTATGCCACCAAAATAGACAACTTAGGTAAAGCAGAAAAATTCCTACAAAGTCACAAATTACCAACTCTAACTCAAGGACAAAAAGAAAAAGCTAAATAAACCTATAACAAGTAAAGACTTTGAATAAGTAATAAAAATCTTCCCATAAAGAAAAACAGGCCTAGATGGCTTCCCTGGTGAATTGAATGCTACATACTCTTCCAGAAAACAGAAGAACAGATGCTTCCAAACTCCAGGAGATCATTATCACCCTATTACTTAGGCCAGATGAACATCGTGCACACAAAAGAAAACTTCAGACTAACATCTTATAGGAATACGGATGCTAAAATCCTCAAAAATATTAACAGATTGAATCCAACAACATAAAAAATGATACACCCTGACAAAGTGTGGTTTAGTCCAGGAATGAAAGGTTGGCTTAATATCTGAAAATCAATTTATATAAGACACCTTGTCAATAGAAAAAAAGTAAAAAATGTACATGGTTATCTCAATAGATGCAGGAAAAACATTTGATAAAAATCCAATACCCATTAATGATAAAAATGCATAATAAACTCAGAAGAGAATTTCTTCAACCTGATAAAGAATATTTGTGAAAAGCCTCATATTTAATGGTGAATGACTGAACATTTTCTCTCCAAAACTGATAATCAGGTCAGATTGTCTGTTCTTGCCTCTCTTCTTTAATGTAATACTGGAGGTTCTGGCCAGTGTAATAATGTGGAAAGGAAAAAGTAAAACATCTTTCCATGTAGATGATATGATTGTCTATGTAGAAAATCCTTTCTTATTCTGTTAAAGAGCATATCTTTTCCTGCTACTTAATTTTTAACTTTTCTGTATACTTATGTTTAGGTATGTCTTTTTTTTACAAACTTATACCTAGATATTGTTGTACAGAGTCTCGCAATGTCTATTGTTATTAACAGGAGCATTACTACATTTGCAATCTTTTTTTTTTTTTTTTTTTTTTGGTGTTAGTGCTGGGGATTGAACCCAGGGCCTTATGCATGCCAGGCAAGCACTCTATCAACTGAGCTATATCCCCAGCCTGAGTAATTACTACATTTTATACTGATTAATACTAATATTCATTTTCATGTCCCTTGTTTTGTTCTATCTAGGCTTCTTACTGCAGTCTATTTCTTCCTCTCTTGCTCTCATTTTTATTGACTCAGTTTTCTTCTTCATTCTACTTCACTTTCCTAGCTTGATAATTATACACTACCTCTTTAGTTTTTATTGCTTATCCTCTGTTAAACACAATAAATCCTGAAGTAATTTTATAGATTCTAATCTACTCAAATAATGCAAAGATTTTAGAACATTTAAACTCTGACTATTCTCTCCTGAATTATATACCTTTTATGCCAAATATGTTATTGCTATTTTTTAAAATCCATACAATTTGGGCATTTAAAAACACTTTAAAACTTTTTGTCATTGAGATATAATTTACAAACATTAAAATGCACAGATGTATTAAGTGTTCAATGAACTTTGATACCTGAATACACCCATGCGATTTTTCCTAAAGCCAGATATTAAATCTTTCCATCATTCAAGAAAGATCTTACATGCCCTTTCTCAACCAGTCTCTTTACCTCAGAATTAACTATTTGTTGGTATCTATCATCCTGAATTAGTTTTTCCTCTTCTCAAATTTCATAAAAATGATGGCATACAGTATATATTCTTTCATATCTGGCTCTTTTCTGCTTAAGGTAATGCTTTTGAGCTGCTTTATTGTCCTCTTCTAGCAAAATACTAGATAAAAATAACAAGAGTACACATCTTTGTTTTGTTCCTAATCTTAGAATGTTTTGCCTTTAAACACATTAGCTGAAGGTGTTATCAAAGAACAAAGATCCCCTATGTTAGGTGGAGGAGTTTCTTTTAAACTTAATTTGCTGCAAAGTTTTAAAAGCAGAAATTAGTGTAGAATTTTGACAAATTGTTAGTGGAGAAAACACTATGGAATCTACGAAGAAAAGTTTTAAAGCTAATAAATTTATTAAAGTCCCAAGAATCAAGACTGATATACAAAAATCAATTGTTTCTCCACATACCAGTCATGAAATTTGAAATTTCATGGAATGTGACATTTCAAACATGTTTTTCAATGAGATCAACTCATCAAATAACTAGGAGTAAATCTAATTAAAGGTTTCTGAACTCTACTCTGAATACTATAAAACAGTTGAGGAAAATTAAAGAAAATCTAGATAAGTAATACATTATTTAAAATTAAAGCTTTCATTTTCTGCTAAAATAGATTTATAATTGACTATTATGCATTGATTTTTACATCTAGTAACCTTACTATGTTCTTTATTTTGTCAATTTATTACTTTATTGATTTTCTACATACATAGTCATGTCATTTGGAAAATTGTGGCTATTATTTTTTAATGAGTATACTTTTTATTTCTCTTTCTTGTCTAGTTAAACTGTCTTATTAAGCAGCACGTCCAGGTAATGGTGATAATAAAGGACACTACCTTTTCCCCAATTTTAAAGAAAAATATTTAAATATTTCAGTATAAAGATTATTATTTTTTGTGGGGCATGGATGTCATTTGACAGGTAAGATAGTTCCCCTTTTATTCTTAGTTTGCTAAGAACATTTTTTTAAAATTTTTTTTAGTTGTAGATGTACACAATACCTTTGTTTTTTTTAATTTTTATTTATTTTTATGTGGTTCTGAGGATCGAACTCAGTGCCTCACACGTGCCAATCAAGTGCTCCACCACAGAGCCACAACCTCAGCCCCTTGCTAAGAACATTTTTATTTTTATTTTATTTTTTTTTAAATATTTATTTATTTTTTTAGTTGTAGGTGGACAGAATATCTTTATTTTATTTTTATGTGGTGCTGAGGATCGAACCCAGTGCCTCATGCATACTAGGCGAGCATGCTACCACTGGGCCACAATCCCAGCCCCAGAACATTTTTAAAAAGTCATAAATAGGTGTACTTTACAAAATTCTTTCTCAAATGTAGTCCATTAATGTGGTGATTTAAATATATTTTCTAACATTGTACAAACAGTATCCCTGGTTTAAAATCAACTTTGTAAATTTTCAAGTGTGTTGGCATTCAAGTGTTCATGATCTTGTTACATTTTCAGTGTCTGTTGCTTCTGTGGTCATACTGTATTATACCTGAAATTAAAGTTTGTGTCTTCTTTGCTTCTGTGAATCACTGTAGAATTTGTCACTTTCATTGGTCTTTACAAAAAAATCCACATGGACCTTGTTGATGCTCTTTATTCTACTTGGTTTTCTATTTAATTAAGTTATCTTTCTTTTTATTTTCATTATTCATTATTTATTTGGATTTAGGCTTAAGTTCTTTTTTCAAATTTATTGATTGAGGTCAATTACTCATATTCAGGCTTCCTTATTTTATAATGTACTCATATAAGATGGTACCTTTCTTCATGCCATAATTTTATTATGCAGTATTTTACTATCATTTGGGTCAAAATATTTTCTATTTTGGTTATAATCTCTTTTTGACCCAAGGGTTATCTTTGAAAGTGTATTTATTAATGTCCAAACTTAAAGCTATTTTTCTAGATATTTAGCTTGTTGTTATTGTCCATTGGTAAGATAATATACCCTGTTTGATTTAAAATCTTTTGGAATTTGTTCATACTTGCTATATGAAGAACCATAGGCCTATTTTGCCTGAAACTCAGTTTACCAGTGGATGCCTCTTTCTCTGGTATGATTATTAATAGTGCCTTCCATTCATTCTCAAAATTTAGCTAATAAATCATATGATTACTCCTTTTCATAGCTCAGTATATGTTCAACCGCATGACTGTACAGATTCTACACTTCTTATAATTTTCATATACCTCTGATGATTTTCCTCACATTAATGATCAGAAATGAGGTGTAATTCCCCAACCTCTGCCCACAAGAGCTAAGCAGGATCTTACTGTAAGTTGAAGAGAGTTCTGCCCTAACTCATGGATTGTGAAGAATGAACTGCTATTGGGTCTCATTGACTGTCGAAGGGTTGTGATGTGGTATATTCAGAGGCTATTGAATGCAACTTACAATTCTTAATAAAAATATTTATTCCTTTAGTATAAAAAAATAAGTACAGATCCCAAATGACCACATTAGTTCAAGAGTGTTAATAACAATGTTCAAATCTTTATTACTGATTTTTGACTGGTTCTTGCTCTGTTACTGAGGAAGTCATGTTAGAATCCCCTAAAATGATTATTTTTGTCTATTCTCCATGTACCTCATTTTCATGTTACGTTAATAGATGCAAAGAAATATAAAACTGCTAATATTTTAAGTTTTTGAAAGATTATTACTTAGGTTTAATAATTTCTCTACACAGATTTTTTTGAAAAGTGGTACTTTTTCTTCATGATATAATTATTTCCACTATTTATGTATTTAGCAATTTAAAACTCACTTATTTTATAATCTTTATGCAATATTTAAATCATATGAAGTCTTTGAGCATGAAGTATTACTTTGTTTATCATGTCTACCAATATTCACTAAAGAGGTACAGTTTCTCACATTTTTTGTAATTTTTAATTTCAAGTTCATTATAAGAAGAGTCTTAAAATGAAACTTTTTTTGACCAGACTAGGAGTGAATTCCTTGAAGACAAGGGTGACTATAATGCCAATAACAACTTCTGGTTAAGTTTTTGACTTTTGGGTTCCTGGGTCATCCAAGAAGTGTAAACCTAACTAGGACATATGTAAACATCAGTTCACAGACATGAATTTATTTTTCTTTCTTTCTTTCTTTCTTTCTTTCTTTCTTTCTTTCTTTCTTTTTCTATCTTTTGTGGCACAGGATGTTCTATCACTGATTTATATCCCTTGTCCTTTTTAATTATTTTAAAACAGGATCTCCTAAGTTGCTGAGCTGGCCTTGAACTTGGGATCCTCTTGTCTCAGCTTCCTAAGTCACTGGGATTATAGGCATGCACCACCCTATATGGACATCAACATAACTTTTCAAAGAAGATCTTTCCTGCATGAACTCAGAATCGAGAACTGTACAGATAAATTTCCTTTTCATGTACCTGAGTTAATGTGATGTTTCTGGTTCACCATTTCATCAGAGAAACAGCCATTCAAGGGTCCTAGCTTTATGTGCTTCACTTAAATCTCAAAGTTAAGGAATGATACAGGAGACCATTTGGTAGAATATATGCAGAAATAATCTTTGTAAAGCATTAATATAGTTACACACACACGCACGCAAAGTGGCAGCATTCTAAATTTAAAGAATACAAAACATTTATTTCAGATTTATATACCTGTTCACGTTCTCACTTACCTTTAAGGGTACTCTCGGTATCCATCAACCTGTTCTGGTACACCTTTCCATCAGCTGTAAGAAGACACAACACAGGCCACACAGATGAGGTTAAGGAAGGCTTTGTTATTACCTTCCTTAATCTTCCTTATTTTGTCTACCAACATTCATAAATACATGCTTTTTCACATCTTTTGTGATTTTTTTATTTCAAGTTCATTTTAAGTAGAGTTTTAAAAGGAAACTCTTGTTGAGCAGATTAAGAAAGTCAAACATCATAATTTATCCCAGAAATTGTTTAACTTATTTTCAAATAACAAAAAGAAATACAAAATGGAGAAAGTTCTGAATATGGCTCCCTGAACCCTGAGGAAGCTATGGCAAGCACTCTATTAGGCTGAAACACACATTGTCATTCTCCCTTCTTCCCTTTCATTTCTTCATTTTTCCCCTTTCAGTACATTCTCAACCAATTACTTTCCCATATATCCTAGCATAGTTTTGAGGATATCTTCTCCCTGGAATCAAAAGTAAGAATAGACATTTCCTTTTTTTAACACCAGATGAGTGACTGAAGAGGCAAATGATTCTATAAATGAAATAACACAACAGGCATTTCTTCTTCTTTTATTATTATTTTTTTAGTTATACATGACAATAGAGTCTGTTTTGACATATTTATACAAACATGGAGTAAATCTTATTCTAATTAGGAACCCAGTCTTGTGGGTGTATACAATGTTCAGATTCACTGTGGTGTATTCGTATCTGTACATAGGAAAGTTATGTCAGATTCTTTCCACTGCTTTTCCTATTCCTGCCCTCCTTCCTTTTATTCCCCTTTGTCTAATCCACTGAACTTCTATTCTTCTCCTCCCCGCCTTGTTGTGTGTTAGCATCCACATATCAGAAAGAACATTTAACCTTTGTTTTTGGAGAATTGGCTTATTTCACAAAGCTTGTCAGTCTCCAGATAGATCCATTTACTGGTGAATGGCATTTCTTCCTAAGGTAGGACTACATGATTCCTTCTAAATATCTATCTTTTCTAGGTATCAAATATAAGTAGTAAAGAAATTCTCAAAAAGTAAGCAAAACTCTAAATTCCTTAAAGGTTAGATTGCTATTTTAAACCCTTACCATTAACTGGAAGATTTTTCTCTAGTTCCAAGCATTCCTTATCTGTGAGCTTTATCCCCATTTTTTCCAGATTATTTTTGATATCACTGACATTAACTTCTCCTCCTTCAAAAGAAAGAAAATTGTATGCAGATAAGAATTTCAAATATGACCTAAAATTTCCTAATTATGAAAAAAATCAAGTATCTACCAATCAGCAGCTTCAACAGGTGTCTGAACAAAGTAGCATGAGACTTCTGTATCATCAGTCATCAGGGAAACAGAATTGTTCCTTAACTCTAAAAATGTAGTATCTATAATTATGTGGTAAAGTAACAAGATATATGTTGTTTTGGGATTCCATGTTATTTAAGATAACATAAGATAGTGGATCCAAATTCAGTATCTCTGTTACTCCCTTAATTATGAGTGTTGTTATCTTTAGTTTTATTTGATTACTTAACATGTTAATCCAGGGCTGGGGATATAGTTCAGTTGGTAGTGTGCTTGCCTTGCATGCACAAGGCCCTGGGTTCAAACCCCAGCACCACACACACACACATACACACAAGAAAACATGTTAATCCAGTGTAAAGTGCACTTGTTTTGAGGAATATTTAATTCTATTAAGAAGTTAAGTAAGTATATTAGTTCGTTTCTATTTTATAAAACATGTTAAACATTTTGCAATATGTTCAGTACAGATGAATAGTTTTTAAGTAGAGAATATATGTGATAGAAAGGGAAGAAAGGACCAAGTAATATAACTAATATTCATCAGGTATTATATATGCACGAGACAGCTCTTCCCCAAGTATTCCTGTTAAACTAAATATATAAGAAGTTCTAAGTACTTATGATACACTGTTTGAGGCACTAAATATTCAGGATATAATAAACATTCATGAGACTCATTATTCAAATGACTTTAATTTGGTCACCTGCTGGTGACAACTGCTTTGTCCTCATGTGTCCTCTACTCAAAAAACACAAAACATACGACTTGTTAGCAGCCTTGCTGGCAACCAACAATTTGCCAGGTACACCTGGCCCCATGTTTCTCTGAAAGAGAGTTTATATCATTGTCCAGGATACTGTTCTTCTGTGAGCCCACTTATTTGAAACTGAACTCTGTTCCTTGTAACTATATCAATGTCAGGCAAGACTGATGCAGCAGAAAGAGACTCATAACTTTCAGTACATTGCATGTTTTAGATTTAGGTAGTATGATCCTTTCATGTACCCTGCAACTACATGTTAATGTATCTCATTTTTCTCTCTTACTTCCTGCTATGTGTTTTAAATGATTTAATACATTGTGTGTTTAGAAAATTTTAACTGGGATTGTGAGCCCTTCTGTTCTATGATCTCTAGACTGACTTGCCTAGTAGTGTATTTGGTGGCTATGATTACAGTAAGGGAATTTCTCTTTGTGATGTTCAGGTTATGCATACTGATTACATTTCAGAGAATAAAGGATTTTCTATCAAGGCATTACACTGAAGTATATTAAGTGTGGAAAATCTAGTTAGGATTTTCATATAATTTATCATACAAACAAGGACTACTCAGAGTAAAAGATGTTGTTAAAAATAATTAAAATCAATCCACTTCAGTGGTAAGTCATAATTGTCTAGAGAAGAATGGGCTACTTACCTAAAATTAAACTCAAGGTAGGAGTTCAGCAAACTTTGTAAAAACCAATAAAAACTAGTATATATTTTAGGCTTTGTAGGACATAAAATCTCTGTTACTACTCAGCTCTGCCGATACAGTGTAAATGCAGAAACAAACAATACATAAACTAACAGGCTAACTGTTTTCCAATAAAATGATTTTCCCCTCAAAAATCAATTTTGCCTAGGAGTTGTAGTATACCAATATGTATCATAGACAATTAAACAGAAATATTTCTTTTTGAATTTAAATGATAAAATTGAAGAACAAAATCATAAACAATAAGATAGTAGAACAAAAGGGTAATGAAGTGAGAGTTGGAATATAGCATTATAATATAATTTAGGGGCTGGGGATATAGCTCAGTGGTAAAGTACTTGCTTAGCATACACAAGACTCTGGGCTCAATTCCTAGCAATGCAAATAATTTAAAAATATAATCTAGGTCATCAATTGTTCACTTACCTGTAACTGCCATCACTGCATCTATCAATTTCTTGACTTGAATTTTTCCATTAGCTACAAAAAATTCAAAATTAGGCAAAAATACTATTTATATATAAATTAAAAAACACAGAGGTAAATAAGTAAAGAAGAGACCAACCAAAATCCATTAGTCCTGCCATTTTACATGACTCAACTATAAGAATGTAAGTGAATACATATAAATATGAGAATAAATATAATGTATATACATATATATACATATATTACTCCATAGTAGCTAAGGGAAGGTCTTTGTCCCTTTTATAAAATGGTCTTTTTCAGAATAAATATAATGTACATACATATGTATACATATATTACCTCATATTAGCTAAAGGAGAGTCTTTGTCCCTTTTTTAAAATGGTCTTTTTTAGTAAAATGTTCCTAAATGTGCCTCTTGAATTTTTAGATTGCCTTTTTATCTTATAGTGAAAAGTTCTAATGATTTTATAGCAACTTCTCAGCTCTGGTCTGGCCACATTTGTCAGATACAGGTTTATGATAACAGTAAGACTACCTTTCCTTTAATTATCAGAATTACCTTGGAATTGCTGCTTACATAAATTTGTGATCTGCTTTTTCTATTGACATTGCATTTGTCTATCGAAATAGATAGCCTTGAAAGAAGGGAAGAGTAGATATTTTAAACAGTCCCATAACTTAAAAGACTTGTGGAAACACAATAAGTACAAACAGGACTCAATAGTTCATTGAGAGGTAATGGGTTAATCAAAATTCTATAGTGATGAATTGAATGTTTAAATTTGCTCCTCTGCATGTAGAGCTTTGTATGACACGCTTAATTATAAGAGAAGTTAATTAATCATAAGAAAACAGCGAACTGAAGGAAAATATTTTGTCTTATTGGGCATAAGGGTGAAAAATGGTCCTGGGGGAATTTTAAGTGAATAAGCATAGGAAGATGGTCAAGTTTATACTACTGTATTGAGTATGAACCCTCTCAGTGTGTCACTGAAGTTGGCCAATGTGGGGCTGGTAATTACAAAGAGAATATGATTTCTGCCATTACCTTCTTGGAAAACAGAAGACTACATAAGAATGACTAGAAAACAGTCTTCCTGATTTGACAACATACTAGTGGATTTGGAGCCCTCTGGTTACATATTGCTCAACTGGAGTGGTGGGGGGGGGGGCGGTCAGTATAAACTTGAGATTCCTCTTTTTATTTATTAGAGCTTTATATTTATACAGTTTGGCACCATATTTATATAGTTTATGTAGCTTTGTATTTATATAGTTTGGCTCTATATTTATATAGAGAGCTTTATATTTACATAGTTATAGTAGTTGGGTTCATCCTCACGAACTCATACATACACGGAAATCAATTTCAGTTCATGATCTACAGCTTTGTCCTCTCTCTTCTCTCCCATCCTCCTTCCCCTCTCTGTCTCCTTCCTCTACTCTATTAGACTTCTGTGTGCTCATCTATTTATTTTATTTGATTGGTTCTTTTTATTTATACATAAAGGTTAAATTCCTTGTGGCATGTTTATATATGCACATAACATGACTTATTAAGAGCTCACTCTTAGCTGGGAATGGTAGTGTACACCTTTCATCTCAGTAGCTAAAGAGGCTAAGGCAGAAGGGTCACAAGTTCAAAACCAGCCTCAGCAAATCAGCAAGGCCCTAGGCAACTTAGTGAGATTCTGTCTCAGAATAAAAAATAAATGGGGCTGGGGATGCAGCTCAGTGGTACCCTGGAGTCAATCCCTGGTACCAAAAAAAAAAAAAAAAAAAAAATTCTGCATTGCCTCCCCTTATCCATCCCTCCACTCTCTCAGTCTCCTTCTTCTACATTACTGATCTTCCTTCTTCCCATTACCTTTGTTATCCTATCCTCCACTCCCCCTTTCCTTTATTTAACTAGCTTCTGCATATGAGCGAAAATGAGTGTCTTGAGTTTGGCTTAGTTCACCTAGCATGAGATTCTCCATTTCCATCCATTTATCAGCAAATGCAATAAGTTCATTCTTTTTTATGACAGAGTAGAACTCCATTTGTGTGTGTGTGTGTGTGTGTGTGTGTGTATCACAATTCTTAATGCATTTACTTATTGATGAGCATCTGGGTTGATTCCATAATTTAGCTATTGTTAATAGTGCTGCTATAAACGTTGAATGGCCATATTGCTATAGTATGCTGATTTTAGATCTTTTGAGAAAATACCAAGGAATGGGATAGCTAGATCATATGGTGGTTCCATTCCTATTTTTATTTTTTGAGGAATCTCCATACTGCTTTCCAGACTGGTTGCACTAGTCTGCAGTCCCACCAACAATGTACAAATGTACCTTTTCCCCCACATCCTCACCAGCATTTATTATTGTTTGTATTCTTGATCACTGCCATTCTGACTGGAGATGAAATCTTAGTGTAGTTTTGATTTGAATTTCCCTGATTGCTAGAGATGTTGAACTTTTTTTTTCATATATTTGTTGTTGGCCATTTGTGTTTCTTCTTTTGAGAAGTCTCTGTTTAGTTCTTTTGCACATTTATTTATTGGGATATTTGGGGTTTTTATGTTAAGTTTTTTGAGTTCTTTATATATTCTGTATTTTAATCACCTGTCAGAGGAGTAGTTGGTCAAGGTTCTCTCCCATTCTGTAGGCTCCCTCTTCAAGCTCTTAATCATTTCCTTTGCTGTACAGAAGCTTTTTAGTTTGATTCCATTCTACTTATTAATTCTTGGTTTCATTTCTTGTCCTTTGGGGACCTTATTTAGGAAGTTGGTGCCAGCACCAGTATGATGGAGGGTGGACCTTATGTTTTCTTCTAGCAGTTGCAAGGTTTCTGGTCTAATTCCTAAGTCTTTGATACATTTTGATTTGAGTTGTGTGCAGGGTGGGAGATAGAGAGCTTTATATTTACATAGTTATATTTAATGCTACGGTTTAGACACTTGCATGTTGTTAAAGGGCAAAGGAGAGTCAGGCAATGCTGAGAAATGAAGCTGGAAGGCAGGCTAGGACCAGATCATAGAAGGTCTTCTATATGGATCATTTGGGTATATGGACATTTAGGAGTAGAGGATACACCAAAACATACCTGGAAAGTCATAGGAAGTATTTGTATCTTAGGTAGATTATTTTTTAAACTCTGGTAAAGATGTATTTGATTAAATATAGTTTCAAAATGGAGACAATATTGAGTTCTTTGTATTCACCTATAGATAGAAATCACTAGCAACATGGTTAATAGCAGCAGAAAGAAAAAATGGTAATAATGAACTTATGAAATTCTTAGTAGACCTAATTGTTAGTATTTGATATAAAATTAAAAGTTGCATAAGTGAGAAGTTGGAGCAAATAGTGATGCCAAATTTTTAACCTTATTTTACTAAGAAAAATGAGAGAATGACATTGGCTGAAATAATGTAGAATCAGAAGACATTTTATGGTAGATATTTTAAAATATGGTTAATTGAGATACAAAGATATGAGGCATTGCCAAGCAGACACTAATTTTGTAGGCAGAAATCTAGATTTATCAACTCATATTTGGAGAAGAATCTGGGTTGGAGATAGAGATCTAAGCATTTTCAGCAGATATATGACATTTGAAAATGTGAGTATAGATAATATAAAATAAAATTATAAAAATGGAATAATTAATGGGGTTGGAACACAACTATTTGAGGGATATGAATAAAAATTTCTCATTTTTTCCTCTTCCTGTTTCCTGAACCTATAATTGTTATCGCATTCCATGTAAATTCTTTCCTTGCTCAGAAAGTACTGATGTTAGTTTTGTGTGTGATGTTAATAATTTAAAGAAAATAAATTATATTTCTTGCTTTCTGCACTTGTAGAAATAAAAGAAAGAATTTATACTTACATTATTAGCTTTGCAGAATCCTCTTGTTGATATCAGGTAAAACTATTTATAGAAAATCTCATATACAAGTACAAAAGCTCTACTTTAAGACACAATAGTACTTAACAACACTCACCATCAAGTGGTAGACCTTCCATTACATCCTCTTGTTCTTTTTGTGTGAGATTGATCCCTAGATCACTTAGGACAATGTCTAGATTATTGGCCTTCACACTTCCTCCTTAGAAAACACCCAGAATGAAGCATGAAAAAAAATGAGTTTAAAATATGAAAAATATATTTTTGCACGTGAGTTATCTGAACTGATATATTTCACCATTACTATAATAAGGACAAAAGAGAAAATGCATTTATGTGATTATTAGTTTTCTATTTGAACTTATATTTAAGCTAAGAACATTAAAAAGTCCACATGGAAATCAGAATTAGAATCTCTTCCCTTAAACCTTAGCTTAGGTATAAGCCTGCCCTATAAATACTTCATGGACGGCTAAGCTAAAGGATTGATTATTGATATCACCAGGAATAGCAAGAGGCTTTGATGCCAGGAACCTTATTTATTAACATATTATCATAGAGTAATGATTATCATTAGAGTGAAGATTATATGATAATCTTAAAAATATAAGTAGAATCTCATCACTTTTTATGGAAAATTAACATAAAACAAAATTAACCATTTTCAGTGGCATTCATAATATTTTATAATTCCATCGTGTGTATTATGAATGTACTAAGTATAGAGATACTCTTCCTGGAGAACACTGATAAACTTTAGATACTATAAAAATGGAATTATTTTCTTCATTTCCTCTTTGTATTATTCATTGCAAAAAAAATATTTTTGCACGTGAGTTATCTGAACTGATATATTTCACCATTACTATAATAAAGACAAAAGAGAAAATGCACTCAGTGAAGAAACTCAGTGAATTTTTTTGTATCTGTTTATCTTACACTCCTGTTATTTTGATGAAAGAACTTGTTAGCCCTACAAGTTCTGTTGTGTATTTTTGGAATTTTCTGTATATAGGATCATGTTATCTGTGAAAAGAGGTAGTTTTACTTCTTTCTTTACAAATTAGATGCTTTTTCCCCCCTCTCTAATTGCTCTTGCTAGTATTTTAAGTATAATATTAAAGATCTTTGGTGAAAGTAGGCGTCCTTGTCTTGTTCCAGGAAGATAGTTTCCAGTCTTTTACTATTGACTATGATATTAGGTATTGGTTTTTCATAAATGTCATTTGTCATGTTTAAGAAGCTCTAGTCCTAGTTTACTGATTTATTTATTTTAATCATTAAAGTGTTTTGGATTTTGTCACTTTTCCTACATCAAGTGAGAAGATCATGTAATTTTTTCCTTCATTTTATTAATGTGCTACATTGATTTTTCTTATATTTCTTGCTTTTCTGGAATTAACACCTCTTGGTCATAGTGTATAATCCTTTTAATATGTTCCTAAACGTAGTTCAAAATTATTTTATTTGGTGATTTTTACATCTGTGTTAATAAGGGATATTGGTCATGTTCTACTTTGTGTGTATGCAATGATTTGTCTGAATTTACTTTCAGACCTCAAAGAATGCTAATCTCATAGAATGAATTAGAAAGTTTTCCTTCCTCTTCTATTTTTTTGGAAGACATTATGAAGGATTGGTGTTAATTTTCTTTTGTAAAGATCTTGTTTGGGTTAGCTGTTTCACTGCTGTGACTGAAAGACCTGACAAGAACAACTGTAGAGGAGGAAAAGTCTGAGGGCTTACGGTTTCAGAGGTCCTCGGCCATACAAAGCTGGCTCCATTCTTTGGGGCTTGAGGTGAAGCAGAACATTATGGTGGAAGAGTGTGGCAGACAGAAGCAGCTCACAGGATGACCAGAAAGCAGAGAGAGACTTCACTCTCCAGACACAAGTATAAACCCCAAGGCATGTCCCCAATGATCTACCTCTTCCAGCCACACCCTACCCACCTTCAGTTACCACACAGTTACCTGATGAGATTAATTCATTGATTAGGTTAAGACTCACAACCTGATCATTGCTCCTCTGAACCTCCTTGCATTATGTCACACATGAGCTTTTGGGGGACACATTACATCCAAACTATAACTGATCTCCTTTTACTTCACCAGCAAAGCTATCTCTTCCTGGACTTTCTTTTTTTGGGGAAGTTTTTATTACTAATTTTATCTTTTTTAAACAAGTTTGTTCAGATTTTCTATTTATTTCTGAATCAGTTTTGTATTTGTGTCTTTTTAGCAAAGTGTCTATTTTATTTAGGTGGTCTAATTTGATGGCATACAATTGCTCACAGTATTCTCTCAAACCTTTTATGACAGCAAGGTTGGCAGTAATGTGCCAACTTTTATTTCTGACTTTTGTAATCTGAGTCATATTTCTTTTTCATATTCAAGTCTATCCAAAGGTTTGTCAATTTTGTTGATCTTTTCATTGAATAAATTTTGCTATTGTTTCTGTTGTTTTTATTCTCTATTTCATTTATGTGCACTCTAATCTCTATTATCACCTTTTTTCTTCTAGCTTTGGGTTTAGTCTGCTCTTCTTTTTCTAGTTCCTTAAAACAGGATGCTTTGTTATTGAGATCTTTCTTCTTTTTCAAAGCAAGCATAAATTGCCCTCCAACTTCTGCTTTCACTGAATCCCATTAGTTTTTTAAATATTTTTAGTTGTTGATAGACCTTTATTTTATTCATTTATTTATATGCAGTACTGTGAATCAAACCCTCACTCATACATGCTAGGCAAGTGCTCTACCACTGAGCCACAATCCCAGCCTCCCTTAATTTTTGTAGGTAGTATTTTTGTTTTCATTCATCTCAGAATATTTTCTAACTTCCCTTGTGATTTTTTTCTTTGACCCATCAATTATTTAGGAGTATGTTCCTTGATTTGCACATATTTGTTAACGTATCAGTTTTCCTATGTCACTGATTGCTACATTCATTCCATTGTGACTATACCTTGAAGAAAATAATGATCTTTTAAATTATTAGACTCCCACTCCACCCCTGTTTTTTCTTTTTTCCTGTTTGTTTGTAGCCTAGAATATAGTCTCTCCTGGAGAATGTTCCACATGAGAAGAATGTGTATTCTGCTGTTGGGTGGAATATCCTATATATTGCTAAGCCTTATTTGTTTTGAGACCAAGAGAGTTGAGCTAATTAGGTTTCAGAGTAGCCAGTTAAAACAACAAGCTCACAGTGAGAGTTACACTTTTAACTTATTCAATGGTATAAGCAAGAGGCTAAGACTAAAGAAAGCAACAACTCCTGTTCCGTTATCCTGCATTTAATTGTGTACAGGTTGAGTGTCAGGTACATCATGTCAAATGTAGGGGTCATCTCACTTGAAGAAGCCCAAAACAAAAGGCTCCAGTAGTTTTATGGACTCAGGTTTGGAAGAGGGTGAGGGGGAAGGGCAAGAGGTGGAAGGGTACTTGGTATTGAATCAGAATGGGAAAAAGGGTCATCCCTCATCTCTACTCCCTTCCTACTGCCAAGTAAGGAGTTTCGGCAGAAGTACCCAAAGAAGACTTAGGGTCAAAAACAAATTAAAAAACAAACCAAAACAAAATAAAAACCTAGGAGTGAAGTCACTGGTACTAGGAGTGGAAATGTGTAAAGAGCCAGGGAATCTGAGTCCTTGACTAAAATTCCCTGCAGAGGCTGCCCTGCGTAGGCCTATAACCAGTCTAGAAGCTTTCTCCCATGAGTCTTGTAAAGCTTTTATAACAGCCTATGGTCAGGTCTGAAAAATCACACATAAGTTTTTAGCCTGGAGTCAGACTCCTCAGGTTTACAGGGCTGCTCAAATCCTTTATTTCCTTATTAATCTGCCTAGCTCTTCTATCCACTGTTGAACATGAGCTGCTCCTCTTTATCAGCTATATTATTAACAACCTGGTAAGAGCTATCATCATCCCTTGCTTAGGTTAAAGGAGTAAACTCATTTGTTTGCTTCTGTCTTTGTGCTTCTGTGGTCTCCTCTACAGTCTACTCTTTACTAAGTCAGAATGGTTATTTTAATAAAGTCAGATCATATCACCCTTCTCCTTGGAACTGTATAACAGACCTCTATTACTTATACAGCAAATGTCCTCTCCATTGCCCCTTGGTCATTCCATTCTAATCATCTGGGCCTTCTGGCTGCTATTAGAGACTCCAGGAATAAAATGTTGTCCTCTCCTCTCTCCCTTGGTCACCCCACTTCAATCACATATGCCTTTAGGAATACTCTTTACTTAAGGCCTTTGCAGTGGCTATTCCTCATCTTACAATACTTTTCCTCCATATGTGTCAGAACCTTCTCTGAAAACTGCATGTCTTACTTAATATTCACAAGAACCCTAGAATAACTGGATATTGATATCATCTCTATTTACAGATAAGTAAGATCCTGAGATGTTGAGTAACTTAACAAGCTCATATGGCTAGTAAGTAGCAGAACAAAGATTCAGATTCAGGTACTCTGGCTTCAAGGCCCATCCTTAGTTACTAGCCTAAAGCTACTTCATTAACTAAAAATTATATGCCAGAATTAGCACCTAGAGCACAGGAAAGATAGGTGGAATTTCATCATAGCACAATGGGACAAAAGAACTGACATCTGGGGCTGATAATTCAAGTTTCCAACATATGTGTCCATCATTCACAAATATACATAATTTGACAAAATAATGCTTAGAGGACATTGTTTATAACATTCATCACAAAATTATTCAAGTAATAGTCCTCATTGCTACTTTTCTCAAAGGCCTAGGAGTGTCTGGAGGCAGAATTTCACCTGCAGGAAATTCACTTCCCCAAGTACCCATGTTCCAGTTCTAATCATTGTTCCCCATTCGCTCTTTCCCTTCTCTTTTCTTATTCCAAGAGCTGGAAGCAGAAAGGAGACATAGAATGTAGTTGGGCAACAAAGCTGTGCCCTTCCTCTACATTTTCTTTTAGTAACTTGATTTTAGTAAGTAGAATATACTAAAGCAAAGTATTAAAATTTTTCATTTGTGAATTCAAATTCTATGCAAAATCAACTATAATCTTCTTACATAATAAACTGACCGTAACTCCTTAAAAATTTGGTAAGCCATATTTTAAAATTTTATATGTATGAGTAGATTCTTTGGGTTTTAATATGGATTCCCTGGAAAAGTGTATTACAACAATATAGAATTTGCTATAAAAATTATTACAGAAGTAACTAAATAAAGAATCTACACTAAGGAAGGTATATAGGACTCATAATCTATATAATAAATGTAAATCTTAAATATTTCAGATGTTTCTGTCTTTTTGATCAGGCTTTTAATTTATCCTTCATAGCTTTTACAGCATTCAACATTCTATTCTGAAATACATTTCCAGAAGCTATAAGAAAAGGAACAATTCATGTCACAATTTGAATCCACAAATGAAAATATTATAAGCATTCACTCAACAATTTTTTAACTTTGGCAAAATAACTAGTTATAATTGTGTGAGGAATGTGTTCAATCTCACAATTAAATAAAAATGGAATTATGGAAAGGAAAATAGTCTCAGTATGGCAAAATGTATGCATTTTTGGCAGCTAAGATATTGGCAGCTGAGGGAAGCAGTATTATATCAAAACAATCACTTGTTATTTATTTCCTTTTTTTCCTGACTTCTCTTTTCTTTCTTTTACTATTCTCTACATTTTCCCTCCCCTCTCCTATCCGTTCTTAGGATTTGGATGGACGAGTTGCCTGAAAGGGTAATGTTAAGATATTTTTCTATGTTCTGATGAGAAGATGGTAGATCACAGACTAAATCTAAATGACAGTGCTCTTACTTTTCTAATTATTTTTGGTAGTCCCCAAACAAGTAAAAGTTTAAAACTACTCACAAACTGTTCATAAAAACTAAATTCCTAGAAGGTCTTAGAGATATTTCTGTAGCTTACCATCAAATGGCAGAGTTTCCTGCAGCTTTATGAGTTTATTGTCTGTGAGCTCAATCCCCATACTTCCCAGAACTTTCTTCACATCACTGGCATGAATCTTTTTCCCTTTGAAAAGATAAAATCTGGGAATGATCTTTCCATAAAATGATGAAAATTTCACTTGCCTATAATGCACCATTCCTTATTTGATAAAAATGTAAGGGCAAACGGAAACACACTTAGCTACACAGAATAATGAGGAATCAGAATAGAACATAATCCCTTAATATTTATAAAATACAGGTTTTTTATTGCTGGGTAAAAGTCTGCCATGCAGAGTAGAAACTTGTTTTCACAATTGGCCAGTGAATTAAGACAACAGAAATGGGAAATTTATGTATTCTGCTATTTTACTGTATTGATTATCTTTTGATCTGAATAATGTGATTTTTTCTTCATAATGACAATTATAATTTGAACCTATCAAACCTTAATTTTTCTACTTACTATGCATAAGTAATTAAATGAACCTTGTACTTTTTATTGAAACTTTCATAACACCATAGAAAATTTTAATTGAGTTGTTAAATCCTACACGATATAAAAGCAAACTCTATCAAGTATTTAACCAGAAAGGGTAGAAAGTCAAAATGTGCATATCTGTATATATTGAGAAAATGTTGGTTAAATACGTAAATATAGATGTTTTGGTTTAAAGTAATCTCCTATTGATAGGTTAAGTGACTTTCAACAAAAATAATGGAGTACAGAGCTCCATGGAACCATCTCTCCACAGAAACACTGAAAAGGTAAGCAAATAAGAAAAACTGTTATCAACTATGCCAGAACTTGGAAAATAGTCAAAGGTGCATAGTAACTGAGCAAATGCCAACTCAGAAAGAAGATGACTAGAAAAAGTGAATTACTAACAGCGGGAGAGCTTTAATGGCCTTACCTCAACCCTTATTCCAAACTATTTTTGATCATCAATCCCTGTCCAAGCATATAAAAGGTCAGATCTTATTTACCTATAAAAGGTTTTATTCCATCCATAATTTGTTCATTTTAACCTTCTTAGGAACTGTTAAGAAAGTAGAAATCAAATACACATATGACATTCACTAAGAAATGTGTAGCACTTATTGTTAACTTAATTTATCCTGTTGTTCTCCCAGAGAGCACAAAGTATATGAAGAAAAATCATTCTGCTTACTATAAATGTGCTTGTTTTAATGTTGCTTTGATACACAGTTATATAGAAAATGAACTAATAATAGAGGTGTGAAACATGAAAGTCATCTCTTTTCATAGGACCTCACTTCTAGTGCTAATACTTTGGAAAATCAACTACTATTTTACTCAGGCTAACGAGAATAAAATTTAAGCTTTGAATCTATTGCTCATTGCTATTTTAATTGAATTTTGAAATTATTTTTTATGTTACCAAGATCTGAGTTACTGTTTCTCTCATTTTCAGTGACCTAGACAGATGACTTTAGTCTTGATTTATATGAGTAAAATATTCATTATTTTGAATTATTTCTTAATTCTAATGGTCAACATATTTCCATAGTACATATTCAATGGAACTTTATAAGAATCAACATTTAAAAGATTAACATGGAAATGCATTAAAGAACAGTTATATCATAAGTAGATGATCTTTGAGATATCATATATTTTCCAAGAAGGAAAAGAACAAAACATTATTGTACTTAAAAATCCCTGATTTTTGTCAAATTCTAAGTGATAAATTATAGCACTATGTAACTGGGTGTGGTGGCACATGACTGTAGTCCCAGTGACTTCAGAGGCTGAGGCAGGAGAATTGCAAGTTCAAGGCCAGCCACAGCAAGTTAGCAAGGTCCTGTCTCAAAATAAATACAAAATAAATAAAAAGAACTGGGATATAGCTAGCACCTCTGGGTTAAATACCCAGTACCAAATTTATATATATATAATATAATGCTATATATATGCTATATGTATTATATATAATATCATATATAATATATAATATTATACATAATATTATATATATACTATATATGTAATACTATATATATACATTTAATGCTATGTGTATATATACATACATACACACATATACATAGCATTATATAAAAGACCCTTATATCATGAAAAATTTACAAATAAAGGTCCCAGGTAGCTTAACAAATATTTATTGATATGTCTGAAGTATATAATGATTTATATTAGAAGCCAAATAGTATATATGTTGTTTGTACATGTTATATGAATATAACAAGTATGTGAATAGTGACTGGGAAAATATATGTAAGTTGTTCCTATTAGTTGCTAAAATAGGTTAAATAGAATCAATTTCTATTTTTCTTTTTTGTTCTATTGAGGCAGAACACTTCAAAAATTATTTCTAAAGTAACACCAGTTAGATTAGAAAAGTGAAAACTGAGTCTGTTTCACTGGGCCACCACAACTTTCAGATACAAAGATGTGTAGGAATAGCTATTTAATATGGAAATGTGCTTCTTTGGGTCACATTTCAGCTAAATATGGCCTTCACCAACAAATTCACATTTCCTTACTGAAATAATATACATTATGAGAAAATGTTTGCCTCAGATGGAAGTTCAAGGTCTTTCTGTTGCCACAAGTTAATTGGAGATCTAGGTCTGAGTTCTAGTCTTCCCAGAAGTTTCATTTCATGTGCAATCTTAATGTTAACTCCTGAGATTACCAGCTCACTAATAAGCAGTCATTTAATAATTCTAACTGATTTAAAAGAAAAAAAATCATTTAAATTATACTTTTTTAATCTAACAATCTTTTTCATTTGCTTTACTTGATCTTAAAATGAGAGTAGGGTAGAAGCAATCGCAAGACTCAAGGATACTTCCAAATAATAGCTATATATTTTTTCCTCATAATTCTGCTCCTGTTAGTAATGTGAGCAAAAATCCAATTTTATCATAACTTTAGATAGACTTCAAGCTAAAAAATACTTTTCTGTTATAAATATTGATGGTTTTACATCTTGACCTACTTTTCCCAATGGTTACATCATTGCAAACAAAGGAGATA
>CM053402.1:14808829-14835249 GCA_028644305.1 Xerus rutilus
ACAAAAAAAAAAAAAAAAAAAAAAAAAAAAAAGAAATTCAAGAGTAACAAAAATATGTATTAGGGATACTGCTCATAATGCATGATGATGGATTTAGATGGAATCTTAATAAGATGACCCAGGTATTGATTTGTATAAGGTTATAAAATAGCCAGGTTATATTCCATATATATATTCCTCACTGGAATGTTCTTAGGTTATATCATTAACTTTCTTTATGTGGTTTTGGAAATAATTTAGTTCCAATTTCAATGCTCACTAAAATTTAGTTTGTCTGTAGCTCATTAATGGCTATTAGAATTCTGGGAACACAGTCCTTGGACCATGGAGTTTGGCTCAGGAATGTGAGAATATAAACAGAAATGTAAGTAGGAAGACTGGACACTCAGGCATTCTGCACATTCAGGTCTGAACACTCTGTGGTTCCTTTCCCTTCTGGAGTACTTGAAGGACTCTGTTCATCTGGTGAAGGAAATGGGTCCCCCATCTTTCAGGCCTCCATTAGCCTTTCTGCCTTCTTATATGTGCCTATAAATGACAATGGGGATCTGTGGCAAAGAAATGTTATTTTAATAATTTCTCACTTTTGACTATGCTCTATTTTCTTTTTTTTCCCCCTTTTTTTCACATTGCAATTTCTTTCATTCTCTGAATCCTCTTCCTTTCTCTCAATAGCATTGTCTTTTTCTAATTCTTTCCAGGTCTAATAGCAGCACTGAACATACTTTCAGCTGAAATAAAGCTGCTAATGTCAAGACAAAAACATACTTGCTTTCAGACTGAGTCATCTTTATATTTTCTGTCTTTAATGTCAAATAAGTATTTTCAGAGATTCATTTATATAAGCAAGTATTCTGAAGGCTGAGCAATACAAATATATCTTAAATGCTTACCCTCAACTGGCAGATTGTGTATCAGATCACTAATTTCCTCTTCTCCAAGGTTCAACCCCGTGTTTTGCAACAGAGTATATACTTCATTAACATCAATCATTCCTCCTTGAGAGAAAGAGAAGAATATGAGAAAAATTTATTGACTCTAAAATGTGACCATTGATATCAATGTTCATTATGATTCTCAGTCTCATGAAGAAGACCACAGCTTGATAAAGTCTGTTCATATACATGTGGGGAGACGGTCAATAATGGTGTTGGAATTAGCATTGAAATACTTTAGATAGATGGACAACTACTCAAATGTTTACAGCAATGAGTAAAATAAATCAAATATTGCTGACAATAAGAGCTTCTTTCCCCATGAAACTTCCAGATTAAATATATCAACTCCTTACTAAAATCTGTGATCAGTTATTTGGAGGATTATACTATTCAGATTGACCTTCCTGCTGAAAACAACTAAAATCTTCACTAAAATGTAAAAAAAAAAACAAAAAAAAATATTTCCTTGGAACCACTGAAGAACTAATTACCAGTCCAAAATCTAATGGAAAGTACAAACCACAAAGGAAAGAATGCTGTCACTGTTCTCTAATAGCATTTGCTGAATCTGAATCTGAATTTGAATTTTAATGTTTAGGACCTGCTGGAACATAGGTGAACAAAGCCAATCACCTGGAACTGTCCAAAGAAAATACTCTCCTCATAAGGCTGAGATCCTTAAGGACTAAAAGTAAATAAAAAGTAAACCTACTTTACCCCACCCTCATCCCAAATGGTAGGGATGGTGAAGTGGGGCGTGGGTTCCCCTGGAAGGGAGAAAGCACAGGAGAAATCCCTGAGAGGTTGAGTATAAGCAGGCCCTAGTACAGATTTACAGCTTGAGTTCACTTCACTGAGATAGATCACAGAATCTCATTCCTCACATTGATCCTGCCCAAATGCCTGGCAGAAGCAAAGGCAAGTTATTCCTTCTTAGGAATCCACCTTAGATTCCTTTCGTATATTTCCCAAGGAAAATAGAGGCTCACAGCTCTTTCAAACAGAATGAAACAAAGTAGTTACCTGAGAGAGAAAAAACAGAAACAACAGGTAGCAACAATAACCCCCCCCCCAATTATTATGTGTCAGTACCATAAAGAAACGCTAAAAGTTTAAGGTAATGGTTATGCTAATTACCCTGAATTGATCACCCAATGTAACATGAATAAAAACATAATGCTGTACCTCCATAAATATATATAAATATTATGTCAAACAAAATAATATAACTGTTTTAAATAACAAAATTCTTTAAAAAGAGGAGAAAAGGAAGGAAGAAGAGGAAGACAGGAAGGAATGGAAGGAGGGAAAAAACAAACGAGATACATGGCAATACAACGAGTAAACAGGATCAGAGGACATTTGTATTCCATCAGCCATCCATAAGTGAACCTCAGGTGGCAGGCAAGTCCCTTGGGGCAATCTTTGGCCTGGCACTAAGTAGAGGTGCTGTCTCTCCTTCCTGAGCTTCTTAATAAGTTGTTCATGATGTTAATGAGGCACTCTCAATGGGAGTATACTTTCTGAGGCACGCATAGCATCATTTATACCTAAGCTACGGCCAAGTGGGTACATGACTACATGGTCTAATCTTGAATCAGAATAATGCATGTATCTCCAAGATCCATTCCTGGCAAATGTCATGCAGTCATTCTTTATGGCTGAATAATATACCAATGTATATGTATAACACAATTTCTTTATCCATTCATCTGTTGATGGGCATCTAGATTGGTTCCATAGCTTAGCTATTATGAATTGTGCTGCTATAAATATTGATGTAGCTGTGTCACTGTTGATTGCTGATTTTAATTCCTTTGGATATATACCAAAGTGTGGGATAGCTGGGGTTTTATGGTGGTTCCATTCTTAGTTTTTTAAGAATCCCCAAACTGCTTTCTAGAGTGGTTGCACTAATTTGCAGTCTCACCAACTATGTGTGAGTGTACCTATTTCCCTACATCCTTGCCAGCATTTATTATTATTTGTATTCTTGATAATTGCCATTCTGACTGGAATGAATCAAATCTTAGTGTAGTTTTGATTCACATTTCCCTGATTGCTATAAACACTGAACATTTTTTCACATATTCATCAGTCATTTGTATTTCTTCTTTTGAAAAGTGCCTCTTTACTTCTTTTGCTCATTTATTAACTGAGTTACTTGGAGGTTTTAGTATTAAGTTTTTTAAGTTCTTTATTCTGGATATTAATCCTCTATCTGAGAAGTAGGTGGCAAAGATCTTTTTTCCATTCTGTAGGCTCTCTTTTCATGATCTCAATTATTTCCTTTGCTGTGCAGAAGCTTAATTTGCTGATTCTTGATTTTATTTCTTATGCTTCAGGAGTCTTGTTAAGGAAGTTAGTACCTATGCAAATATGTTAGCATGTTGAGCCTACATTTTCTTTTAGCAGTTGCAGAGTCTCTGGTTTAATTCTTGTGTTTTTGACGCACTTTGAGCTCACTTTTGTGCAAGGTGAGACATAGGGATCAAGTTTCATTCTTCAATATATGGATATCCAGTTTTCCCAGCCCCATTTTTAGAAAGACTATCATTTCTCCGACCTATGTTTTTGTCATCTTTGTCAAGTATCAAATAGTTTGTCAAGTATCTATGGGTTTGTGAGTTGTCTCTGTATCTTCTATTCTGTTTCACTGGTCTTCTTGTCGTTTTTATGCCAATACTATGCTGTTTTTGTTACTATCTCCATAGTATAATTTGAAGACTCACACAAGAGAAGGAAATTAAAGGTGTACAATTAGGAAAAGAAGAAGTCAAATTATCTCTATTTGCTTGTGACATAATCCTATATTTAGAAGACCCAAAAACTCCACCAGAAGACTTCTAGAGCTGATAAATGAATTAAGTAAAGTATCAGGATACAAGATCAATATATATAAATCATTTGCTTTCCTATACTCCAACAATGAATCTACTAAAAACTAAAATAGGAAAACCATCTCATTCAATAACCTCAGAAAATATACTTGGAAATTATTCAATAAAGGAAATGAAAGACCTGTACAATGAAAACTATAACACTGAACAAAGAAACTGAATAATACCTTAGAAGATGGAAATATTTCCCATGTTCTTGAATAGGCAGAATTAATAATGTCAAAATAATTACACAGATTCAGTGCAATCCCCATCAAAATACCAATGACATTCTTCAAGAACCAGAAAAAAAAACAGTTCAAAAATTCATTTGGAAGAGTAAGAGACCTAGAATAGCCAAAACAATTCCAAGCAGGAAAAGAGTTACTGGAGGCATATCAATACTGGACCACAATACTAATTTTTTTAATGTAAATGAATGCTATGGACTATTTATGGGAAAATGACTAATGTATATATAAATATATATATATTTTTAGTGCATTTGAAATCATTAGGTTTGCAGCTAGGTCTCAATTACTGATTTTAAAATTTAATTTTGGTCCTATGGAGCTAATAGTATAAACAGATAATTGAGTTGTGAAAAAATATATGGATTTAAGCAAAAAAAATCTCTGATAAGTGTTGACTTTTATTTTTAAAAGTTTAAACAAATACTTTGATTATTTTCTTACCAAACAAATATCAAGCATATATTGAATTTAAATCTAGAATACCACATAGGATTTTTAATAAGTGACAGATCATATATCAACTTTAAAAGAAGTGTTCATATAGTATAGCAACATATCCTAGAAGTAGTGTTTTTCATGGAGGAAATATGAAGAGTGCCTATACCATAACACATTTGGAAATGTATGTTCTCTGTGATTTAAAACAAGATCTTTAGCAGGCTAAACTCTTCAGACAAATAGCTAAAGTCTGAGTTCCAATGAACTATATTTTATTAAAACCCTATTTATGGATTTGTGCAGACATTCATCTATCTAAAATTATCCTGTCTTAACATTTTAAATGGTAAGAAAGGCCACAGCAACAGCAACTCTAATACATCTCCATCACCCTTTTAGCACCCCTACCTTGTGTGTCACTGGGGCTTATTGAATCTTGGCTGCTAGAAGGTGGCAGGGACGTGACTCCTGGAGAAGGAAAACAAAACAGCAAATAAATCACTCCTGGTTACTGACACAATTGTTGTGTGTCAAGCACATGGCAGACAAAAGAGTGAATTTGGCATTCAGAATCACATCCATGTGCAATGTCATACAGGGACAGTAGCACAAAATCAAGGGATACGTGGTGTTAGATGTTCGATTGCTGTTTTTTACATGCTAGCACTTTCAGAAGGACTAGTTTATCATCAAGGCCTTGTTTGAGAGTGGGAGCAAGGGAGTGATTTGTTCTGATCTCCGGAAAGTGAGTAGTGTCGGAATAGCTCCAAGGAGCCCAGGCCTATATGTAGGCACCACTGCTGGGACGTCTCAGTCCCAACACAGCCGACACCAAATGGGTTGGTGAGGAACATCAATCAGCTTGCCTCCTGTGCTAGCCTTTTAGTTATAAATGAAGACTTGGGAAGGAAGACCTGGAGTTTTGAGATTCAGATATCTTATTCAGATATCTACACTATTATAACTATATTTTTAAAACTGTTTTCTATTCAATAGTTTCCTGCTATTTTCATTGGCCTGGGCAGACTTATTTATTTCCCTACATTGCGTGAATGCTTTTAGTCATTTTTGAAGCCAATCTCTGTCCCTTCATTTACCTCAGATATTTTCTTTAGTGACTCTCAATAGATATTAATAGAATTCAGAAATGGAAACTAACTAAATTATCTTACAACTAGGCATTTTTCTTCAGAACTCTCAAAATATATGGATCAGGAAAAATGCTTTCTTTTTTAAAGAATATCAAACTAAATTCCAGAATTCTAAATTTTTGCCCAATTTTTGTAGATAATTTTTTGGGGGTTGGGTACTAGGGATTGAAGTAGGGACATTCAACCACTGAGCCACATCCCCAGCCATATTTTTGTATTTTATTTAGAGACAGGGTCTCACTTAGTTTCTTAGCCATTGTTGAGGCTGGCTTTGAACTCACGATCCTCCTGTCTCAGCCTCCCGAGTCACTGGGATTACAGGCAGCACCACCATGCCCAGCAAGATGAATGTTTTAAAACAGAAACTCCATGGACAAGAAGATCCTTTATGCCACAGAAAATTTAAAAATATTTATTTATTGAATATTATGTTTATTGATTATCTACCTAGCGTGAGAAAAGTGATCAGGAGGAAATGAAGCAAAACAAAACATAACTGTAATAATTTCGTCAAACTAGTATAAGAAGAAGCTATGTTCCTCTTTTGTACACCTAGTAAAGCAGAGTAGCCCAAACATAATTTCTACATTAAAATCATTATCAGTCAGGTAAGTGTGGAAAACTGTGCTGATTCTATTGGGCAATACCTGGAAATATAGAAGGTATAGAATCTTGGAATGTTAAGATATCTAAATCTATCCTCAATAAATCCACATCTCCTAGAGGGGAGGTTCAAGGATTCACTGCCCTGAACCACTTTTTAGGTGATGTTGGCCCGAACTCTGATCCCTTGGAAGGCTCCTTCTCAGACTCAATCTCAATGTTATATTCTCTGATATCTAGGAAATGCATAAAGCAATTATTAAAACTATTTCATTGTAATAAAAGTCCCATTCTTTCCCAAATGTCCATTTTTAATGTATACCATTTTGCCAGGGACCATTTATGTTTTTTAACTGACATTAAAGGATAATACTTTTTTAAAATGAGGAATAGGATGAATCAATCATATGAAGTGAGTCCTATGGATAACATTAGTCTTAAATAAAATTTCCCTAAAATTCAACTCCCTAGAAACTATTTTAGCAACACAAATAAGCAGTAACATAACCATATAATTATGGGTGGGCTCATGCATCTAACAGAAGTATTTTTTTCTAGAATTAAAGTTGGTGACTCCACATGTAGTTTTATCTTTCTTATCAGCTCTTCATGTAGCTTCACTTTTAAAAATCATTCTAGAGAAATTAAAAGCTGCCAAGAAAATAAACTCACAAAGTATACTACATGTTCTTTAGAGGTGGATCAAAAGTGTAGAACAGAAAATGGAGTAATATATTAACAGTTATTTATTAGAAAATGTCTATTATGCACAAGAGAAAAATAAGATAGATAATGATGTAATTGAATATGAGCTGAGTAAGATGACCTAATACTGACTTATTTTGGTTAGCAGGCAGTTAGGTACATACTTCTTAGATCTACTGAAATTTTATCCAGGTTAACATCATTCATTTTTAAATTTACTTGGGGATTGTTTCACATTCAGTGCACTTAAACCCTAATTTAGTATTTATTAAAAGTCTGTCTCCAAAACTTTGGTCAAAGGGGAAAAGAGGGAAGGAATGGGGCATGGGGGCAGGAAAGATGGTGGAATGCCATGGACAACAATGCCCTAGGTTCATGTATGACTGCACATATGGTGTGACTCTATATTGTGTACAACCAGAGAAAA
This sequence comes from Xerus rutilus, assembly GCA_028644305.1. NCBI lineage: Eukaryota > Metazoa > Chordata > Mammalia > Rodentia > Sciuridae > Xerus > Xerus rutilus. The sequence continues at coordinate 14,816,225 of CM053402.1, forward strand.
GAAAAGTTGTGCTCCATTTGTGTACAATGAATCAAAATGCATTCTGCTGTCATGTAAACCCAATTAGAATAAAAAATATATATTAAAAAAAAGTCTGTCTCCAATTTATCAAAAGGGAAGTGAAACTTGTGAGTAGGCCTTGGATCATTAAGACTGCCCCAAGAGCATCAGAATCTAAACAACTACATGTGCAGAAGGACAGTTCTGCACGTTCTTGCTTGCATGTTTTTTGGAACCTAATATTCATGGTAGCTGATGGACTCGCCTGTTGTTTATAGAATAAGAATATGCCTCATATTTCTCATTCTTTTCTTTCTCTTTCTTTCCTATGTAAATGGATGAGATAGATGAGAAAATTACATTCTGCCTTTGGCATTATTTTGTTTTTTTAGAGTTTCTTCCATTTTATATCCTCGCATAAAAGATCTGTACAAGTGTTTTATTTTGTCCAGATCTTCAGTCTAAAAGCATCTATAATCATATTTTCAATACTGATGAATAAAATGGTTAAAATTTCATTTTTTAAATACTGAGATATGGAACTAACCACTAGCATAAGTTCTGCCAAATAATATTTTAGGGAAAAATACTACTTTTAGAAGTCCTTATGTAAAAAGTTCATATTTTCAGATTGGCTCCACTGCTTACCATTACCTGGCAGGTTTTGCTTAAGGTCACTTTTTTCATTTTCTGTGAGATTCATCTCCATGTTTTGCATAACAGTGTTCAGTTTACTAACATCAACAACTCCTCCTTTAGAAAAATAAAAAAATATGAGCAAAATATAATTACCATATATTATTTGCAAGCATTATTGTTAGGGCATTATGATGATCATAATGCACAACCACTAAGGCTCAATGAGGCCTATTCAAATGTATCAGAAATATCAATACCAGAATTAGAACTAGGTTATTTTCCCGATTTGGTTATTGTTAGCTGTTTGAGCAAATGCTTAGCAATTTACGGTTCAAAAGAAAAAAAAAATCTAAGACTTCTGACAAAGAAACAGTGTTTACTTTTATTTTCTTAATTCCTAGATTGCATGTTTAAACTCTTACTAAAATTTTTGATCAGTTTTTATTTCTACCATTTCTTTCCTGCCCAAATTGGAAAAGGACTATTCTCTTCCATAAAGCACACATGACTGTCTGCAGAAATGCATTCAGATCTCTCAAAGAAACATATATGTAGTATCAGAATATAAGCAGTGGTGGCAAAAATCACAATTTAATGATTAGAAAATTGCAAAAACTCAAAACATAATGATTTCACATTTATCTACCTTTCCTTTTTGCATTTCACTCACTTTTAAGGGATTCTATATCATCCATCAATCTCTTTTGATAGACCTTTCCGTTATTGGCAAGAAAAGTACAAATCAGCTCCCTTGAGATTCACTAAGTCATTTTAAAAGTCATAATTTCTGAATGCCAGACTATCATTTGCCCTAAATAATTTGATTTAATAATTTTATTATTTGATAAAATAATAATTATTATTTTGATTATTTATTTATTTGATTTATTATTATTTTAATAATTTGATTTAATAAATTTATTATTTGATTATTTGATAAAATAATAAAATTATAGGATGGAAAAAGTTCTTAATGAAGCCTCTATTCCTACTCACTTGCCCTATACCTATTAATTTTCCCTGTTCTTTTCTCTAATGTCTTACCCTTTCCTCTTTAGTTCACCCCCATTTGATTTATTTTCTCAATTCTCCCAACCTGGTTGCTAAAGAAAGAATAGGCAATTATTTGTCCTGATTGCAGAATTAATGACTGACAGAGAAGAATATTTACAAACTGTTGCATAACACAGTTGAGCTATTCTCCAACAGTGGAACTATTAGAATTTATTCTGAATATTTTTGGAAAGGCTTTCCTTTTTAAAACTTTGCTATCAAATAAAAGGTAATTTATAAGACAATTTATGGACACCCCTTCAAGAAAATTCCCAATTCTAAACTCTCCTAAATTCTAAATTGTTATTTTAAATGCTTACCATTAACCAGCAAATTGTTCATAAGCTCCCGGCTTTTTTCAGGTGTGAGCTCTATGCCCATATTTTGTAGGACACTTCTTGCATCACTAAAATTAACCTCTTCTCCTTCAAAAGATAGAAAGGTAAAAAATATAGATATATGAGAAGGATCTAAGAACTGCAAATGTAAACACACACAGGTATGTATACATACACACACAGACACAAACGTTTATGCTCATCCTGGTCCAAGTGCCACATGAGTAACTGATGCACGATGAGACTTACCCACCTGCATCAGTAGACATCACAGAAACATAATCTGGTTTTTTGTCCCTAGTAAATTTGTATAATAAAAATGATGGCACTAAGCAATACATGTATGTGTATGTGTGTGTGTGTGTATTGTTTAGTCGTGGTAGGTTCCATTTTTTCATTACTTTATGAGATATCCTGTTTTGTCTTTACTTCATCATTTTTTTATCTCAAATAATGCTTCTCTGTAGTTATGCATAAGAAGGGCATCACTGGCAAAACCTCTACAGAGTAAAGAATATCTTCATAACATTGCACTAAAGTTTTATTGCTCAGTGTAGACAACTTATAGCCAAGTCCTAGGATATTAGATAAAATTTTTCCATAATACAAATGTTAAAGAGAATAATTAATGAATAATGGGAATAACTCATTAAGTTAAAAGTAAAGAATTAAGATCATAGATTTACAGCATTTTCTCACTAACCTGTTTCAGATTTCACTGCATCCAGTAATTTATTGAGATCAATCTTCTTTTCAGCTATTAGAAAAGCCATAATTGATACAATGAAAATGACTCTTAGAAAAAATATTAGCTAAATTTTAAAATAGGAATCTAGCTGTACTGTGGTAGCAGCCCTTCCAGAATAAAGGGCTCTCCTAATATAAGGGACAAGACAAAGTGGCACAACTAGTATCCATGTGCTCATGTGTAACTCTGTCACAGCTTTGTTGCAACCCTGTAGCAAAGGATGCCTAATCAAAGTGGATGTTATCATATATGGGAGACAAAGGGGCTAACACGTAAAGGAAACTAACATAGGGCATGTAAAGCAATGCCCCAGCTGCACTGGGGGCTCAGCGTTTGGATGCAAATCTGCTGAGCCAGTGCCAGTACTAATAAATGCTGCTTCCTGCTAAAAGCCTCTGTGTCTCATCTCTCTCTGTGAGAATCCTGTAATAATACATCTATAAAAATATTGTAACTAACAAGATACTCAGTGGTGAAACATTAAATTCCTTTTCCTGAAGATTGGGAGCAAGAAAAATATCATCTACTAGCATCTCTTCTGTTAGTCACATACTGGATCCTAACTAAGGCAAGGGGGCAGGTGGAGAGAGGCAAAGAGGCAACTATATTACTAAAAGGGATGAAATGAAAATGCCATCATTTGCAGAAGACATGATTATATAATGAGAAAACCATATGGAATCTATTTTTGAAAACTATCTAAACTGATGGGTGAATTTAATAAAACCATGGTATACAAGATCAATATAAAAGTTTTATTTCTATGTGCTAGAAGCCAAGAATTGGAAAAATAAAATGTTGAGAAACCAATAGCATACAAAAGATAATTGGAAATAAATCCCCCCCCCAAATTTGCAAGGCCTCTGTACTGAAAATTGCAAAATGTTACTGAAACAAAAGACATAGAGAGAAATATATACTGTTTGTTGTTAAGATATCCATTTTTGAGGGCTGGATCCAAGATGGCGGCACACACAGATGCTGTGTTCCTAGTCTCTCCAGGATGGGGATTAAAGTAGTGGAAATACTGTTTCTCTATAAATTATTAGAGGATCCCCGACAGCTGCCTGCACACAGGAATTCCAGTTGCGTGCCCATGAAAATTGCCAGGCCCCAGCATTTGCACAGGACTCTGGCTGCTGGCTGGTGCAGGACCCACCCCAGGACCCACACACTGTGCAGGACCTTGGATTGCCCACCCACATAGGATTCCTAGCTGTAGCTCCCATGCTGGACTTCCGGCTCCTGCACAGGACCCCTGGCTGCTGCTCCTGTGTGGACCTCCATCTACCAATGTGGTACTCCCCCATTTGCCTACACCTGGGGACACTGGACAGGATCTGGAGTCAACCTTCTACCTTCGCCCAGCATGCCACTGAGCTGCATCTCTGAACACGTAGCCCAATGCCACCACCCAGCCCAGCCCCACACCCTATCTCTGAAAGCAGATGCCTCGATTTTGGGACTCCTTCATCACCATCTTGGACTTGAGCAGAGAGATACCAGTAAACAACAGACAATGCCATCCACTGAATGGGAAGGGATGCAAGCCTTTCTATTTACCTTGAGACTTTTCCCCCCTCTATTGTCCCTTTTTTCCCTTTTCTTCCTTTCCTTTTCTTCTTTTTTCTTCTTTTACTCTTTTTCTGCCCTCACATCCCCAACATTTGTAAAACCAAGTATTTTTTATGCATTAGGCTAATGAGGACTAGGATGTCTGATTAGTATACTACAGTTGTACTATATAGTCTCATAACTTCTATCTTTACATGTTTTATTTTTCTTAATTTTTATGTTTCCTTGTTTGTTGTACTGTATTTTCTTCCTACTTACCTGTCCTCCCCAAATCTCTTTCTCTCTTTTCTACTACTAGCCAACTTCTTCTGGATTCCTTTTTCACACTTTCTAGGATCTAATAACTCTATATCTTCACTTCCTACCTCCCTAACATCTCATCATCCTACACCCATCCCTGGTTCTCTTTAGGCTGCCCACAGAAACTGTAGACCCTTTTGCAAACCTATTGTTTATATAGTAGATACTAATTGAACTCATAATTTCTGTATACTGTGAAAAAGCTGTAAATGTCCTATTTGGAGTTACTTGGTCTAAAATTATACATTGTACTGAGATCTGTTAATATTGGTTTCTCCCTTAAAGGAGAGGTATTGGAATCCTGTAGGGGATCTATAAGCCTATAGGATAAAGACTGTGGACCAACTTCTCACATGCAGAGGAGGAGACCAACCGAGCACCATGCTTTGGCCCCCCCGTCTACCAACTGGTGGCTGTCCCTGTCTACTTCCATCTAGAGTCAACAGCCAGGAACAGGAAGATCATCCCTGAGATCCCTGCAGGCCTGGTTATAACAGAGGTGAGGTATTGGTAGCTGGCAGGAACAATACAAGATTATAGGGTAGAAACTAATACCTCATTCAGTACTGCTAGAGGAAAACACATGAACAACATGAAAAAACAAGGGAAGAAAATGCCCCAAACAAGCCAACATGCTAAAATAATAGAATCCACTGACAGCACAGTAGAAAAAATGTCAGAGAAGGAGTTCAGAATGTACATACTTAAATGATCTGTAAAACACAGAATAATATGAGAGAAATTACAGACAACAATTGATAAATCCAACAAAGAGATTAGAGAGAAAATACAGGCAACCACTGATCACTCCAACAAAGAGATAAGAGAGAAAATACAGGAAGCAAAAGATTACTTCAAGAAAGAGATAGAGACATTTAAAAAAACAAGGAGAAATCCTTGAAATGAAGGAAACAATAAACCAAATAAAAAATTCAATAGAAAGCATCACCAACTTGGAATAACTTGGATAACTTGGAATAACTTAGATAACTTGGAAGATAGAACCTCAGACAATGAAGACAAAATATGTAATCATGAAAATAAAGTTGATCACACAATGAAGATGGTAAGAACCCATGAACAAAACATCCAAGAATTATGGGATAACATCAAAAGATCAAACCTAAGAATTATTGGGAAGGAGGAAGGCACAGAGATACAAACCAAAGGAATGCACAAATCTCTTCAATGAAATAACAGAAAATTGCCCAAACATGAAGAATGAATAGGAAAATCAAATACAAGAGGCTTACAGGACAACAAATGTACAAAACTACAACAGATCCACACCAAGGCATGTTACAATAAAAATGCCTATCATACACAATAAGGACAGAATTTTAAAAGCTGCAAGAGAGAAAGAACAGATTACATACAGGGGAAAACCAATTTGGATTTTAGCAGATTTCTCAACCTAGACCTTCAAAGCCAGGAGATCCTGGAACAACATATACCAAACTCTAAAAGAAAATGAATGCCAACCAATAATCTTACATCCAGTAAAATTAAGCTTCCAATTTGATGACGAAATAAAAATTTTCCATGATAAACAAAAGTTAAAAGAATTTACAATGAGAAAGCCTACACTAGAGAACATTCTTGGCAAAATATTTCATGAGAAGGAAATGAAAAACAACAATGACAATTGGCAAAGAGAGGGACTACACTAAAGGAAAAGCCAATCAAAGGAGAAACCAAATCAAGTTAAAAACCAAAAATAAACCAAAATGAGTGGAAATACAAACAATATTTCAATAATAACCCTGAATGTTAATGGCCTAAATTCATCAATCAAAAGACATGGACTGGCAGATTGGATTAAAAAACTAGACCCAACAATATGTTGACTTCAAGAGACTCATCTCATAGAAAAAGACATCCACAGACTGAAGGTGAAAGGATGGGAAAAAACATACCACTCAAATGGACCACATAAACAAGCAGGGGTTTCCATCCTCATATCAGATAAAGTAGACTTCAAACCAACAATAATTAGAAGGGATAAAGAAGGACATTTCATACTGCTTAAGGGAACCATACATCAAGAAGACATAACAATCATAAATATCTATGCCTCAAACAATGGAGCATCCATGTATATCAAACAAATCTTTCTCAATTTTGAGAATCAAATAGACTACAACACAATAATACTGGGTGACTTTAACACATCCCTCTCACCACTGGACAGATCTTCTAAACAAAAACTAAACAAAGAAAGGACAGAACTCAATAATACAATCGATAATTTAGAATTAACACACATATACAGAATATTTCATCCATCAACAAGTGAATACACTTTTTTCTCAGCAGCACGTGGATTCTTCTCTAAAATAGACCATATATTACTCCACAAAGCAACTATTATCAAATACAAAAAATAGAGATACTACCCTGCATTCTATCATACCATAATGGAATGAAATTAGATATCAATGATAAAATAAAAAATAGAAGCTACTCCATCACCTAGAGACTAAATAATATGCTATTGAATGATGTGTGGATAACAGAAGACATCGAGGAGGAGATAAAACTCTTAGAGGTAAATGATAACTCTGATACAACATAGATAGAACTTTGATACAACAAATTTCTGGGACACTATGAAGGCTGTATTAAGAGGAAAGTTCATTGCATCGAGCTCATTTATTAAAAGAAGAAAAAGTCAACAAATAAATGATTGAACATTACATCTCAAAGCTCTAGAAAAACAAGAACAAATCAACCCCCTAAAAAGACAGAAAATAATTAAAATCAGGACTGAAATCAATGAAACTGGAACAAAGGAAACAATTGAAAAAATTGACAAAATAAAAAGCTGGTTCTTTGAAAAAATAAATAAAATTGATAAACCTTTGGCTATCCTAACGAAAAGGAGAAAGAAAACTCAAATTACTAAAATTCAAGTTGAAAAGGGAAATATTACAACAGCACTATTGAAATACAGAAGATAATTAGAAACTATTTTGAAAATAAATAGAAAATCCTGAAGACACCAACAAATTTCTAGGGGCATATGATCTGCCCAAACTGAATCAGGAGGATCTACACAACTTAAACAAATCAATTTCAAGGAAGGTAATAGAAGAAGCCATCAAAAGCCTACCAACCAAGAAGAGCCCAGGACCAGACCGACTCTCAGCCAAGTTCTACAAGATCTTCAAAGAAGAATTAAGACCAATACTCCTCAAATTATTCCATGAAACAGAAAAGGAGGAAATCCTTCCAAACTCATTCTATGAGGGTAGTATCACCCTGATTCCAAAACCAGACAAAGACACAACAAAGAAAGAAAACTTCAGACCAATATCCCTAATGAACATTGATGCAAAAATTACCAAGAAAATTCTGCCAAATCGTACACAAAAATATATTAAAAAGATAGTGCTCCACCATCAAGTGGGTTTCATCCCAGCTATGCAAGGCTGGTTCAACATATGGAAATCAGTAAATGTAATTCATCACATCAATAGACTTAAAGTCAAGAATCATATGATTATAGATGCTAAGAAAGCATTTGACAAAATACAACACCTCTTCATGTTCAAAACACTGGAAAATCTAGGAATAATAGGAACATACCTCAACATCATAAAAGCTATATGCAAAACCAAAAGTCAGCATCATCCTCAATGGGGAAAAACTGGAAGAATTCTCCCTAAAAATGGGAACAAGACAGAGATATCCTCTTTCACTTCTATCCAACATAGTCCTTAAAAGCCTAGCCAGAGCAGTTAGACAGATAAAAGGACAAGAATAGGAAAAGAAGAAGTTAAACTATTATTATTTGCCAATGACATGATTCTTTAGAGGATCCAAAAAATTCCACTAGAAAACTTCTAGGATTAATAAATGAATTCAGCCAAGTAGCAGGATATAAAATTAATACCCATAAATCAAATACATTTCTATACATTAGTGATGAATCCTCTGAAAGAGAAATTAGAAAAACTACCCCATTCACGGTAGCCCCCCCCCCAAATGAAATACTTGGGAATCAATTTAACAAAAGAGGTGAAAGACCTCTACAATGAAAACTACAGAACACTAAAGAAAGAAATTTTAAAATGACCTTAGAAGATGGAAAGATCTCCCATGCTCTTGCATAGGCAGAATCAATATTGTCAAAATGGCTATACCCAAATAAAAGCAAGAATCAAAGAAAGATATCCTCTTCAACAAATGGTGCTGGGAAAACTGGAAATCCATATGCAGTAAAATGAAACTGAACCCCTATCTCTCACCATGCACAAAACTCAACTCAAGGTGGATCAAAGAACTAGGAATTAGACCAGAGGCCCTGCATCTAATTGAGGAGAGTGTAGGCCCAAATCTTCATCACATCGGATTAGGCCCCAACTTCCTTAACAAGAGACCTAAAGCACAAGAAATAAAAGCAAGAATCAATAAATGGGATGGATTCAAACTAAAAAGCTTCTTCTCAGCAAAAGAAACAATCAATGAGGTGAACAGAGATCCTACATTCTGGGAGAAAATTTTTGCCACATGCACATCAGATAGAGCACTAATCTCCGAGATATATAAAGAACTCTAAAACCTTAACACCAAAAAAAAAACAAACAACCCAATCAATAAATGGGCTAAGAAGCAGAATAGACACTTCTCAGGAGAAGATATACAATCGATCAACAGACATGAAGAAATGTTCAACATCTCTAGCAATTAGAGAAATGCAAATCAAAACTACTCTAAGATTTCATCTCACCCTAGTCAGAATGACAGTCATCCAAAACACAAGTAACTGCAGTGCTGGCGAGGACGTGGTGAAAAAGGCACATTCAAACTTCGCTGGTGGGACTGCAAATTGGTGCAACCTATCTGGAAAGCAGTATGGAGATTCCTTAGAAAACTTGGAATGGAACTACCATTTGACCCAATTATCCCACTCCTCGGTCTATACCCTAAAGAATTAAAAACAGCATACTACAGTAATGTAGCCACATCAATGTTTATAGCAGCACAATTCACAATTGCTAAACTGTGGAAGCAACCTAGATACCCTTCAATAGATGAATGGATAAAGAAACTGTGGTACATATACACAATGGAATATTATTTAGCAATAAAAGAGAATAAAATTACAGCATTTGCAGGTAAATGGATGGAATTGGAGAACATCATGCTAAGTGAAGTAAGCCAATGCCAAAAAACCAAAGGCCGAATGTTCTCTCTTATTAATAGATGCTGATACATAATGGGGGTGGGGATAGGGAGCATGAGAGAAATGGAGGAAGTTTGGATGGGGCAGGGAGGAGGTGCAAGAGGGGAAGGGGAATGGGAGTAACAAAAATGATGGAAAGAGATGGACATCACTACCCTAGGTACATGTATGAAAACATGAATGGTGTGACTCTATCTTGTTTGCAACCAGAGAAATGGAAAATTGTGCTCCATATATGTACTATGACTTGAAATGCATTTTTCTGTTTTAAAAATGAAATTTAAAGATACTTTTAAAAAATATATCCATTCTTGTTTTTGAGATGTCAGTCACAGAAATGTCTTATAGAAATTTTAATATACCAATTCAATATTTTGGTGAAAAATTGATTTGAAAATAGAAATTTGAACATTTTCAGGATATAGAGGATGGGGGAGGTGGGAATTTTCCAGGGAGAGTGTCATATGAAACAATGCAGTCAAGACATAAATTCATTCTTTCAGTATCAGCTACTCCTGATACTTTTTAAATGAAAAAATAGGATTTACATTGGGAATAAATTCTTCCCTAAGATCTACAAAATATATTTTGGGTACCAAAGACACTAGTTTTGAAAATTCTCATATTCATTTTCCCAAATACAAACTCTGTTCAAAGCCCACAGTCATTCCACAACACTCACTTTCAAGGTTTTCTGTCATCCTTTCCAGTTCCTTTTCTGTAAGCATAATGCTCATTTTTCCCAGAATGCTGTCCAAATTACTCACATCAATCTTCCCTCCTTAGGAAAGCAGTGGGGATGAAAAACAAGAAAGATGGAATGTTTCCAAAATATTAAAAATACATACATTTCTGTATATTATTAATTAATAGTAATGTTTAATAATATGTTGTTACTATAAAAGAGATAAAATATAGCTCATGTCTTTATACTATCATTTACTTTATCTTACTTTTTTAGAATGCTTGCAGTACTGGGGACTGAACCCAGGGCCTCTTGCAAGCTAGGCAAGCATTCTGCTGCTGAACTGCAACCAGCTGTTTTTGTTTTATTTTGAGACAGGGTCTCACTAAATTGCCCAGGCAAATCCAAACTTGCATTTCTTCTGCGTCAGTCTCCCAAATAGCTGGGATTACAAGGTGTCTGCCATCATGCCCAGCTCATTTAACAGTTTTATAGAATCATCAAGACTTTTCTAATGTGTTCAAAAAAATTCAGTAAGTTAACTAAAACCAATTTCCTTTCACCTTATTTGCAGGACAAACTGAGACAACAAAATGCAGCAAAGGTATTTTATCTCTGGAGCCAGAGACCACAGATTCCATTCTTCTAAACAATAATGAGCTATTCTCATTTGTCTGAACACCCAGGTGTCTTTTTCCTGCAGAGTAATTGCTAATACTTCATTTCATGTTTGCTGTTCATCCTTCAGTTTGATTTTCCACTTTAATTTTTTTCATCTTATTCCCAACACACTGACCCTAATTTTTCATTTCTACCTTTTTTGGCTTTCTGTGGTCTTTGGAAACCATAGAAGTGCTTACTATTTACAGTGAAGGAAGTTGCTTTTTAAGATAGCATTTATTTGAACTTAAAGCTGAGTCTTTAAAATATCTTTTTAAGGTGACAAATTAGTAGCTTTACAGATTCCTTTTGTGATTCCTTCAGCATCAAATTCCTGAATGTCTGATGCTATATTATATGTTTAATTGAACTGGGTGTGGTGGCTCATGCCTGTAATTCCAGAAACTCAGAAGTCTGAGGCAGAAGGATTCCAAGTTTAAAACCAGCCTGAGCAACTTTGCAAGACTGTCTCAAAATAGAAAGAATTGGGGATGTAGCTTGATGTTCCTGGGTTCGGGATCAATCCCAGTACTACAAAAAAAAATGCTTATTAATTACAAGTTCTACTCAGATCTTTAAATTCCTTTTCTTTTTTATTATTTTTTAAATATTTATTTTTTAGTTGTAGGCGGACAGAATATCTTTATTTTATTTTTATGTGGTGCTGAGGATCGAACCCAGTGCCTCACACGTGCTAGGTGAGCATGCTACCACTGCGCCATAACCCCAGCCCTAAATTCCTTTCCTATGAGATTCAAATTTTGTCTTCCAGAACCGTGTATACTTTATTGATATTGATTATTCCTTCCCTAGGAAACTGAGAGGAATAAGTCCAATATTGAGTAACACTTAAATGTGCCTAAACTACTAATTCCTATGTATTATGGTTTTCAGTTTTAGCACAAAGATCATGGCTGAATATATTTTGCTGAAATATTTAAAAGATGTTCCATCATAGTTAGAATAAAAGCTCTTCTTTGATTAGTGCACAAAGCAGAAAGTTTTATAGAAGACTGAGTAGTTGCTCAATGAAATACAGCGATGGGAACAACAAATTTCAGATTCTATGTAATAAGATTGATTTTTCTTATTTGATATCCAAAGAAATTTTTCTTTTTCTGAGTAAAATGCCTTAACAAATACTAATTGTTGTTTGCTAACCACTCTTAGATATAGAATTTTATTTATACTTTGCTATAGATTGCAAGTTTTCAGTAAATTATAAAACACCCTCCTAAAATATAACAAAGGATAATATCTGTAGAATTACAGCTAGAATATAAAAAGCATAACTATGACATATCGATAATGTGAAGTGTGTCAAGGATGACAATGTAATGTCTTATATCTTTCACTCATCTTTAAAAGCCTCCAGACCATCCACCAACCTATTCTGATAGATCATTTATCAGATGTAAGAAAGATACAAATCAAGTGTCACCAAAGTGTTATGAAGATATATTAAGGCAGTTCAGAAGCCATCATTTCATAAAGTCAGACTTCACATTTCTCTACAAAATACAAACTTACTCTGATTTTCTTAAAAATATGAAATGAAAAAAAAATTCTTAAGGCCACTCCTTTCATTCACTGGCACCTACATTTACTACTGGGCCCTGGCATGCAGAACCCTCCCCCGCACGTCCATTTCTTCTTTGTAATTTCTTTCCATTCTAATACTTTTCCATGGCTTTCTTTTCCTCTTAGTTCTCACTTCAAATTTGAGGATTTTTCAATGGATTCAAGAATAATAGCTAGCATTTCTCACTCATTGTATGATTTCTGACTAAAGACTCAAGTGGTTCTCAAACTAAAAGTGAGATGATACACTTGGCATTTTTACTTAATATCAAGTTTTAACAGTAATGCCTTCTAAAAGTTTCTTTGGACAATCTTTCACTTAGACAACAGTTACAAAAATTCTTATAAATGAACATAAATTCCTCTAAAGGAATATGTGACTTGATATTCTTACCATCAATTAGCAGGTTATTCAACAACTCTTGGTGTTCCTTATCTTTAGGTTCTATTCTTCTGTCTCCTAGAACTTTTTTCAGGTCATTTACATCAGCCTCTCCTCCTTCAAAGTAAAAGAAATGAGGGATTTTGGAAAGATCGTGAATGATGTCTTGGTTTCATAAAAAGTGTATCTATCCAGCACTACATTCAACTGCTAGCTGAACAGAGATCTGATCCAAAAGGTAGACCATTAGGTCTGCAAATAAAGACTTTCTTCTTAATTCTAGTATAACCTATGAATGACAGGCAAAGCAAAAGAACACATAATGATGAGTACACTTCTGCCTTGATATCATCAGCTACCTTTACCTTATTAGCATAGTATACCACAGACCCCTAGGTGGAAAATAGTAATGAGACATACAATGCATGAAGCAGCATGAAAATGAGTAGTGCAGGTACAACTGAAATTCCACCTCTGCATGTGCTGACATCAAGGGATGGAGTTCCTGCCTGCCCCATAGATGCCACTGTCCTTTGCTTGAGCCAGCCTTACTCTGTCAGTGCTTTCCCCCATCTGGCTCAGACAGAAGCCCCTAAAAAAGCCTATGCTTAAATTCTTTTCAAATTTCTACCTACTCTGGACCAAATGACCTAAATTTGGTAAGTTATACGTTCAGTTTTTAGAGAGATTCTTAAATTATAATCCAGAATGACTGTACCACTTTACATATACACCAACAAAGCATGAATGACTTTGTTCCTCCAGATCTTTACCAGCATCTAATATCACTATTTTTACATTTTAGCCATTCTAATAGTACTACAGGGATATCTTACTATGATTTTACTTGTCAATTCCCTGGTGGCAAATGATGTTAAACACATTTTCATGAATCTGTTTTCCATCTGTATATTCTCTTTGGTGAAATGTATGTTTATGTATTTTGTCCATTTTCTAATTGAATTGCCTTTAAGAGATTTCAGTCTTAAGAGTGTATATGCAGGTGGGGCCGTGGCTCAGTGGTGGAGTGCTTGCAGCACATGTGAGGCACTGGGTTCAATCCTCAGCACCACATGTAAATAAATAAATAAATGTATTTTGTCAATCTACAACTAAAAACTACACATATTAAAAAGAGTATATATGCTGGATGTGGGTCCTTTGGCAAATATTCAATTTGAAAATATTTTTCCACTCTACAATTTGTCTTTTATCCTCTCTAAAAGGGTCAGAGTAAAAATGTTTAATTTATAAGACATTCGTTTAATCAAATTTTTCCTTTAATGGATCATTATTTAGTATCAATAAGAATTTTGCTAGATCCCGAATATATTCTCCTACAGTGGTCTTGCTAAAAGTTTTATAGTTTTACATTTTATATTTTAGTTCATTATTTGTACTAATAATGTTGTATTATATATATTCATAGTACTTGTCTTCCTAATTAATTTTCTAGTGTACAATTCAGTCATTAATAATATTCCCAATGTTGTAAAAGCATCAACACTATTTCCAAAACTTTTTCTTCATCCCAGATGTAAACTGTAACCATTAAGCAATAATCTCCACTCCTTCCTCTTTCCTTTCCCTAGTATTCTCAAATCTCTGCTCAGTTTCTATGAATTTTCCTATTTTATATGTTTTTTATAAATGAATCACTTAATATTTTTCCTTCTGTGTCTGACTTATTGCATTTGACATAATATTTTTGACAACATGTTAACCATGTTGTAGCATGTATCACGACTTTATTCCTTTTTATGAATGAATGCAATTCTATTGTACAGATATACCACATTCTGTTTATTTATTAATCTATAGATGTATGCATAGGTTATTTATATTTTGGCTACTGTGAATAATACTGTAATAAATATGGGTGAACAGTATCTGTTTGCATTCTTGTTTTCAATCCTTTTGGGTGGAATTTCTAGGAGTAGAACTGTTGGTTCATATGGTAACTTGATGTTTAGCTGTTTGAGAAACTGCCAAACTCTTTTCCACAGTGGCTACAACATTTTACATTCCTATTGCAATGTATGAGGGTTCTAATTTCTCCATATGCTGGTCAACACTTTTTTTCTGTCTTGTTTTAGTTTTCTATTACCCATCTCAGGATGTGTAAAGTGATAGCTCATTGCTGTTTTGATTTGCATTTCCACATAACTAATCATGATCCTCTATTTTCATTGGCCATTTGTATATCTTCTTTGGAGAAATAGTTATTCTAATCTTTTGCCCATTTTATAATTAGATTGAGTTAGATTACTATTATTAGTTAGATTTAATTTTTGGTTGAGTTGTAGGAATTCTTTACATGTATTCTGAATATTAAAATAGTATCAGACCCATGATTTTCAAATATTTTCTCCTTCCTATAGGATGTCTTTCTTGATAATGTGCCTTGATGCACAAAATTTTTAATTTTGATGAAGTAAAAATTATCTGTTTTCAATCTTGACTTGGGTGTCCCATCTAAAAATCTTTTACAAAATCCAAAGTCAAGATTTATCTTTTATTCATCTCACGCCAGTCAGAATGGCAATTATTAAGAATACAAACAACAATAAGTGTTGGTGAGGTTGTGGGGGAAAAGACATGCTCATACATTGCTGGTGAGACTGCAAATTGGTACAACCAATCTGGAAAGCAGTATGGAGATTCCTTAGAAACTTGGAATGGAACCACCATTTGACCCAGCTATCCCACTCCTTGGTCTATACCCGAAAGACTTAAAAACAGCAAACTACAGTGACACAGCCACTTCAATGTTTATAGCTCAATTCACAATAGCTAAACTGTGGAACCAACCTAGATGCCCTTCAATAGATGAGTGGATAAAGAAACTGTGTTATATATACACAATGGAATATTACACAGCAATAAAAGAGAATGAAATTATGGCATTTGCAGGTAAATGGATGAAGTTGGAGAATATCATGCTAACTGAAGTAAGCCAATCTCAAAACACCAAATGCCGAATGTTCTCTGATAAATGGATGCTGATCCATAATGTTGGGGAGGACATAGGAAGAATGGAGGAACTTCGGTCACAGGGGTGAGAGAGGGGCAAGGGGAGGGGGGACAGTAAAGATGGTGGAATATGATGGACATCATAGCCTTAGCTTTATGTATGACTGCATGTATGTTGTGATTCTACATCACATACAACCAGAGAAATGAAAAGTTGTGCTCCATCTGTGTACAATGAATCAAAATTGCATGCCATGGGGCTGGGGCTGTGGCTCAGTGGTAGAGCACTTGCCTAGCATGCGTGAGGCACTGGGTTCGATCCTCAGCACCACATATAAAAAATCATAAATGAATAAAAAATAAAGATCCATCAACAACTAAAAAAAATTTTTTAAAAATTGCATGCCGTTATCATGTATACCTAAGTAGAATAAATAAATAAAATTAATTTTTAAAAAAGATTTATCTTTTAATTCTATATTTTCTCCTAACAGTTTTATGGATTTAGTTCTTATATTTAGGTCATTGATCTATTTTGAGTTAATTTTTATATATGGTCTGAGGTATAAATACAACTTCATTCCCTCATATGTGAAAATCCAGTTGTCCCAGCACCATCTATTGAAGAGACTATTATTTTCCTATTGAATGGACTTAACATTTATGAAAATCAATTGGTTATTGTATATAGTCTTATCTGGACTCTCAATTCTATTCCATTGGTATATATATTCATCTTTATGCCAGTAACATAAGGATATGTATCTGACCACATACTGTTTTGATTACTGTGGCACTTGCAGGTAAGTTTGAAATTGGAAAATATGCCCTTCACCTTCACACTTCTTTCTCAAGAATATTTTGGATATTCAGCCCCTCCCCAATTCCATATGAATTTGAGAATTGCTTTTTCCATTTCTGAAAAAGAAAAGTCCACTGGAATTTTGATAGGTATTTCTTTGTAGATGCTTTGGGTAGTATTGACATCTTAACAAAATTAAATTGCCCTATCCATGACAAGGCTTGGTGGTACACACCTGTCATCCCAGCAACTCAGGAGGCCAAGGTAGGAGGATCATGAGTTCAAAGCTATCCTCAGCAACTTAGGAAGGGCTTAAGCAACTTAGTGAGACCCTGTCTCAAAATGAAAAATAAAAAAGTCTGGGGATGTAGCTCAGTGGTTAAGCACCCTTGGATTAGATCCTCTGTACCAAAAAAAAAAGAAGAAGAAGAAGAAGAAGACTTGGAGAGAGAGAAGCACCTACTGGAAATTCATGAATTTAGAAGGGCATAATCAAAATATCAAACTGGCCCGCTTTGTGTAATGTGTAATCAGTATCTCCACATATAAAGCTCAGAATTAAATCTGAAACAAAAACACCTTGTAATTCAGGGAAAAAAGGGCATTTTGAGGAGCAGTGTCTTACCAAATTCAGGTTTTCCCAAATGAATAAAATTTCATTCATTTCTTGTATTTATTTGTGTTCTTTGAATCATGAATAAAGTTTGGCACTGGGAATAACTATAATTCATATGAATATGATATAATGCAATCTTTTAATATTATCACATTTATACAGTCTTCTTGAGGTCTATTGGGGACTTTAAGGCCTTTCCTTAGCCCTAATGGCAGGCTGTAATAGCTGAGATTTTATAAGGTGAACTAAAATCTAAAATGTGTGAAATAGTTTTATATAAACTAGAAGACATGTATATTACTCAGAAAATTGACAAAATTAAGTTCCTGTGAAAGTCTCACAGGGATCCTATATGACTCATCAGTAACTAGCAGCATTTTCAGCAGCTTCCAGAAATAATTGATGAGGGTTTTCTCCAAGCTTCCTAAAATATTTTGTAAATAATTTGTATCCATCTATTATCCTTTCAAAAAATTAAAAAAGTTAGATGATAATTTAACAATTATTTAATTATTTTAAATAATGAAAATGGACTGGACATATGCACATTGCTATGGTCTGGATATTGGTGTCCCCACAAATTCTTATGTTGGAACTTAACCCCCAAGGTGATAGTATTGAAAGGTAGGGCCTTTGGGAGGTAATTAGGTCATGAGAGCTCCACATTCAAGGATGGGGACTTGCAGTGTATCTCAGTGGTAGAGTGCTTGCTTAGCATGCACAAGGCCCTGTGTTCAATCTCCAGCACCAAAGAACAAAAACACAAAACACTTTCAAGGTTGGAATTACTGTTCTGATAAAAGAGCTGTCCTTATGAGAGAACAAGGTTGCCTCTTTGACTCTTTCTGCCATGTAAGGATACAGCAATAAGCAGAGAAGTCCTTACCAGACACCGAATCTTTTGGGGTCTTTTTTTTTTTTTTTTTTTCAGTATAATAAGACATAAGTATTTTTTTCTCAAAAGTTGCATTTTAATACATGTTATCAAACATAACAGAACAAAAGCAAATTTTCAGAAGCTGTACACACTGTTCACTGAAAACATTTGTTGAGGCAAATAGAAAAAAAAATTGTTACAATCATAATTTTTCTAACTTTGCACAAAATTATAAGCAGATTACATTCTTCATATTAAACACCTTTATATGCACTTTCAATGAACAGTATA
This sequence comes from Xerus rutilus, assembly GCA_028644305.1. Lineage (NCBI taxonomy): Eukaryota > Metazoa > Chordata > Mammalia > Rodentia > Sciuridae > Xerus > Xerus rutilus. Next base: position 14,834,933 of record CM053402.1, read on the forward strand.
TATATATATATATTTATATATTTTTTTTATCAACCATCTTTACTATACCCATTCCCCTTTCCTGCCCCCTGCCTACCTCATGTCGCATCCAGTGTTTCTCTATTTCTCTTATGTTTCCCATTCCCACCTCCCTTATTCATCAGCATCCACTAATCAGAGAGACCATTCGGCATTTGGTTTTTGGGGATTGGCTTACTTCACTTAGCATAATGCTTTCCAGTTCCATCCATTTGCCTGCAAATGCCATAATTTTATTCTCTTTTATTGCTGAATAATATTCCATTGTGTATATGTACCACAGTTTCTTTATCCATTCA
>CM053402.1:14835749-14883628 GCA_028644305.1 Xerus rutilus
AGAAGAAGCTTTTTAGTTTAAGTCCATCCCATTTATTGATTCTTGCTTTTATTTCTTGTGCTATAGGTGTCTTGTTAAGGAATTCGGGGCCTAATCCCACGTGATGAAGATTTGGACCTACTTTCTCCTCAATTAGACGCAGGGTCTTTTGGGGTCTTGATCTTAGACTTCTTAGCCTCCAGAATTATGAGAAACAAATTTCTATTATCTATAAATTACCCAGTCTACGGTATTATTATGGTTTGGATATGAAGTGTCCCCCCAAATGTTCTTGTATTAGGCAGTGTAGAAATGTTCAGAGGTGAAATAATGGAATTATGAGAGGTGTGACCTGATTAGTAGATTAATCCATTTAATAGATTAAATGAATAGATTACTGGGAGGTAACTGTAGGCAGATGGGGCATGGCTGGAGGAAGTAAGTCACTAGAGGTATGATCTTAAGGATCATACCTTGTCCCTAGCTCTTGGCTCTATCTGCCTCTTCCCCTTTGCTTTCTGGCTGCCATGAGCTTGGCAGCTTCTCTCTGCCATGCCCTCTGCCATAATGTTCTGCCTCACATCAGGCCCAGAGCAATGGAGTTGGATGACCATGGATTGAGACTTCTGAAAATGGGAGTCAAAATAAAATTTCCTTCTTTAAGTTGCTCTTCTCAGGTATCTTTTTTACCATGATGAAAAGCTGACTAAAACAGATATTTTGTTATAGAAGTTCAAATGGACTCAACATACATACAACATCAATTCCAGCTTAAAAATGATCAAGGGCAAAAGTAATCAATTCCCTACCCCTGTTCTCTTGGCATTTACTTGTCCCCCATATGCTGCTAATGTATTACTATAAGCATTTATGACTATCTGGTTGTTTTTTTCCTGGATGTAAACATGTACTCAGCATGTTTGGAGCAGGCTAGAGGTATTAGTGATTAAGTTTCCTCAAGAGCAGCACTCAGCTAAGAATGGAAAATGTTGCTCTTTTATTTTCCTTTAAATCCTTAAACATATAAATAGCTTCTTGAAAGTACCTACTAATGCCAAAATCTAAGCCATATTCAGTCATGCATAGTGAATGATTGATCTATTGATTCATCTTTTTGACTATAACACATGCTTTCCTATTTTTAATATCTATCTAGTAATATTTTATTGCATATTGGATATATTCACAAGACTGAATTCTCTTCCACTTCTCTGAAACATGTTGATTTTTATTCCAATAGGCAGCTCCAGTTTTGAATGATCTTAAACTTGTATAGCCCTTGACTTTGACTTGTAGTGATTAATCTAAAGTAACCCTGTTCAAAAGTATTACTTTTTGTGATGATAGAAATGCTCTACTTCTGCACTGTTCAGCTCCTTAGCCACTAGCTAGATATGGCTTTTAAGAGTGCTCAGCAAAGAATCTTTACATAAATGAATGAATAAAAGGTGAGAAAAGTATCAACTTAACGTTAATATATCAAGAGAAAAATTATTCTTATCTAAACTAAATAAGTGCTATAAAAAACATTACCTTCAAATTAAATTCTCCTGAGAGCACAATGCTATTAGGTCACTTACCATCAACTGGTAGATTTGGGGTTAGACCATTAAGTTCTTCAGGTATGAGTTTGAGCACCATGTTTCCAAGTATACTGTCAAGATCATGAGCCTCAACTTGCAACCCTACAAAAGACAGGAAGAAATTGAAATAAAAGCCAAAATATAATAAATGTTAGTATCTACATATTACAATTATAAATTTCATCACTAAAGGGAGCCCAATAAAAAGACATTAAATGTTTAGAGGACCAGTAATGAACCTATTCACTTACATCCAATATTGAGAATAAGCCTATAAGAAAGCACATGTTAAAAGAGTTGAGAAATCACTCAAGTCATTTATAGCAGCAAGATAGCAAATCTAACTTTTTTTAACACAAATATACAAAGGGTTTATTTGGCCACTGAATTTAAAGTTATACTAGCCCCTTTCAAATTTTGACATCTAGGCCTATTTTTATTGTTTCCACTACTCAAATTGAAATAATTCCAAGACAACTAGAACATCTTTGAAAATAAAACACAGGATTATTTAATCAATATGGACATGCATATATATTTAAATTAATTATGAGATTGACAGGAAGCAAATTTAATGACAAGCAAAAAACAAGTACTTCAACTAACTGGCCTTCTCAGTTTGAGTCTCACTCACCTTTCGTAGCTTTCACACACTTCAGCAACCTACTCTTATATATTTTCCCATTAGCTGTAAGAAAATACATAGTTCAGGTCATAAAAAAAACCTATGCTAAAGTAATACAAAAATCTTTAAGTTTATAAGTACAAACCATAAACTAATTTGTTCTTAAAATTTTGTCTTCTAAAAATAAAAATAATAAAATATTTAAATTCTTAATAAAGCAAATCTGTCCATTACTTATTACTTGAAACAATTATTATACCAAATAGACTAAAACAAAAATACTTCCATATCTTGTATTTCTTTCAACTCAACCCCTTACTACCTCTATGATTATACCTACACATCCCTCTTCCTTCTTTTATTTATTTCCTAGATCTCGATTTAATATATCTCAATGGTATAAAAGGTAAACATACATCAACATTCCTTATCCCTGATGGCAAGATTTATGATTCACTGTCCTATGTTTATGTAAGTAACAACATACATATTTCTAAATATTAAAAATGGTTATATCTGAGATTATGGATATGTATTATTGTCTCTGCATTATAAATGGTCTACAATAAACATACACTACTGGACAATACAAATTTTTAAGAACATAATCATAACTCCCTTGAGACACTACTTATGCTTGCAATGTGGAACACTTTGATACTCTCTTGTGGGTAATATAAATAAATTCTCTTCAAAGCTATTCTAATATTTGAAATGCCCACCATTAACTGGAAGTAATTTCTCCAGCTCCAATTGTTCTCTAGACGTGAGCTCTATCCCCATATTTTGCATGGTATTCTCCAGGTCACTTAAGTAAACTTCTCCTCCTTCAAAAATAAAAGTAGAAAAAGATGAAATGTTTTAAAAACTATTATAATTTCAAATTATAAAAGATAAATTTGGACATAGTGATACTTTACTTTCTCTTAAAACCTTAATCTTTATTTTTAGTATTTTCACATCTGTACATATGTTTAGACATTTTTTAATTTGTTCTTTTCAGATATATATGACAGTAGAATGAATTTTTACATATAATATATGGAGTACAACTTATTCTAATTATAATCCCATGCTTGTGGTTGTACATGATGTGAAACTGTTCATCATGTAGTTTGGGTATATGCTTGGCATATACCCAAAGGACTTAAAATTATCATACTACACTGATGCAGCCATCAATATTTATAGCAGCTCAATTCACAATTGCTAAGCTATGAAACCAACCTAGCTGTCCTTCAACAGGTAAATGGATAAAGAAATTGTGGTATATATACACAATGGAATATTACTTAGCTACAAAAAAAATAACTTTATGACTTTTGCTAGTAAATGGATGGATCTGGAGACTATCATTCTCTGACATGCGGATGCTAACACACAATAAGGGAGTAGTGGGTGGGAGAGGAAGACTAGAAGTTCAGTGGATTAGACAAAGGGGAATGAAGGGAAGGAAGTGGGGATGGAATAGGAAAGACAATAGAATGAATCAGACATAACTTTCTGAATGAAAGTTGAAGCTCTCCAAATAGTGTATGAATACACAGTAGTGAAACTCCACATCATGGACACAGTGATACTTTTAAATAATAATGAGTGAGTTACAAATACAGAGAATGAATGGTATTCATTTAACTCTAGTAAAAGAGTTAAATACATTATATTACCCACTACCATAAATGATGGTTATAAAATAACAATGCACACAGCTAAATAAGTTTTATGTCATTTTAAAACTATTCTAATGACAATTGGTAGAAAATAATGTTCAATATAGTGTATGGCATTAAGCTAGAGATCAACAGTAGCAAAAGATTACTAAGAAAACTCCCAAATGTTTGGAGAATAAGGAATGCATTTCTAAATAAACCATGTGTCAAAAAATAAATATATTAAACCTGGAAGTTAGAGTATATTTTTAATTTAATGACAATAATGTTACATATTAAAACTTGTGAGTAAGGTAAGGATGTGCCAAGATAGAAATTAAGTCTTAAGTATATATACTAGAAAAGATAAAAATATCAATAGCCTAAAATTCTGTCTCAAAAAGTTAAAAAGAACAGCAAACTAATCTCCTTCCAAAATAGAAGAAAATAAATAATAAAGACAAAAGCACGGATTATTGAAACAGAAAACAGTCTTTAAATAAGTAGAATATATATAGGCAAAAGTTGAGCATTGGAAAGGCTAACAAAACTGACAAATACCTCCACCAAGAACGACAAAGGAAAAAAAGAGAAAACACACATAACTAATATCTCTAATAACAAAGGAGACATCAATATAGATCCTACAGATATTAAAAAGATAATAAGATCATATTATGAACATTTAATATTCATTAAATAACATTGAATATTCAGAATAAAGGACATCTGGGAGAAATACAATTTAGCAATGATGAAAGAAGATATCAGAAATTTTGGTAGTCTTATATTAAGACAACTGAACTGGTCATTTAAAATTTTCCCACATAGAAATCGCCAATCTTAGAGATTTTAATTTCTGAATGATACAAATGAATACAAAATTTCTCAAGAAAAAAAGGAAATACTTTTTATTAATTATATAAGGCCAGAATGTCTCAAAAACCTAAGAACATTAACATTATAGGAAAAATGCATTTCAAACCAATCTGCGAAAATACTAAACAAAATAATAGCAGATCCTATCCAGCTACACACACACACACATACACATTCTCACTCTCTCTGTTTCTCTCTCACACACACACACAATATTAATCGCATTTTTACATACTAGCAACAATTGGAATATTAAATGAGAAAAAATATGTGTGTGTATATTTCAATTATATAAAAGTATAAAATACCTAGGAATAATCCAACACAAGAGAAAATTATATTGACCTAAATCAATGTAGCAACGGACTATTTTCAGTTGTTTGCCAACAGCCTGAATTTGGCTCAGGATAGCTGACTGCTTCATTCAGGAATTTTTGAGCTTTTTTCTTCTCTCAGATTATTTATAGCTTAAAACCAGCAATGGCGAGAGAATCTGTATGATGAAAACTAGAAAATGCTACACACTTGCTGGTGATGTTTTTCAGAGTCATTGTACCAGCACACATATAATTTTCATAAATTAGAAAACTCAATATTATAAAGAAGTCAATTCTCTGTAAATTGATCTAAATCCAGTGAAAACTCCACTAATCTGGGGTAAATTAAAACCTGATTATAAAATGTATATGGAAATATAGAAAGTCAAAAATAGCCAGGACAATCTTAAAGAAGTGTAACAAATTTGGAGGACTTTACACTTCAGATACAAAGACATATAAAAGACATTAAGATAGTATACATGCAAAGACAGGCAATCAGACCAAAGGAACAGATTAAAAAATCTATATGTATCACTACATTTATAGTCTTTGATTTATGAAAAAGGTAGCCTTATTCTGCAGTGGGGAGAAATATCATCTTGTCAATAAATGGTGCTCAATATCCACTTAGAAAAAAATGGATTTGTGACTCTTGCCCCACATGATAAAGAAAAATTAAATGATTGAATTATATATCAAAATATAAAAATAAAATAATAAAGCTTCCAGAAGACAAAATAGGAAAATATTTTTCATGACTTTGATGTATACTAAGGTTTCTTAAACAGGATCCCAAATACTTTATAAGAAAAGGTTGATTCACCTACATAAATAATAGGAACTTCTGTTCCTTAAAAGATATAATTTAAGTGAAAATCAAATATATACAGTGATGTGTTTGTAATTTATAACTTAAAATGTATTTGTATCCAGAATACATTTTTAAAATTATAAGTTATAAATTATAATTAAGTATATAATTAATTAAATATTATAAGGAAAAGACAGCATTAAAAAATATTCAAAAAGTAAAATACAGATATTCAAACAGAAAACTAGGTAACAGACATAAACAAGAATTTTACAAAAAAGATTACCCAAACAACCAATAAATTTTGGTGCTCAACATCATTAATCATTAGGGAAATACAGATAAAAATTATAAACACAGTGGGAAACTATAACATGCCCATCAAAATGGCTAAAATAGAAAACATAGATAGTATCATATAATAGCAAGGATGTAAACCAATAAGATCACTCATACACTGTTGGTTGAAATGTAAAATGATATTACTTTAGAAAACCAATGGACAATATCTAATAAAGTATATATAATCCTATCTTATAACACAACAATTTCATTTCTAGACACATAGCCAAAGAATCATGCACATATGTACATCAAAAGGTATATACAGGCATATTCATAGTGAAATGTGGTTTGCAATTGCCTAAAACTGAAGATGTCCTTTGACAGTAAAATGGAGAAATAAATTTTCATATATTTATCTATGAAACATTATACAACAATATATTCAGGTATAAAAAATTAATGAAAATCATGCCTTTGTCAAAATAAGCTCCTTAAAGATCTCCACTTGATTACAGTTTATTAGTATTAACAGTATACAGCAATAATAATTAACAAACCACTGCCACATGTAACAATACAGATGAATCTCAGAGAATAACATGTGGAGAGTAAGTAAAGAGTAAGAAATAGTGGGATATAGATTTATGTTTCCATTCATATAAAGCTCAAAACAGGCAAAACTAGTAATTCTGTGGCTCCAGAACTCAAAATAGTATAGCTGTTCCTTGGTACACAGAAAGGATTAATTCTAGGGACCTTTATAGATACCAAAATCTGTGAAAGGAAGAAAAGGGGAAAGCGGGCTGAACAGAGGTGCCCAGTACTCACGCCTCCACAAAACAATAACAAGAAATAAACAGCTGCATTTGAGGCAACTGGCACTGGAATCCAGCAAGGGAAAGGCAGGAACCCTGTAAAACTAGGAAACCTGGGATAGCAGTATAGAAAGTGCAATAAAGCACACCAGCAACTGTAATCATGGTTTCCTGACCAAAGGAGAGTACCAATTATAGGAGGAAAGGTGAATGGGAAAATCCACATAGGCTGCATTGTAGCAGATACCTGCAAACCTAGTGAGAGGAGAGTTCCATGGGTACCACAGTCATGTAGCCTATGAATGTGAATTACCTAGAGTCTCCATTGTACCTTTGCTTCAGGGTCAGAACTTGCATCATCTAGGTTGTTACCTAATGATAACAACCTTAAATGTAAATGAACTAAATTCCCAATTTCAAAGATATAGACTGGTAAAGGATTTAAAAACAAATGAAGCCCAAGACCCAACAACATGATTCCTATAAGAAACTGACTTCACCAGTAATAACACTCATAGACTAAAAGTAAAAGATGGAAAAAGTTTTCCACACAAAATGAAGCCAAAAGCATGAGCAGGAGTAGTCAGATCTACATCAGACAAAATAGATTTTAAGATAAAAACTGCAAAAAAATAAGAAAGCCACATTATAATGATCAAGAATTAAATAAGAAGATATAACAATTGTAAATGTATGTATACCTAATGCCAGAGCACCCAATTTTATAAAACAAATATTACATCTAAAGGTAGAGATAAGCACCAATAGAATAATAGCAATCAACTTAAACACACACTTTCTTTTTTTTTTTTTTTTGGTACTGGGGATTGAACTCAGGGGTACTCGACCACTGAGCCACATCCCCAGCCCTACTTTGTGTTTTATGTAGAGACAGGGTCTCACTGAGTTGCTTAGCACCTCGCCATTGCTGAGGCTGGCTTTGAACTCGCGATTCTCCTGTCTCAGCCTCCCTGAGTGCTGGGATTACAGGCTTGAGCCACCGCGCCCGGCTAACACACACTTTCATTAATGGACAGATTATCCAGACAAAAAATTAAAAAGTACACATGAGAATTAAATTATACTCAGGCCTAACAACATTCACAGAACATTTCATCAAACAGCTGCAGAATACACATTCTTTTTATCAATACATGGAACATTCTCTAGGATAAGCCATATTATTAAACCACAAAATAATTCTTAACAAATTTAAAAAATGAAAATCACAAAATTAGAAATAAAAGCAAAAAAACCTTTAGAAATTGTACAAATATATAGAGATTGAACATTTCTTGAAACAAATAAAAATGGAAATACAACATGCCATAACTAATGGATACAACAAAAGCAGTACCAAGAGGGAATCTGAAAACAATAAGTACCAACATCAAAAAAGGGAAAGATTTCAAATAAACAACCCAATGATGCATCTTAAAGAACTAGAAAAAAGCAACAAAACCCAAAAGTAGTAGAAGGAAAGAAATGCCAAAAATCAGAGCCAAAAAAATAAATGCAATAGAGAAAAAATACAAAAAAAGTTAATGAAGAATTAGTTTTATGAAAAAATAAACATAACTGACAAACTTTAGGTAGACTACCAAGAAAAAAGAGAGAAAACCCACATAAATAGAATCAGAAATTAAAAAGGAGACATTACAACTGATACCACAGAAATACAAAGAATCATTAGGGATTATTATAAACAAACATGCCAACAAATGGGAAAACTTAGAAGAAACAGATAAATTTCTAAACACATAAAACCTACCAAAACTGAACCATGAATATTGAAAACCTGACCAGACCAATGATTAGTGGTAATATTGAATAAGTAATAAAACATCTCCCAATAAAGAAAAGTCCAGGACTAGATGGCTTCAGTGCTGAATTCCACCAAGCTTTTAAGAAAGAACTAACACCAATTCTCAAAAAAATTGAAAGAAAGGAATTCTAAATTCATTCTGTAAGTTCAGCATATCCCCAAAACAAAATCAGACAAAGAAATAACAAAAATGATCATTTACTATGATCAAGTGGGAAATACCTTAGATATGTGAGGTTATTTCATTGTATATAAATCAATAAATGTAATGAATCACATCAACAAAGTGAAGGATAAAAATCATTTGATCACCTCAATAGATGCAGAAAAAGCATTTGATAAAATTCAACATCACTTCATGATAAAAACACTGAAAAAACTGGGTTTATTATGATCCTACCTCAAAATAAAAATAGCTCTATATGACTAACCCACAGTTAACAACATAGTGAATGGAGAAAAGCTGAAAATGTTTCCTCTAAGATCTGGAACAAGAAAAGTATGTCCACTCTCACCATTCTTATTCAACATAGTTTTGAAAATTTTAGCCAGAGCAATTAGGCAAGAAAAAGAAATAAAAGGCATACAAATAGGAAGGGAGGAAACCAAACTATCCTTGTTTTCAGACACTTTAATTCTATATGTAGAAATATCTAGACTCTACCAAAAGACTATTAGAACTGATAAACAAATTCAGCAAAGTTGCAGGATACAAAATCAACATTCAAAAATCAGTAGCATTTTTTACACACCAATAATGAGCTTGTTGAAAAAGAAATCATGAAGCAATCCCACTTAGAATAGCTATAAAAATCAAAATATCGAGGAACAAATTTAACCAAGAAAGCAAAAGATGTTCATATTTAAAATTACAAACACTGGTGACAAGAAATTGAAGATGACACAAAGAAATAGAAAGATCACTTATGTCCATGGATTGGAAGAAATAATATTTTTTAAATGTCCACACTACCCAAAGCAATGTATTAGAATCCATGAAATCCCTATCAAAATATCTATGACACTTTTTATATAGAAGGATGAAAACTTTCAAATAGCTGAAGCAGTCTTGAACAAAAAGAACAAAGTTGGATAAATCAAAATACCTGATTCCAATATATACTACCAAATGTAATACCAATATAATAACCAAAAAAGCATGGTACTGGCCTAAAAACACACAGATTGCTGAAACAAAATAGACATCCTAGAAATAAACCCACATATCTAAAGCCACCAAAAACCTATATTATAAAAATGCATCTTTGATAAATGATGCAGGTAGAATTATCTATTCATATGAAGAAGACTGAAATGACTCCAGTCTCTCACCATATACCAAAATCAACTCTAGAAACTACTAGAAAAAAATCCAAGGGAAACATTTCAAGGCATTGTAATTAGTGATAATTTTTTGGATCAGACATCAAAAGCCAAGGAAACAAAAGCAAAACTAGACAAATGGGATTGAACCATTTGCCAAGAAGATAAGCCAAGAGATAAGCCAAGAAGCTCTGTACAGCAAATAGAATGATTGAAAGAGTTAAGAGACAACCCATAAAATTGAGAATATATTTGTAAATTAATTATCCAAAAAGGGATTAATATTCAGAATATAAGGAACTCAAAAAAGTTCCACAAATCATTAAATAATCTGATTTTAAAATTGGCCAAAGATCTAAACAAAAATTTCTCAAAAGAAGAAATATTCAACATGACTAATCATCAGGGAAATGCAAAACAAGAATGGGGTTCTAGGCTGGGGTTGTGGCTCAGTAGCAGAGCACTTGCCCCTCACATGTAAGGCACTGGGTTCGAGGCTCAGCATCACAAAAAAGTAAGTAAACAAAATAAAGATATAAAAAAAGGGCTGGGGAGGTCCTTGTCCTGTGAAACACCCTTGGCTGGAAATCTGCGTTATTCTGTCTCCTCCTGTTTGAACATGGTGCGAACTAAAGCAGACAGCGTCCCAGGCACCTACAGAAAAGTGGTGGCATCTCAAGCCCCAAGAAAGGTCCTTGGTTCCTCCACCTCTGCCACTAATTCTACATCGCTTTCATCAAAGAAAGCTGAAAATAAGTATGCAGGAGGAAATCCAGTTTGTGTACGTCCAACTCCCAAGTGGCAAAAAGGAATTGGAGAATTCTTCAGGCTGTCCCCTAAAGATCCTGAAAAGGAGAATCGGATTCCTGAAGAGGCAGGAAGCAGTGGCTTAGGAAAAGCAAAGAGAAAAGTATGTCCTTTGCAACCTGACCACACAGATGATGAAAAAGAATAGAACTTAATCATCTTTGAATAATGTCTCCTGTTTACTCTGGCCTTCTAGGGTGTAAATTTGCGTAGATATGTTTGTTCAATAAGCTTTGTTGAATAGGCATTTAATTTAAAAAATGAGGCTATAGTTTATTCAAAAACAAGTTATGAAATTGGAGAATTTGTAAAATCACAGTTACTTAGGTTAATATTCAATTTAATGCAGTATGTTGGTTCTTTTACCTGTTAAATTTCTTGTTCTTACTAACATTAAATCACTGTATGATGTTCTAATTACTAATGTGCTGTATTTGGGATTTGCTTACATCCTTTGTACTGATGCCATTTATATTGACATTTGGGCATTGAAATGATGTTATGCTTTTATTCCCTTTATTTGCTTTAAAAAGCAGAGTTAAGAATTTTGCACAAGAAAAAAATTCAGTATTAATTAAACTTAATTTCTGTAATTTTTCAGAAAGGGGGCCAAAGATGTCATCTTGAAAAAATTTGGATGGACGTGGAAAAAGTTAAGGACAATGTAGTCCTGAGGGTTTAAACAATTGATAATCAAAGTTCCTAAAACAACAAAAAGACAAAATACTAGCATAGAATGAGGAAAAAAGATTCCATAAGCCACATTAATAGGGAGGAATTTTTCTTGGATATTATTTGATTCAGTATAATAAAATAGGACCCTTTGCACATACACTTTTTAATTAAAGTTGGAAATCAATAAACATGACAGGCAAATCATGCCATAAGCCCACAGCTATGTCTGAAGTCCTTAGAGCTTTCACTGCATTTCTCAAGATAACCAATGGTATAATTGAAGAAGTGGGTATAATACTACTTATTAACTGGTGTTCCTGCTTGCCTAGCACACTTTTTGCTTACAGACAAGCTGTTAATTTTTAAAATTAACCATGTTTTAACAGGCATGTTTTTCTGAAATTTGAAATAAAGAGTACTTATTTTCACAATAAAAAAAAAAAAAGGGCTGGGATTGTGGCTCAGTGGTAGAGCACTTGCCTCACTTGCGAGAGGCACTGGGTTCAATCCTCAGCACCACATAAAAGTAAATAAAAATATTGTGTCCATCTACAACTAAAAAAAAACAAAACAAAAATAAATAAAGTGGAGCAAATTATATATATAAAAAAAGAATGGGGTCCTACTTAGAGTAAGATATATTCCCTACTTGTCTAATTTTATCAAAATGGATTCTACTGTCATGTATGACTAAGAATAACTAATTTTAAAAACCACAATGAGGGCTGAGGTTGTGGCTCATTGGCAGAGCTCTTGCCTTGCATGTGTGAGGCACTGGGTTCGATCCTCAGCACCACATAAAAATAAACAAAACAAAATAAAGACACTGTGTCCATGTATAACTAAAAAATATTTTTAAAAAAACCACAATGAGATAACATCTCACTCCAGCAACAATGGCTATAAGCAAAAAGACCAATAATAATAAAAATACTTATATTTTTAAATTATTATTACTAACAAATGCCAGTAAGGATACAGAGAAAGGGGAACTCATACATTTTTGGTGGGAGTATAAATTTGTACAGGCATTATAAAAAACAGTATGAAACTTTCCTTAAAAGCTAAACAAACTACCACATGATCCCGCAATCTCACCACTGAGTGGGATTTAATCTCCCAATGACTAAATCACTACATCAAAGAGAGAACATCCACTGCTGTTCACTGTAGCATTATTTCACAATAGCCAAGGTATAGAATCAACCAGGTACAGTCTATGAATAAATGGATAAAGAAATGTGGTATGTATATGCAATGGAACATTTTCAACCATAAAGAATAATTAAATTCTATCATTTGCAGCAAAATGGATGGAAATGTAGGACATTGTTTAGTGAAATAAGCCAGACACAGGAGGATAAATATTGCATATTCTCTCTTACATGTAGAAACTAAAAAGAAAGTTGGTTTGAGTGTAGAATAATGATTACTAGAGGTTAGGAAGAAGTGAGAGGAAAGGAAAAAGAGAGGGATGTTTGATAATGGCATCCAAATATGAAAAGAATAATTTCTAGTGTTCCATAGCACAGTGGGTGACTACAGTTCACAGTAACCTATTTTAAATTTTTATGAAGAACTAGAAGAGAGGAACTCAAAGGCTCCAAACATAAATGATAAGGAGATGGAAATGTCAATTACCCTGATTTAAACAGTAGATTCTGTATACATGTGTTAAAATATTGCACCATATCCCTAAATATCTGCAGTTATTACTTGTTAATCAAAAGAATGAAATACTTTTTAAAATTTTACCAAAAATCCGCAGATAATTAAGTCTCATATAAAATGATGTAGCATTTGCATATAACCTACACATATCCTTCTGTTTTTCTTATCTCTACATTACTTATAATACATAATATAACATAAATGCTATGAAAAGTTATGCTATATTGTTTAAAGAATAATGGTAATTAAAATGTGTGCAGTTGTTCAGTATATATCATTTTTTCCAAATATTTTTGGTTAAATATGTTTCAATCTGTGGATCTGAAACCCAGGAATAAGGAGAGCCAACTGTAATTACCTCCAAATGTAAAGGGGGAGTGATTACGCTATCACATAGGGGTCTTACGGATTACTGATACTCTTCTATTTCATGATCTGGGTGTAGTTAAATGGTGTTATCATTAGGATTTGGAATGTTCCCTAAAGGCCCATGTGTTAAAGGCTTGGTCCCCAATGCAGCAATGTTTAGAAGTGAGACTTTGGAGAAAGAATTGGATCATGAAGGATCTGACCTTATCAGATCCTTATCAGATTAATCCATTGTCATATGAATGAACTACTGGGAGATGGGATCTAACTAGAGGAAGCAGGTCACTAGGGACAGACTCTGAAATGGTTTATTTTCTCTCTGGCCTCTTCCTCTATTTCTTCCTCTCATTTTCTTCCTCCCTCCCTCTTCCTTTCCTCCCCACCTCCTCTCTCCTTCTCTTTTTTCTTTCTCTTGCTCGCTCCTCATCTGTCTTTCTGCTTCTGGGCTGCCATGAACCACACCCTTTTGCCATGATATTCTGCCTCACTTCAAGCCCAAAGCAATGGAGCTGGCTGACCATGGACTGAAACCTCTAAAGCCATGTGTCAAAATAAATCTTGCCTCCTTTCAGTTGTTCATGTCAGGTACTTTGGTCATACCAACAAAAAGCTTACTAATACAACTAAGTATGAGGAAATGTTCACTTTGTGGTAATTTTTAAGCTAGACAAAGGATGACATCATAATTATACAAGTCAATAAATACTTATCACAGAAAAATATAGTTTAGTGTAAAAAATTAGGATCTTAAATTTATGGTATTTTCTCACTAACCTGTGATGACTTGTACTGTATCCATCAATGATTTGAGATCAGTCTTCCCTTTAGCTATAAGAAAACAGAAATTAAGGAAAAAATATTTTAAAATTATGATTCAGAACCTAGGTCAAATTTGTTATTACACATCATTATTTAGGTTCACTTTTAATTGAATAATTCTTAGTTTCAAGTATTAATTATACATTAGTAAATTGGCCCTTGATCACTGAACTATAACATCTGGCCCAGGGAAATATATATTCCTACTGAGCTATGATATTTCCTTTAAAACATGATAGAAAATACCATCAATTCTATAAAGATCCTCAATTCTGGTAATGCCATGAATGTAATGACTGGGGTCTTTGGTGAAAAAAAATAAGACAATAAGTTTGTTTACAGTTTATTTCTAAACAGCCTTTGATTCTCCATGTCACTCAGGATTGCTGCAGATAAGTGCTTAAAGCATACCAGAAATAAATATTAGTTTCCTGACCAAATGAAGTTCTTCATTTTCTTTTTTTTTTTAATTTTTTTTAGTTGTAGATGGACACAACACTATTTATTTGTTTGTTTATTTATTTATTTGGTGCTGAGGATTGAACCTAGTTCCTCACACATGCTAGGCAAGCATTCTACCACTGAGCCACAACCCCAGCACCAAGTTGTTCATTTTCTCAGGAATCACTTTATCAGTATCTATTCATTCATTCATTTTCTCAGTCATTTGTCCTCCCCTCATTCAAGATTTATGGAGTGCCTACTTAATATGCCAAAAACTCTTCCAGGTATTGAATAAATAATATATCCTTCCCTATTCTCAAGCTCACATTAAAATGACAAGGAAAGCAAATAAATGTAAATATACAATTACAATACAAATATGTCAAGTTCATGAAAACACATATAGTTAGTGTGGATAAATAGAAAAGAAGTATCTACTGCTATTGAGTAGTTAAGGAAAATCTTCCTGATAACGGTATTTCTCAACTCTGATAAGCAATGAGGAAGAGTTAATCAGATGAAGGGAAGTGATTATATTCCATTATAAGTAATGGAATAAAAGTTCACTATTATTACAGGGTAAAATAGTGGATTAGATAAACAGAATCCAAATCATAAGGAACTTAAAACATTTTTTAGTATATGACTGAAAGTCAATAAATGATTTTAAATTAAGACATAATGTGGTCAGATTTGCATTTTATATGGAACACTCTGATGGCCATCTTGTAGAAGCCATCAAAATAGCTGAAGCAAGGAATGAAAGGACCTGAAATGGCAAAAAGGACAGAAAGACATCGATGGATTTATATGTGGGATTTTTTTTAAAAAGGTTTATTTACAAACATACTGTGAAATTTTGAAAGAAGTGTTCAATGAATGCCCATATGCCCATTGTTTAGATTCTACAGTTAATATTGTACTATTGGTATTCTGTTATATAGCAATCCATCAATCCATTCATCCATGTATGTGTAGTAATTTTGAGGTAAAACTAGCATTGTGAAGTGGGCAGACCAGATAGTAAGTAATAGGAAATAGTAAGGAATCAAACAATGAATTCCACATAACTACTTTAGGTGAATAAATCACAATAGCACAAATAAGACAGAATTTAGGAGTAGAACAATGGGAAAAGAAATAATAAATTCCTTTAAAAATATGTCCAAAATGATGTCTGTTATGAAATATCCAAGCGGTAATGTCTAAACACATTTGGAGAAAAGCCCAGGAGAGAGGTCTGTGTTAAAAAAAAAAAAAAACAGATTTGAAAATTATCAACCTATGGGTGATAGGTAAAACCATAGATATCAATGAGATTTCCTAGAGAGTATGTTAAATAAAAAACAGAGAGGAATAGAAGATCCAGATTGAGAGAACAACACAGAAACCAAAGGAATAAAATTTCAAGGTCAGAATTATCAACAATGTCAAAGACAGCAAAGAGGGCTGGAGCTCTGGCTCAGTGGTGGAGCACTTGCCTAGCAAGTACAGGCACTGGGTTCAATCCTCAGCACCACATAGAAATAAATAAATTAAATAAAGGCATTGTGTTCATCTATGACTTAAAGTATTTTAAAAAAAGCAAAGAACCTCTGTTTTAAAAAACTATATCTAATGTAACTGATAAATAATAAGTAACTGGTGTTCTTAGAGAAGTTTCAGTAGTATTAGGGGGCTGATTCAGAATACAGAAATATATGTAGAAAGTGGAAAGGGTATATATACATCAACTTTCCTCCTCCACCTTTTTATTCTGCTTCCTAAACATTCATTTATGTGAAAGATGGTATTAGAATCAATCTAGTCAAATGTATGAAGAAAGGATTTGCTCTTACTCTAGACTGAATTTATTCTGGTATTTTTCAAGTTTATCATTATAAAGTAGTTGTATTTCAGAAATATATTTAAAACCTTCAAAACCAAGATTTCATGAAGGATTTTCTTTAATGTCTAAAATGAGTTACCATCAACTGGAAGGTTTCTTTTCAGTTCTCCAAATTCTTCTTCAGTGAGTTCAATTCCCATGTTTTCTAGCACATTGTCCAAGTCTCTGATATCAATTCTCTCTCCTAAGTAAAGAGGAAAATATGAAAACCCTTTCCATGATAAAATGTTTCACTTATTTTTTCCTGTGAATTATAGACTTTTTTTGGCAAGACTTAAGATTCAATACTGTTAAAATTAAGCTTACTTCCTTTTAAGTCTTATTTGGGAAATAAATATACACATCAAAAGTTCCTGAAGGGAACAGAATTAATTTTTAGTGCATTATTCTTATGATAAAAATAAGAAGTTCTAGTGAGCTGAAAAATATTGTTGGAGTATGAACACATTGATTTGAATATTTTTCTTTATTATTTATTCTACTTGAATTTACTTAAGTAACCTAACTTTTTGATTTTCAGTTTTCCATTGTATGAAATTAAGATGATCCTGTTTCACAGATTATCTGTGAAGATAAAGTCATACATGTGGAAAGACCTAGAACTCTGTCAGGCATATAGCAGGTGATGATGCATTTTAATAATTACTTCTTTTTATTGGTTTTTTTTTATAGTCATACATGATAGTAGAATCCATTTTGATATAATTATAAAAAGGCATGGAATATATCTTATTCTAATTAGGACCTCAGTCTTGTGGATGTACATAATGGTGGGATTCACTATATTTATACATAGAAAAATTATGTCAGATTCATTCTACTGTATTTCCTTTTCCTATCACTCCCCTGCCCTTCCCTTCATTCTCCTTTGTCTAATCCAATGGATTTCTATTCTTCCCTTCTCCCTTATTGTAGGTTAACTTCCCCATATCAGTAAAAGAGTTTGACCTTTGGCTTTTGGGTATTGGCTTATTTCACTTAGCATGTTAAGTCTCCAGAATCCATCCATTTACTGGCAAATGTCATAAAGCCTTTCTTCTTTATGGCTGAGTAATATTCCATTGTGTATATGTATCACATTTTCTTTTCCATTCATCTGTTGAAGGGCACCTATGTTGGCTCCATAGCACAGCTATTGTGAATTGAGCTGTTATAAACATTGATGTGGCTGCATCACTGTAGCGTGCTGATTTTAAAACCTTTGAAAATACCAAGGACCGGGATTTGCTGGGTCAAATACTGCTTCCATTCCAAGTTTTCTGAGGAATCTCCATACTGCTTTCCAGAGTGGTTGCAATGATTTGCAGTCCCACCAGCAATGTATGAGTGTGCATTTTTCTGCACATCCTCCCCGACATTTATTGTTACCTGTTTTCTTGATAATTGTCATTCTGACTGGAGTAAGATAAAATGTCAGTGTAGTTTTAATTTGCATTTCTCTAGTCACTAGAGATATTGAACATTTTTCATATATTTGTTGACCATTTGTATTTCTTCCTTTGAGAAGTTTGTTTAGTTATTTAATAATTACTTCTGAGCAAAAGGAGAGCTGATTTTCCTTTTTAACCCAAACTAGTTTTATTGTCTATGCTAACCACATCATTAGTGATTGTTCTGCATTTCACAATTTAGCCTGCATAAAATACACTCTGTCACTCCTCTAGGAAATTTTATTAAAATACATATGAATACTGCCAATATGAATATGTGAAAATATGAGAAATTCTGCCAAAGTAAGATAAATTATATTGGATCCATATCTTGGAGAGTAGCACGATTCTTTGTCCAGTGATTAGGAAAGTAATATAACAAGAGATAAAAGGAGAGTTATTCTCTAATTTATCATACATTCATTTTAGAATGTTTCAAACTAGATAAGATTTAATTCTGATATATCTTACTAGTAGCTAAAAATAAGGCAAAATTCAACTCACAGAGAGGGAAAAACAGAATAAACTAGTTCAAGTTTTACAAAGAAGTGCTTTTCAGATTTGCCCTACAGCTAGGACTATCTATCTCCATAAAAGTATGGAAGGAAGATAAAAATCTTTTATACCCTTGAAGAAATTGTTAGTTACACATTATCATGTGCAGGCACAGTATTTTAAAATACTATCAATGTACTTTTCCACATTCCTTTATTCCATGAAAACTTTCCCTGTTCTGCTGTAGAATTCATATGACCTCAGAGGAAAGAATACTTTTAACTTTGAAAATCTATTACAAACAAAACTTGAAAGTCAGACATTTAGTTTTATTATAACTAGAAGTTTGAGAGGCCAAAAATCACATAAAGGAAACTCTTTTTCTCCATCTATATCTTTCTTAATAAGAGGAGAAAGGGAAAATTCAACTTTACGGTTTAAGAAAGTGCACCTGGGAAGAGAAATATTTATAGGGCTCTGCCTGCCTGTCTCTCATCTTTCATTTATTTCTCTTTCATCTATTTATCTCTTTTTATTGAGACTGTGAATGTTTAAGTGTTCTTGTTTAAGTGTTCTTGCTCATTTCCATCTCTCCAACCCTCAGCTTTCTTCTTCAAATCAACCTTTGAGAGGAGGTAAGATAGAAGAAAAACTCCAGATATACTGTTTTAATGGGCGTAAAGATAAGACAAAAGCAAACTAGGCTTGTTTCATGCTTTCTGTTGGAATTTGGTGAAGACAACACCTCACAGAGTACCCAGGCATCAGTATGCCATTGTACAAAATAAATATGATGGCATAGTGTATACAGGCAAATAGCAGGCAGGAGATAAGCCATTCCTTGGCTCCCTTGGTTTTTGTGCCATGTAGAAAGAATTCAGTCATTCCCTTATGAATGGTCTGCCATAGTATACCACGTAAAGAGATGACCCTTAACAGAGGTTATGGGGTAGACAGCTCAGTCTGGGAATTGACAGGATACTTGACTGAGACTTAGAGGATCTCATCACCAGTGAATGCTAAGGATGAGCCAAGCTCATAAAGGAAGAATCACAAAACCTTGACTTTGCTGGAAAAAACAGACAAGTTTCTCAAGCAGTGGACTTTTAGCAGGAAAGGTCAGCAGGATCCCTGGAAATACTTGAAATATGAGAAATTGCTAAAAAGAATATTAACCCAAATGACAACACAATGTCTGGCTGCCTTTCTCTACTACCAGAAGGATACCTATAATTTTCCTTATTCTGTGGTGCCTTTCTGAAGGGGAGAGGAGGAAGAATTGAACACTGAAAGTTTATTAAAAAGTCTACCAAAAAGATACCACTCTTCTTTCAAAACAGAAGAAACTGGGTTGCTTTTAATAGTACAACTGGAGTCCTACTTTCCTATTTCCAACATGCTACCCACAGCCAGAGTAAGATGGAAGATTAAGAAATTAATTTATTTAGAAAAAATAAAGAACACCACATTTATTGCATATCTCGATTTGTAGTATGGTAAATTTGATACTACTACACACACATACCTATCTGTTCAATGTTTTTTCTCTTTACAACTACTTCCAACACTAGAATATGGAAAGACAATGTTCATGCATAGACAAAATTACTATTGTTAAAATGATCATATTAACAAAAGTAAACTGCAGATTCAGTGCGATCTCCATCAATATACTAATGACATTTTTCACAGAACTAGAAAAAACAGTTCTAAAATTCATTTGGAAGAACAAAAGACTCAGAATAGCCAAGCAATCCCATGCAGTACAAGTGATGCAGGAGGTTTCACAATACCAGAGCTCAAAGAATCCTACAGAGACACGGTAACAAAAACAGCATGGTATTGGCATCAAAACAGACATGAAGACCAATGGGATACAACAGAAGACACAAAGATAAACCCACACAGAGTCATCTGATACTTGACAAAAATCCCAAAAACTTATGTTAGAGAAAATATAGCCTTTTACTAATGGTGCTGTGCAAACTGGATGTCCATATGTAGAAGAATGAAACTAAATCTCTGATTTTTACTCAAAAGTCAACTCAAAGTACATCCGAGATGTAGGCATTAGACATGATTTCACAATGCTAGAAGCAAACAGGGTCAACACTCCAACATATTAACACAGGCACTGACTCCCTTAACACATAGGAAATAAAATCTATAAGAAATAAGTAGGACAGCATCAAATTTAAAAATTTCTGCACAGTAAAGGAAATAAGAGCATGGAAGTGTAGCCTAGAGAATGGGTGAAAATCTTTACCAGTTACTCTTCTAACAGAGGATTAATATCAAGAACATGTAAATAAATTTTAA
The DNA here is from genome assembly GCA_028644305.1 of Xerus rutilus. Lineage (NCBI taxonomy): Eukaryota > Metazoa > Chordata > Mammalia > Rodentia > Sciuridae > Xerus > Xerus rutilus. Next base: position 14,856,761 of record CM053402.1, read on the forward strand.
AAACTTAACCCCATAAAAAGGCCAGGGGGAGAAAAAATACAAATTGTCAACAAATATATGGGAAAAAAAGTTCAACATCGTTAGCAATTAGGGAAATGCAACTCAGAACTACACTGAGATTTCATCTCACTTCAGTTAGAATGATATCATCCTTCTCTGAGGAAAGAGGATGGACCATGAAAAAGTTATTTTGACTCCACAACACAAAAATAATCACTACTATGTTCAAAATCTATCCAATTGGCAATGAGGTCTAATACTAGAATTTTAAGTATAACGTATTTCATTACACTTAGGTTTAAGAAGAGTCTGCTCAGCAAAAGTCTAAAAGGAAGCTGATTTCAAACCTCAGCTCAGATACCACTTTCTATCAGGCATTCCCTAACCATCCTTTCTAAAGTAATGGCATCAGCCACTTTGGGTCATGTTAACATTTTTTTCTTAAAAGTACCTATTGCTTTATAAAATTATCTCATTTTTTATTAATTTCTTCCCCACTTACTAAGGAAATGTGAGCTCCATGAAAGAAAGAATACTGTCTGATTCAATCCTGTGTATCTCCTACACTTAGAGAATTAACCTAGAACTCAGTAAACATTAATTAGCTGAATAAATTATACCACTAAAAGTAAACAATCTAATACTAAATCTTTAGACTAATAAGGTTCAGTCTCATTGTCCAGATTAGTTAGGAAGTAGTCTCCATTGCTGATAAAATCCTGATTTCTTTAGTTCACGTTTTTGCTGCATAGACCCAAAGGAGTTTTTTTCTTCATCATTTATCAGATTGGAAATTCTTTCCGTGATACATAAGTTTCCTATGAGATATTAAGTGATAAGCAATATAAAGGAACAATCAAAACAATTAAGATATTGGGGCAAACTGACAATCTAATGACTAATAGTACAAGAATCAAAGCAAAAGCATTAAACTATACTGTCCTTTCCATCTTGCTTTTAAAAGCCTCCATTACATCTATCAGCTTCCTGTGATTTAGTTTTCATTCAATAATAAAAAGCAAATATATGTTTATTTATACTGTTAAAGATTCCAACATTTTATAAATACATTTTCAAAGTTAAATTCTAATTTATAATTTTGCATGCTAGCTGTTTCAAATGGAAGTGAGAAAACTAGAAAACTTTTCATATAAATTCTTGTGATATTAGAAAATAATGTCCTTTTTAAACTTGTATACACTCCCACCTACTCTTGCTATCCTACCCTGATTGTTTAGAGGCAAATATCAGATACCATATTATATCATATATATTTCAAAATGTATTACACTAAAATACAGGGACACTAAAAATGACTACTAAACCATTATCATGTTAAATTTTTAAAATTATTTATTATATTATCAACTAATCAAGTTTATGTTGACATCTCAGTTTTTATACATTTCGCTCAAACAATTATCCTTTTTTGTTAGAGCATTATAATGATACATAGTAATTGGGTCCATTTTGACAAAATTGTACATACAAGGAATTTGATCTCAAGCCCTAACCCTCCCTTTTCTTCCTCCTCTATTCTTCCTCCTCTACTCTATTAAACTTCTTTTCTTCTACAGATACATAAAAGTAAAATTCCTTTTAGTATCTTTCTATAGGAATATGACTGTTAATTTATCTTCCCCTTTCCCTTCCTTCCTCCCTCTCATTCTCCTACCTCAATTCCACTGATCTTCACTATATCTTTTTGATATCAGATTCTCTCCCTCACTGCCTTCTTTCTCTTATTTTGCTCTAGCTTACATATATGAGAGACAACATTCAATCTTTGATTTTCTGAGTCTTTTTAGCATGATTTTAAAAATTTTCATCCATTTGCCAATAAATGCCATTATTTCACTTTATGAAAAAATTCTATTTGTATGTGCCACATTTTCTTAATACATTCATTTATTGATGGGCATCTGGGTTGATTCCATAATTTGTGCTGCTATAAACATTGAAGTGGCTCTATTGCTATAGTATGCTGATTTTAGATCTTTTGGCTAAATACTGAGGAATGGAATAGCTGGATCATATGGTGGTTCCATTCTTAGTTTTTTGAGGGATATCCATACTGCTTTCCAGAGTGGTGTACTAATTTGTAGTCCTACCAACAATGTAAGAGTGTACCTTTCCCCCCTCCTTACAAACATCTATTATTCATGTTCTTGATAATTGCCATTCTGACTGGAGTGAGATGAAATCTCAGTATAGTTTTGGTTTGCATTTCCTTAATTGCTAGAGATAAACATTTTCCCATATATTTCTTGGCAACTTGTGTTTCTTCTTTTGATCAGCATCTGCTAAGTTTTTTTGCCCATTTATTGATTGGGCTATTTGATTTTTTGTTGTTTGTTTTTGTTTTGTTTTGGCATTGAGTTTTTTGAGTTATTTATATATTCTCAACTTTAATCCCCTGTTAAAGGAGTAGTTGGCAAAGATTTTCTCCCATTCAGTAGGCTCTCTCTTCACTCTGTTAAATCATTTCCTTTGCTGTGCAGAAGCTTTTAATTTGCAGGTACCCCACTTACTGATTCTTGGTTTTATTTCTTGACCTTTAAGGGTCTTGTTGAGAAAGTTAGTGCCTGCCCTTATATGATAGAGCATTCCCTTTATTTTCTTCTAGCTGCTGCAAGATTACTGGTCTAATTTCTAAGTTTTTGATCCATTTTGATCAAATGTTTGTGCATGGTCAAAGATAGGGATCTAAATTCATTCTTCTACATATGAATATCTAGTTTTTCTAGTACCATTTATTTAAAAAGCTGTCTTTTCTCCAAAATATATTTTTGTTACCTTTGTCAAGTATCAGATGGCTGTGTATATTTGAGTTTGTTTCTGTGTCTGCTGTTCTATTCTATTGATCTTAATGTCTATTTTGATACCAGTACCATTTTGTTTTGCTACTATAGCCCTGTAATATAATTTGAGATCAGGTACTGTGATGCCTCCTGCATCACTTTTCTTGTTCAGAATTGATTTGGCTATTCCGGGTATTTCATTCTTCCAAATGAATTTTAGAACCGTTTTCTGTAGGTCTGTGAAGAATGTCATTGGTATTTTGTTGGGATTGCACTGAATCTGCAGTTTACTTTTGTTAATATGGCTATTTTAACAATAGTAATTTTGTCTATGCATGAATGTTGTCTTTCTATCTTTTTGATGTGTTTTTGAATGTGGTTTTTTTTAACATCTTTTTAAATTTTTTTTAGTTGTTGATGGACCTTTTATTTTATTTATTTATTTTATGTGGTGCTAAGAATCAAACCCAGTGTCTCATGCATGCTAGGCAAGCGCTCTACCACTAAGCCACAACCCCAGCCCCTTTTTTTTTAACATTTTATTCAAGATTTTTGTATTTATGTTCTTCAGGGATATTGGTTGATTGCTTTCTTTCCTAGATGTGTCTTTGTCTGGTTTGGGTATCAAGTTTATACTAGTGACTTAGAATGTATTTGGAAGTGTTCCCTATCTTTCAATTTCATGGAATAATTTGAGAAAGACTGGTTTAGTTGTTATTTAAAGGTCTGGTAGATCTCAGCTAAGATTCCATATCATCCTGGGCTTTTCTTTTCTGGTAGGTTTTGATTGCTGTTTCAATTTCATTACTTGATGAAAATTTTGCCATTTATTAGAGTATAAATTTTTGAAATCATTTCTAATGATTCTTTGGATTTCAGTACTGTCTGAGAAATCCTTCAATTTTGTTGATTTTCTTTTCTCTTTCTTTTTGTTAGTTTGACTGTGAGTTAATCAATCTTATTTATCTTTTCAAAGAAATTACTCTTTGTTGTGTTAATTCTGTGTGTTTTTTAATACTCAATTGTGTTAATTTTGGCTCTGATCTTTATTATTTCCTCTTCTCTACAAATTTTGGGATTAGTTTGCTCTTCTAACTCTTGAGGTGGAACATAAGTTTATTTATTTTGGATCTCTCTACATTTTTAATGTTGGCACTCAATGCAAAAAAAAATTTCTCTTACCATTACTTTTATACTGTTCCAGAGCTTTTGATATTTTGTGTCTTTATTTTAATTTGTTCCTATAAATTTCTTGATTTCTTCTCTCATTTTTTTCTTTGAGCCATTCTTCATTTAAAAGATTCAATAATCTTTTAAATCTCCTTACATATCTGTGGTTTCTGTTATTTTTCCTGCTGTTGATTTCTAGTTTCATTCCACTGTAGTCTGATCTGATGCATGAGATTATCTCAATTTTTTGTATTAGCTTAGACTTACATTGTGACCTAGAATATAGTCCCTTTTGGAGAAGGTTCCATGTGCTGCTGAGAAGGTAAATTCAGCTGTTTTAGGATAAAATATCCTGTAGATGTCTATTGGGTCCATTTTATTTAGAGTATTATTTAGGTTTGATATATATTTATATATGCTTTTATGTTTAGATGACCTATAACCTTGTCTATTGGTGATAAGTTTGTATTGAAATCTCCCAGTATTATTGTATTGGGGTCTATCTGGGATTTAATGTCAAGGTGTATCTTTTAATGTAATTTGTTGTATTGACATTTAGGGCACATATATTAATTATCATTATTTCTTCTTGTTGGTACATTCCCTTTATTGGAATATAATGACCCTCTTTGTCTCTTCTGATTCATTTTTGCTTGAAATCTGCAGTCAGATATGAGAATGAATATTCCAACTTGTTTTCAGAGCCCATTTACAGGTAATATTTTTTTCCATCCTTCTACCTTCAGCCTGTGAATATTTTTACCTACCAGATAAGTCTCTTGCAAACAGTATATCTTGTTTTTTGATCCATTCAGCTAAACTATATTTTTTAATTGGGGAGTTGAGACCATTTAAATTCTGTATTATTATGAATATATGTGGTTTGCTGCCATTTTGACTTATTGTTGTATTTAATTCTATCTTGCTTCTCATTTAGAAAATTTATTTTCTATTGATCTTCATTTATTTGAGAATTTTAGAATTTTCTTTGGGGATGCTCTGTATGCAATTTTTCTTTGAGTATTCATTGTAGTGCTGGCATAGTTGTCATGCCTTCTTTTAGTCTTATTTTGTTATGGAAGGTTCTTAATTCCCCAAGAAATATGAAAGAGAGCTTTGCTGGGTAAAGTAATCTTGGTTGGCAATTGTTTTCTTTTAGAGTTTGAAATATCTTATTTGATGCCCTCCTTGATTTCAGAGTCTACATTCAGAAGTCTGAAGTGAGCCTTATTGGTTTGCTTCTAAACATGATCTACTCTTTCTCTCTTACAGTTTTTAATATTCTTGCCTTGTTTTCCTATATTAAGCATTTTTTATTGTGATGGGTCTTGGAGAACTTCTTTCTGGTTATGTCTATATGGGGTCCTGTACACCTCCTGTATATGGATGTCTATCTCCTTTCTGATATGGGGCAAGTTTTCTGTGACTACCTCATTGAAAATGTTCTTAATGCTTTTAGATTGTATTTCCATGTTCTCTTCTATCTCAATGATTCTCAGGTTTGGTCTCTTGATGTTGTCTCAGAGTTCTTATATATTCTGATCACGTTCTATTTCTTTCCTTTATTGTACTCTGTGTACTCAAATTCATGTATCTGGTCTTCAATGCCTGAGGTTCTGCCTTCAAGCACTGAAGTTCTACTTTCTATGCCATCTGATTGATGTTTTGGTGATGCTTTCAAGTGAATTTGTAATTTGATTCATTGTGTCATTATTTTCAGGAGTTCTGATTAGTTTCATTTCATATTTATATTTCTTTATTAAAATGGTCTTTCATCTCCTGAATTGGCTCTCATAATTCATACTTAAGATCTTTTTTTTTAGTTCATTCAACATTTTGATAATCAATTTTTAACAACCTGTCTCTGGAATTTCCTCTACATTCATTTCTGTGGAATCTTTTGTGGGGGATTGTGAATTGGGGGGTGGTTAGTTTGCCATTTTCTCATATTTCTGAGTTTTTGCTCTTGCACATCAAGTTATTTTCCCCTTCCTCTTTTATATGTGTGTCCTCATGTGCATATTTTTTTATTATAGGATTTCTGTTTGGGATATATAAGTAGATGTCTAAGTGGGGGACCTGAAGTTTTCCTCTGTTTGGTCTTTGTTAGGGCCTGGTTTTGGAGTTGGGGTTTCTATCTCCCCAATTCTATGAGTTGAAGTAATGTTTAAACTTAGGTGGGGTTGGACCAATTGTGGGGTGAGGTTTGCTGTTGCTTGGCTGATTTGTGAGTCTTTTCTGGATGCAGGGTCTCTACTCTGGAGTCCCAGTGACTTCTGAGCCTCTCTTGGAGTGGGAACCAGGAATAGCACTAATGACAGTGACAAATGTATAAATTTTAAGATAATTCTCTGGAGTCTCCTTTGACATCTGTAGCCCTAATTGTCACCTATATAGAAATGGTGGAGGTCAACATTTAATATTAGTAGCAGCAATACAAGACTGTGAACTAGATTGGGCATTCAATATCAGGTGTCTACTATGTCATCTACTGTATTAATAATCACATTAATATGAATGAAGTGTAAATTGCATAAACTATGTAATTCTCTTATTTAGTGGGATTATAGTTTCTTAGGTAATGAGAAAATAGAGTGGGAAGGCTGAGTAATAAACAAGGGGAGAGGGAAACTATTAATGTGAAAGTAAATTTTTAAGAATTAACATATTTTCTTCAAACCTATCCATGTAGGGAGTACACACACACACACACACACACACACACACACTCATGCACAATGAAAAAAGTGAAAAACACCACCATATGATGAAATAATGTTTGGGGAATTTTTTAAAGTTAGAATTTAAAAGAAGATGAGTAAAAAACAATTACAAGTGGAAGTATAGAGGAACAAAAGAAAAGAAAGAAATAGAAAAAAGAAAAAGAAAAATCTTGCTGAGAACTAAAAAGCTGCTTTTTGCTGGGGAGATCAAAACTGTCGGCAAGAATGAATGCCCATTCTTTGTATTTGTTTTTGGCTTTACAGTCCTTGGGTTAAGGATTGGAGCTTGTGTAGCCCTACAACTTTGTGTTCTTTACTTAGCTGCCAGCCTTTGTGGCACAGCTGGTTGTAGTAGATCTGTTTCCAGTTGTGTAATATGTAATAGTTTAGTACAATTTGGGTGTTTACAAATTGTGTTTTTCTGTGGCTGGGGTTGGTGCTGAGTTCTAAGTTGGGGATTCAAGTAATTTGGGGTTTAGATTTGACCCAACTTTGGAACTCTGTGGGTGAGTGTTTGTAAATTAGTCCTCTTCCCCTATTGCAGTTGGTGGGGGGATGCTAGTCTCTGCCATGTCTGCATCTCTAGGGTCTCTGGTAAAATCTACTTTTTGGGTGTAGGGATAAAATCTCCACTAGATTCAGCTTTACTGCTGTGAGTATGAAGTACTGGGTATTTGCCTTAGAGTGAAGATGTTCCTGTGTGATTCATGAGGCCTCTGCAAGAATGTAGACCTTGTCTCTTGGGATAAGAGGCTGAATGGTCCAGGTCAAATTCTCTTTGTACCTATTTCAGTCTTTCCCATTCAGGAGCTTTCATGAGAATTTTATTTTATTACTATTTTTCAAGTCGGCTGCATGATCCCATTTTCTTATCTAGTCTTTGTTCACAATTACCTTAGGCAGTTTCATCAGCTGCTTTTCACACAAGGCTTATGGAGGGTGGGTGGGTACAGGGCTGCTAGGTGCACTCAGATCACTCTCTCCTATGGAGCTCTGTGGTTGGGGCCGGCTGCTTGGGTCACCAGTTTGCTTTTCCCCAAGGAGCTCCAAGGCCAGGGTGGACCATTCAGATCACAAGTCCCCTCTCCCTTGAGGTGCTCCCCTGCTACCACTCAGGTCTGATCCACTTTCCCCTGCAGGGCTCTGAGGCCCAGGTGGGCCATTCAGATTGCCTCTGCTTTCCCCTGATCCTGAGGAGCTCTGAGGTGGGGGTATAGCTGTTTGTGGGACTACAGGTGACCCAGAGCACTGAGGTGACTTTCTCTACCAGGGCCACAGACAAAACTATGGTGTCAGTTTCTCTGCCTAGGAGTGTTTTCCAGTGGAGAAGGTAGCCAATCTTTGATTTGTTTTCACCAAGTCTATTCCCTTACCAACTCTGAGTCCATTAACATAAGCCTTCCTCACTAATCCACGTTTTTCTCCATCATTTTTAAAAAATAACTTCTTTATCTGCCAGTGGTATCTAATCATGCTGTCCTTCCCCTTCATGACGACCACTGGTGGCCACATTGGCCCACCCAACCTGGTGCTTCTCTTACTTATTATTTCTTATGCTCAGGTAACTGTTTGTATCTAAAAAAATTTTTTTATGGTTTAGCATTGAATTTCAGTGTGATTCCTTGACTACGCATCTCACAGAGAAGCTGTCTTCCCTCTTTGTAGGTCTAGTGCTGAGGAGCCAGTAATACTTGCACTCTCTACTCTGCCATCTTTTATTCCCAATAATGAACCTTATAATGTCCTTTTTATCTTTTTTTTACAATTGAAATGATTTTATGTCTCTCAGTTATCTTTCAATCTATAAATCCCTTGTCTATCTCATTTCTCCTGGTACTTTAACTGTTGACAATACCAGATTGCTAAATCTGTAGTTTCCTGTAATCTGGATTTTGATTATTATAATCACATGCTGTGGCTTAGCAAATGTTCCTTGGTTGGCTATATTTTTCTATGAATTGAAATTTAATGATAGATTCCAATTTGACAAGATTGTGTTTTGTTTTGCTTTTGTGGTACTTGGGATTGAACCCAAGGCTTCAGGCATGCTAGGCAAGTGCTCTTACCACTGAACTACATATCCAACCCTTTTTATTTTATTTTGAAATAGGATCTCACTAAGTTGTCTAGGTTGTCCACAAAGTGGCAATCACCTGCCTCAGTTTCCCCAGTAGTTATATTATAGGCATGCACTACCATGCCAAATTGAGCATTGATATTTTTGGAGAAAATAATTCACAGCTGGTATTCTATATTTTCATCAGACAACATAAAATGTCTGGCTCCTGCTCTCTCTCTCTCTCTCTCTCTCTCTCTTCCCTTTAATCCCTCCCTTTTTGTGATAGTAGTGACCACAAAAGTCAAGATCCTATTAAATTATTAGGAGATTGTAATCTCATATTCAGTGTAGCAAAATATATGTAACAACAAATTCTCATACATAAGTCTAACTTCCTCTGAAAATATCAATGATACCAGAAATGCTTACCATCAACTGATAATTGTTCTTGTTGATTCTGAAATTCCTTTTTTGTGAGCTCCTTGCCTGTCTTTTCTAAAACACTGCTTAGATTTTCAATATTAACTTCCTCTCCTTAAGAAAGATGAGACAAAAGTATATTTATACAATAAACAATCATGTGCATACACACACATATCTGAGATAAGGACACTATTTCTACACATTGGGTTTTCCAATTTCAAAGTAAAAAGCAAGGCTGTACAATGAAGTTTGTTTTAAAATGTATATAAAATAAACAGAAAAGGCAGAAAGAGAACCAGATATTATTAATACTTGTTCAAAGATCAGAATTATATCTCTCATAACCAATCTAAGCCAAATTTTAGGATGTGAAGTTGGTAACTGTTCACCACAAAATTTCACCATGTAGAAAATAATTTAATTATTTTGTCTATTAGCTACCACCCAAATCAGATGCAGATTTGTTTTCTTCTATTCCAACACATTCTTCTAGATTTTCACCTAGTTCTATAGCCAGTAAAGTAATCAGATTATTTATAGCATTGGTGTTTCCATGCATGTCTAGAAAATGAAAGCCAGACTAAACTATATTATTTAGTAAGAGATAAGAGAAGTTGTTTAATATTACAGTAGTATAGATTTTTTTGTCCATGGAAGAAACTCAATATTGATGAACACAAATTATCTATTAATAAAATATGATTAGCATTTTATTACCCATGAAATAATTTGAATACAAAACCAAAGCCAAAAATTCCAGTTTGAAATATGTAATAAAATACAATAAAATATGTCAAAACATGAGCATTGTCTATATTCATCTTTGGTTTTAAACTAGGGGTGATTTCATTTTGTCCTCTTTAAATGTTCTGTGTATTCTCCAAGTTTGTACATTGTGAATAGCTATGCTTATAATTCTAGATAAACATTTACTAGGATTTATTAAAAAATTATTGCAAAGGCTTAAGATTTTAGTTTTATGTCTTCTTATCACTCACTCACCCACTCACCTTTAAGAGTATCCATGGTATCCATCATTTTAAGCTGATGCATCTCCCCATCAGCTATGAGAAAAAATAAAAGAACTTAAACAGAAGCAATAATGATATGAGAAGTTAAATCAGAAGTACTACAACTTAAAATTATAAAAATCAGTATTAACAGCACATTTTTTAATTTACCCTTTTAATTGACAAGGAAAAATTTATTAACATGGCATATGATACTTTGATACATGTATATAATGTGGAATGGTTGAATCAGATGTTTAACATATGCTTGACTCACATACTGTGTGATGATGATGATAACACCTAAAATCTCCTCTCAGCAATTTTCAAGTATAGGCTTTTTTAATAAACACAAGCACATAATGTTTACTTGAAATTCCAATTTATTACAAGTTCACCTTTTAATGGGGCCCTTCCTCCTTAAAGACAATTTAAAAAACAACAGTTCAGTTGTCACTGCAGTGGGAACACAGGATTCTTAGTATGACAAAACCAAATTGGTTCTAGGGTAAGGAGCAGGGGGCCCAGGCACAGTGGCACACTCCTATAATTCTAGATGCTCAGGAGGCTGAGGAAGGAGGGTCATGAGTTCAAAGCCAGCCTCAGCAAGTTAGTGAAGCACTAAGCATCTCAGTGAGATCCTGTCTCTAAATTAAATACAAAAAAGGGCTGTGGATGTGGCTCAGTGGTTAACTGCCTGTGAGTTCAATCCCTGGTCCAAAATAAAAGAAAAACAAGAAGCATAGGAAGGGGTAGCAGCAGGGCTTTTCACATTGTAACATCAGTGAGTGCCTGTGCTTACACCAAGCCTGTGGGAGAAGCCACAGGAGCAAATTTCCAGATTCCCTGGGCAGAGAAGAGAGAGGGGAGCTGGACACTATTATTAACTATAGTCACTATAAAATAAAACAGATTTCCTGAATTTATTTCATCTAATCAAAAGTTTATATCCTTTGATCAACTTCCCATTCTTCCCACCCTCCAGCCTCTGGTAATCATTGTTTAATCTCTATTTCTACGAGTTTGATGTTTTTATATGTCTATAAATAAGATCAGGTGGTATTGTCTTTCTGTGTTGGCTTATATCACTTCATATACTGACTTCCAGGTTCATCCTTCTTGTGGTAAATTTCCTCCTTTTTAAAGGCCAAACAGTATCCAACTATGTTCATATAGCACCTACTTCTTCATCCACTTGTCTGCTGATAGACAAGTACTTAGCTAATTCCATATATTCTCATATATTTATTGTGAGTAATGATGTAATAAATGTGAGAATGTAGATATATCTTTCACATAATAATTTTATTTCAGAGGAGTTCAAGATGGTGGAATAGAGAAGGTTGCTTTCCTGGCTCTTCTGTGGCATGAAGCCAAGAAAACAAATAGGCAGCTTCTCAACAAGGTGAGTGGGAAAAAATGGGGGGGACATCATTGGGATTTTACACTAGACATTTGAAGCAGATCAGGGATTCAGGAAGTTGGATATAATAAAATAAGGAAGAAATCCACAGTGCCACCAGCCACAGGTGGTCCCTCCATGAGCAAAGTGAAGAGATAAGGGAATTTTAAAAATCTGCATTTTTTAGGAGGCCTCAGTCATGTCTGGGTACAGAGAGTTCAGAGATCAAAGATACTTCCTGACTAAACTGAAAGGCATACTTTACAATATCCTTGTACGAGAAAGAAGCTGCATCTCTCCCAGCTGCCTATAGAAGGCAGAGGAAGGAACTGGTTTGCAGCTGCACCATGGGGGTGGATAGCTGGGGCAGCTAATTCCTGGCAAACCTGAGTTTGGCCTGAAATACAGGCCTGGCCCCACACTGCACAACATAGAGTGTGCTTAGGTGGCCAGGAGAATAATCAAACAGGGAGAAGGGTTTACACAGGGGAATACTGGTCATGGAAACCCACTCTACTCTCCCCCTCCACACCAATGCAGCTGCTTGCAGGACTGACTAGAGGAGATGTGCCTGGCCAGGAATTCAAAAGAGCAGGGGCAGGAGAGGTGGAGTTTGGAGACTGAACCTGAGACCAGAAAACATGGGGTCAGAATTGACTAAGAATCAGTTTGCCACCCCATGAGTAAAACCCAGGGGAGATGCCTGGAGCATAGTCTTCCAGCACAGACCAACCATTGCTGGGCTCTGAAGATGGGCTTATTTAAAATCTCCAGACCAATTTCCACTCAGTGAAGAACCTGGAGCCTACCTAAGGCTAAATCCCACCTCCAGGAGTTCCACATGATTACCTCTCTCAGTTCAGCAACCCCACTCTCAAGGTGGATCAAGCATCACACTCCAGATCATCCCACCTAACACTGCTAAGAAGGGAAGCTGAAAATCTCTTGAACTCCAACACAAACAATTCTTTAACTTTCTGTTGAGATATTTTTTTCTTTTTTCTGTTTAATTTGAATTTAATGGTTCAAGGACATTTATATATATTCTTATTTGGTTTTTCTTCCTCATTTCTAGCATTTTTGAAGCCAGTTGTTTTTCATAAATCAGTATTTTGAGGACTAGGATGTTTGATTAGCATATTTGTTTTATTTTGTATTTTTAATTTTAGAAATGTTTGCTTTTTCTCTCACTTATCTGTTTCCCTTGATTCTCTTTCTTTTCTTATGCTAACAGCCAATCTCTATTGTTTTCTCCTTCACTCATTCTTTAAGATTTTGCTTCTATCTTCCCACCTCCTCCCTCATAATTATCACATCCTACATCACTTCCGTTCTCTCTGTGTCCACCATTTGAAATTGTAAACACTTTTGGAAACTTACTGTTTTTACTGTAGGCAATAACTGATCATATCATTTCTGTTTATTATGACAATTAACATTGTAGATGCAAGAACTATTTAGTGTAAGGCTGTATATTTTTTGCTTTGGTTGTTGTTTTTATTTGTCTACCTACCCCTAAAAAGTGAGGCACTGGAAACCATTAGGGAAACTATAAGTCTACAGGGTAGAAATTCTACTGCCTCCAATCTATACTGTTAGATGGGTAGACACATAAACAACATGAAAAAGCAAAGGAACAAATAACCCCAAACAAATCAAGATACTTCAAAAAAACAGAATCTAGAAATGTCAGAGAAGGAATTCAGAATGTACCTAGTTAAACTGATCTGCAAGATAAGGAATGATGTAAGAAGTGAAATCAAAGAGAAAATATAGGAAGTGAAAGATCAATTCAACAGATAAAAATTCTGGAAAAAAAATCAATCAGAAATCCTGAAAATAAAGAAATCATAAAACCAAAATTAAAATTTAATGGAGAGTATCAACCAAATAAGAGACTGCTTGAAGACAGAATTTCAAGCAATAAAGACAAAATAAATAATCTTGAAAATAAAGTTGGCTATGGATAAAAGATATTAAGAGAACACAAATAGAATGTCCAAGAAATATGGGATAACATGAAAAGACCAAAATTAAGATTTATCAGGACAGATGAATGCTCAGAGCTACAAACCAAAGGAATGCACAATTTTTTTTCAATGAAATATCTGAAAATTTCCCAAAACTTAAGGATGAAATGAAAAATCAAATACAAGAGGCTTACAGGACCCCAAATATACAAAATTAAAACAGATCCACTCCAAGAAACATTATTATGAAAATGCCTAGCATACAGACTAAGTATTAAATTTTAAAGGCTACCAGAGAAAAATAACAGGTCACATTTAGAGGAAAACCAACCCAGATATCTCAGCTAATTTCTTAACACAGACCCTAAAAGCTGGAAAGCCTGGGAATAATATGTATCAAATTCTGAAAGAAAACGGATTCTAGCCAAGAATACTATACCCAGCCAAATTAAGTTTCAGACCTGAAGATGTAATAAAAACTTTCCATGATAAATAAAAGATAAAAGAATTCACAACTAGAAAACTTACACTAAAAAACATAATATAATATTTCATGAAGAAAAAATGAAAAATAAAAGTGAAAGCCAGCAAAGAGAGGAATTATGGGCTGGGGTTGTGACTCAGTGGTAGAGCATTTGACTTGCATGTGTTAGGCACTGGGTTTGATCCTCAGCATCACATTAAAAAAAAAACAAATAAAACAACATAAAGTTATTTTGTCCATCTACAACTAAAAAAGAGAGAGAGAGAGAGAGAGGAATTACACTAGAATAATAGTTGATCAAAGGAAAAACTAATTCCAAGAATACCAGAAATAGATCAAAATGACAAGGAATAAAAACTATTTCTCAATAATAATATTGAATTAAATGGCATAAACTCATCAATCTAAAGACATAGACTAGCAGATTGGATTAAAATCCAAAACCCAACAATATTCTGTCTCCAAGAGACTTACGTCATAAGAAAAGACATCCACAGACAGAAGGTAAAAGGATGGGGAAAAAATCATTCACATGGATCTTGTACACAAGCAAGGGTTTCTATTCTCATATCAGAGAAAGTGGGCTTCAAACTGAAGTTAATCAGAGGGACAAAGAAGGTCATTTCATAATACTTAAAGAAATTATACATCAAAAAGATACAACAATTGTAAATATTTATGCCCCAAACAATAGAGGATCTATATACATCAAAAAAAACTCTTCTAAATTTCAAGAATCAAATAGATCACAACACAATAATACTGGGTGACTTTAATACATTCCTCTCACCACTGAATGCATTATCAAAACAAAAACTAAACAAAAAAATTATAGAACTAAAAAATTCAATTAATAATTTAGACTTTACAGACCTGTGTAGAATATTTCATCCATCAAAGGCTAAATACACTTTCTTCTCAGCAGCATGTGGATCATTTCCTAAAATAGACCATATCTTGGGCCACAAAGAAACTCCTTAGCAAATACAAAAAGAAAGAGACAATACCTTCATTCCATCATAAAATAATGGAAATAAATTAGAAATCAATGATAAAACAAAAAACAGAATCTCCTTGAATATCTGGAAACTAAATAATATGCTATTAAATGATGAATGGATAACAGACTAAATCAGAGATCAATTGAAAAACTACTTAGAGATAAATGGGAATAGCATCACAACATATCAAAATCTCTGGGACACTGTAAAGGCAGTTCTAAGATGAAAGTTCATTGCATTGACCTCATTCATTAAAGAATAGAAAGTCACAAAATACCCTAACATTATATCTCAAAGCCCTAGAAAAAGAATAACAAATCAACACTAAAAGCAGTAGGAGAAAGGAAATAATTAAAATCAGAGCCAAAATCAATGAAATTGATTCATCATTGATGAATCAACTGAATGAAAAATCAGGAAAACTATCCCATTCACAATAGCCTCAAAAAATAACATACTTAAGAATCAATCTAACAAAAGAGATGAAAGACCTCTACAATAAAAACTACAGAACACTAAAGAAAGCAATTGAAGAGGACCTTAGATGGAAATATCTTCCATGCTCTAGGATAGACAGAATTAATATTGTCAAAATGGCCATACTACCAAAAGTACTAAATAGATTTAACACAATTCCTGTTAGAATTCTAATGTTCTTCATACAAATAGAAAAAGCAGTCAGGAAATTCATTTGAAAAAATAAGAGTCCCAGAATAGCCAAAGCAATCCTTAGCAAGTGAAGGAGGCATCACAATACCAGACATTAAATTATACTATAGAGCTATAGTAACAAAAAGGCATGGTATTGTCACCAAAACCGGCATGAAGATCAATGGAACAGAACAGAAGACACAGAGACAAACCCACCTAAATACAGTTATCTCATACTAGTCAAAGTCACCATAAAGGTACATTGAAGAAAAGATAGCCTCTTCAACAAATGGTTCTGGGAAAACTGGAAACACATATGTAGCAGAATGAGATTTAAGCCCTATCTCTCACCCTGCACAAAACTCAACTCAAAGTGGATCAAGGACCTAGGCATTAGACAAGAGATGCTATGCCTACTAGAAGAAAGAGTAGACCCAACTCTCCATTGTGTTGGCCTAGGAACTGACTTCCTCAACAAGATTCCTATATCACAAGCAGTAAAATCAAGATGCAATAAATTGGATGATATCAAACTAAAAAGCTTCACAGTAAAGGAAACAATCAAGAACATGAAGAAAGAGCCTACAAAATGAGAGAAAATCTTTGCTAGCTGCACCTTAGATAAAGTATTAATCTCCAGAATATATAAATAACTCAAAAAACTTAACACCAAAAAATCCCAAATAATCCAATCAATAAATGGGCAAAGGAACTAAACAGGCACTTCATAGAAACAAATATATGAAAAAATGTTCAGCATCTCTAGCAATTAAGAGATATGCACATTAAAACTACATTGAGATTCCATCTCACTCCAATCAGAATGGCAACAATCAAGAATACAAGTAACAATAAATGTTGGTGAGGATGTGGGAGGAAGGTACACTCATACATTGCTGGTGGGAATACAAATTGGTGCGACCACTATAGAGATTCCTTAGAAAACTTGGAATGGAACCACCATTTGATCCACTTATCCCCTGGCATATACCCAAAGGACGTAAAATCAGCAGCATACTACAGTGACACAGGCCACATCAATGTTTATAACAGCTCAATTCACCATAGTGAAGCAAGGGAACCAACGCAGGTGCCCTTCAACTGATGAACAGATTAAGAAAATGTGGCATATATACACAATGGAATATTGCTCACTCATAAAGAAGAATGAAATTATAGCAATTGGTAGCAAATAGATGGAGTTGGAGACTATTATGCTAAGTGAAATAAGCCAATCCCAAAGAACCAAAGGCCAAATGTTCTCTTTGATATGCAGATGTTAATGCACAATAAGGATGGGTGAGTACAGAATAGAAGAAGTTTGTTGAATTAGACAAAGGGGAATGAAGGGAAGGAAGTGGAGATGAGGTTAGCAAAGAGTAGAATGAATTGGACATAACTTTCCTATATTCATTTATGAATTCATGGCCATTGTAACTCCATATCATGTACAACCACAAGAATGGGAAGTTATACTCCATGTATGTATAATATGTCAAAATACACTCTACTGTCATGTATATCTAAAATAACAAATTAAAAAAAATTATTCCTCCTGGATATATATCCAGTAGTAGGGTTGATGGATTATATGGCAGTTCCATTTTTAATTGTTAATTTCCTTATTTAGCACATGTAGGTGCTTCAATGGTGGGTACATATATATTTACAATTGAACAGTAAATCACTAAAAATGGTTTGTCTTACTCTCACCTGAAAGAGAGCTTATCTATTTTAATGGCATCTAACAATGTTGAATATATAAAAAGTATACATTTTAGAATTTAAAAATCATCTTTAAATAATAAGTTTTTACAGTAACTTTTGGGAGTACAGAGAATAAACATGATGTCATTCATAGCCAAGAAAGTGTTCAATGACTGCCCCAACACTATCATTACCTATAGAATAAAGTACAGACTCTCTATGATATAACCTTGCCTATTTTTGAGCACCAGCTCTTAAACAAAACAAAACTACCCTATTGAGTTCAATTGCTTACAGTTGTCAGAAAACAACTATTATTTCCTTCTGCTTTATCATTATTTCCTTCAGTGTTCTCTCTTTCCCATCTTTCTGCAAATACTGTAGAACTTTTAACTCTTTTCTTTGCAATCTTCATATTTTCCCCTGCTCAAATTACATTAGGAAAGACAAGCTTATTTCATCTTTGTATTTCTTGCACCTAGTGTAGCTCTTAGCATTCAGGAGTTTCTCAATAAATATTTCCTGCATAAATAAATAAGCACATTAAAAACAAATCACAAGGGAAGAGACTTATTTCTTTATCGCTAAAAATTAGTAAGTAACTAGCTGGGTGTGGTGGCACAAGCCTGTAATCCCAGCACTTAGGGAGGCTAAGACAGGAGAATTGTGAGTTCAAAGCCAGCCTCAGCAAGGACGAGGCACTAAGCAACTCTGTGAGACCCTCTCTCTACATAAAACACAAAAGAGGGCTGGGATGTGGCTCAGTGGTCGAGTGTCCCTGAGTTCAATCTCCAGTACCAAAAAAAAAAAAAAATTAGTAAATAACTATAATGATCTACCATGCTATTAAAGCATTAACTCATTATTTTCAATTTTGATATTGATAATTAAATATAAATAAGGATAAATAAAGGTAAAATATTTATTTTAGACTTTGTTACTCTAATTCTTTTCTTTTGAGTTATGCATGACAGTAGTGTACATTTTGATATATTTTTACAAACAGAGTACATTTTATTCTAATTGGAATCCCAGTCTTGAAGTTGTACATGATGAGGAAATTCACTGTGGTGTATCTTTATGCATACATAGGAAAGGTAAGGAAGATTCATTCTCTCTTTCCTATTTCCTGCCCATCTCATTTCCCTTCATTCTCCTTTGTCTGATCTACTAACTGCTATTCTTCCCCTCTCCTCTTGTTGTGTGTTAATATCCACATATCAGAGAGAACATTCAGCCTTTGGTTTTTTGGGATTAGCTTATTTCACTTGGCATAATAGTATCTATACTCATCTATTTACTGGCAAATACCATAATTTCATTCTTCTTTATGGTTGAATAATATTCCATTGTGTATATATACCATATTTTCTTTATCTATTCATCAGTTGAAGGGCACCAAATTTGGTTCCGTACCTTCACTATTGTGAATTAAGCTGCTGTAAACATTAATGTGCCTGTGTCATTGTAGTATGCTGACTTTAAGTCCTTTTGGTATATACCAAGGAGTGGGATACCTGGGTCAAATGGAGGTTCCATTCCAACTCTTCTAAGGAACCTCCATACTGCTTTCCAGAGAGGTTGCACCAATTTGTAGTCCCACAAGCAATGTATAGGTGTACCCTTTTCCCCACATTTACATTTATATTCAATGGTTTTATTGAGAATGTTTTTTATTGTCTGTCATTTTGATTTATTTCTGGTTTTACTTTGAATTTGTTTCTTTTGAGTACTCTAATGCAGTTCCTCCCTCTGCTGCTTTTCACTTTTATTTTTCATTTCTTCTTTATAAAATGTTTTATTGAGTATATTTTGTAGTAAAGGCTTTCTAGTTGTAAGTTCTTTAAACTTTTGTTTATCATGGAAGGTTTTTATTTCACAATCAAACCTGAAGCTTACTTTTGTCAATATAGTATTCTTGATTGGCATCCATTTTCTTTCAAAGCTTGGTATATATTTTCCCAAGACTTCCTAGCTTTTAGGGTCTGGGTTGAGAAATTAGCTGAGATATATGGATTGGTTTCTCTCTAAATATGACTTGTGATTTTTCCCTGGTAGCCTTTAAAATTTAATCCTTATTCTATATGTTGGGCATTTTCATAATAATGTTTCTTAGAGTGGGTCTGTTGTAATTTTGTATATTTTGAGTCCTTTAAGCCTCTGGTATTTGATTCTCCATTTATTCTTAAGTTCTGGGAAATTTTCAGATATTATTTCCTTGAAAAGATTGTTCATTCCTTTGCTTTGTATCTCCAAACCTTCATCTATCTCAATAAACCTATGCTGGTGATGCTTTCCAATGAGTTTTTATTTTGGTTTATTGATTTCTTTATTTTGAGAATTTCCAATTGATTCTTCTTCAGGTTTTCTATCTCCTATTGAAGTGATCTTTCACTTCCTTTATTTTCTCTCTGATTTCATTCCTTACATTGTCTTTTACCTCTCAGATCAGTTTAATTGTGAACTTTCTAAATTCCTTCTCTGACATTTCCTCCACTGTGATATCATGGGATTCTGTTAAAGAGGTATTTTGATTTGTTTAGGGTGATTTGTTCCCTTGATTTTTCATGCTGTCTATTCATTTATCAGTAAGAATCTGAAGTGGCAGAGCTTCTATCCTTTATAGTGTTCCTGAAGATTTCTAGTTCCTCATATGTTTGGAGGGGGAGACAAATAATAACAACCAATGCAATTAATATTCAGCATTAAATTCAATATTTAGTTCCTATTTTGGCATCTACAATATTAATTGGCACTATAAACAGAAATGGTATGGCAGGCAATTGCCAACAGTGGTGATATTATGTTTACAAAAGGGTTGCTATTCCAGAAACGTGCAGAGGGAGAATGCAGAAGAGAAAATTGAGATGGAGGATGAGAGATAATAGTAGCAAAGAGTAAAAAGAAGAATAAAAGAGAGAACAATAGCATTTGCCTGTTTGTGAAAGGAAAGAGAGGAAGACAATAAGGGAAATAGAAAATCAATATAAAACAAACAAAAATATTAAACAAAACCAAGGTATACTAATCAAAAACCCTAGTCCTCAAAAGACAGAGTCAAAAAAAAAAAGTACCTTTGAGAAATGGTAAAAATAAGAAGACTGAGACAAATATGTATATGTCCAAATGTCCATGGACCATTCAACATGCAAAAGTTTAAAAAAAAGGTTATGATGAAACATTAAGGAATTGTTTCCTTTGTGATGGTCAAAAAATTGTCTATAATATTATATGTTGTTTATCAGTTCCCAATTGTCTTTCTTTACATTTTTTCTTGAGGTATGTTTTGTACCCAGGAGTCATAGTCAGAGGTCATCAATTGCTTCTTCTTTTTGTGGAGCTAGACAGGTTGCCCATTCTCAGCTTCCCTTCTCAGTAGTATGAGGTGGGGTGGAGTAGAAGCTGTTGTCTACTCCACTCACAAGGAGGGGTTACTGTATAGTTCTGTGAAAGCAGCTCCTAGAGGCAGGGTTTGGGTCTAGTTAGACCTCTGGTGCTTTGTGGAATGATATTTGGTGAAGCTTTTAAATTAGCACACTTCTAGCTGCTTCTGGTCTGTGCTGGGCATCTGCATCACTGAAATCTCTCCTGGGTTCCACTCCAGTAACAAAAAAGCCAGTCCTTCACCTACCTCTGCCTCCACCACTCCCATATCTCAGCCTAAGTCAGACTAAGTCCCAAAGCAAACATGCACTCCCTACCCATCCCCAGCTAGTCTTGCAAACCACAAGACTCAAAGATTGAGTCACCCAGGATCTCTCAAGTCTAAGTGTCTCATATTCCCCTGGGTGCAACACTTCCCACACCTGAATTTCACCTGGTTTTCTAGTCACACGCTGGGCCTTTGCCAGGTCAGGTTTTTGGACCAGCTAGAATTGCCCAGGACTGGGTGCCTGGGTTTGGATCCCCAACCTCTGGCCAACGTAGTGCAGTGGGAGAGGATAGTAGTTGTCCTTGCTATCCATGGACCACCAGGGGACAAGCAGTGTCCTCTTACATGAAAAAGTGCAGCTCAAACACTGGCTCAACAATGTCCCCAATCACTATCCTCTCTTCTTCAAGTCACAACCTGGTACCACCCAAAATGCAGCTCTCTTGGTCTCCCTTTCTGACCTGTGCACTATGGATTTGCCTCTGCCATCAGTGGTTTCTTTTCTTTCTTTCTTTCTTCCTTTTTAAATTTTATTCTATCCGAACTTCTGAGTCCCTAGACTATTCTGGGAGTCCAGTAATAAATCCTGTAGGATTTCTTTTTTCACTGCCCTCAAAGAGAAGCTGTTTGTTCTCTGTTCTGGTCTCACACCATGGAGCAGTTTGGAAAGTAACCTTCTCTACTCTACCATCTTGACCCCTTTAATTACTTGAAATAATGTTGTGAAGTAAGTATAGTCCCTATTATTTAGTGCTGTGCAACTTATTTAGATTAATCAACCTAAATAACTTAAAATTTCATAGAAATTATCCCATGTGTTTCTTAGTAATTCATAGAACAGAACTTAAAGTTATTTTTAATCCTCATTTTTCATTTTCATTGCTCCATCTCCCTGCTCCCCCAGTTTCTTCTATTCTCTCTTGTGCTTTGGCCTTTTAATGACCTCAGTAATGTTTCAGAAAATACTTAGCTTAATTGGTAACATTTCAGTTCCAAATATTTTCTGCCTAACAATCTTAATATTTATTTAAAATCTTTGTGTCCACATAAAAAAATCACAATAATAATACATACACATATACACATTCCTTGCTTTAGTACTGGATGTTTTTGTACTTTTATAGTAATTAAATATTAAATGTAGTAAATATAGAAAGTACTAAATATACTAATGCAATATCAACATTTCTTATGGTATTTTATTCTATTCTTGTAGTGCTAGGGATTGAACCCAGGGCTTCATACATGCTAGGCAAATGCTTTACTACTGAGCCAAAACCCCAGCCCTCTCAATATTTCTTATAATTAAGTCCAAAAGCCCTTTTTAAAAGACATCAAAATAATTGAAATACTTACCACTAGCTGGGAGATGATTTACCAGGTCTTTATGTTCCTCAGATGTAACTTTGATTCCCATATCATCCCGGAAGTTATCTAGGTTACCCATCTCAATTTTTTCTTTGAAAACAGAAAAGTGAATAGTAATAAATTGTGGTTCTTAACAATTTTTAAGACATAAAAATATGCTTTACTGTCATAAACAAAAATGACAATCAACTTCAACACAAACATGACAAAAACAAAAAATAATCCAAGATCATCATGGATCTAAATGTAAAATCTGTTCAATAGACACAGGGTCAAAACAAATAGTTCTTCAAAATTATACTTCATGGGATAGTGATAAATAGCTAAAGACACAGTAAAAATCATTGAGTATGAATTACATGGTAACACAGACAATTGACCCATATAAAACTGACTTGAAAGTATTAGCTTAAGAATCAATCTTAAATTAAGTACTATTATTAACTATATACCCTTAATAATGGTAAATATTCCATATGTTGATTTTTCTATGGACATTCAGGTTGAAAATAAATTCACATGAATAACATAAAACTTTTTATTTTTTAGTACCCTCAAATTCTATGGTCTTAGCAAAAAGATATTTTTGCTAAAAGGCAGATGAACACATAAAAGAATACAATTTTTCCTATAAAAATATTCTTATAAGTAAACCTAATGTCTGATAATTTTGCCTCATTCTCTTCTCTTTTTCTTCCCAAGATCCCATTAAATTGGATTAGGATGAGAGGAGAGGAATAAACTTACAACAACAAAGAGAATAAGTAGGAAAGAGGAGATATAGGCATAAGAGGAAAAGTTTTATATTTATGAAACTCCAAAAACAAAATATGTTAAATCATCTATGAATATTCATGAAATATTTGTTAAGTATGTTTTGCTAGGCACTCTCCTTGGTACTAAAAATATGGCAATATACAAAACAGAAAAATGTCTGCCTTAAGTAGTTTATGCTATTTTATGAGACATACAATAAAAAAGTAAACAAGTAGATATGATAAATAAAATTTAGTGGAGAAAACCAAGTTCTAGGATATCCAAAGGAAGAGGCTCTAGGTAGATGCAATGAAAAGGTGGGAGGGAAGCAAATTTGCCCAGAAAAGCTCAATACTCAATTTTGGTAAATTCCAAGTATAGAAGTAAGAAGGCAATAAGAAGGAAGAACCTGAAAATAAAAAGGCTAACCAAAAGTAATTCTAGGAATTCTGGTACCAGCCAGTATATTATCAAAAAGATGAAAGCTATTTAAGTGCTGGCAAGGATATAGAGAAAGGGAATCTTTATACACTATTAGGGATATAAATTAGTAGGGTCATTATGGAAAATAGTATAAATGCTCCTCAAAAAATTAAAAATAGAACTTATATGATCCAGCAATTCTATCACTGGTATATAGCCACAGGAAATGAAATCAGTTTAGGAAAAGAAACACTGCCATGTTTATTGCAGCACTATTCACAATAGCAAAAAATGGAAACAACCAAAGTGTCCATCAAATAATGAATGGATAAACTGTTGTGTATATATACATGATGGAATACTTGTCAGTCATTAAAAAAATAAATCCTATCAAAAAGACAAAAGGACCTGGAGATCATTATGTTAAGTGAAGTAAGCCAGGCTCAGAAAGACAAATACTACATGATCTCACTCATGTGGAAGCTGAAAATTTGATCTTATATAAATTGAGAGCAGAGGCTGAAAAGAGGAGGGAGCAGGAATGGATGGGGATAGGTTGTTTAGTAGTCACTAAGTTCATTAGATAGCAGTAAGAAGTTCTGAGTTCTATTGCACAGTAGGATAGTTACAGATAATAATAATGTACTATATATTTCAAAGCCAGAAGAATGTTTTTTATTTTATTTTTAGTTATAGATTGTCACAATACATTTATTTGTTTGTGTGTTTGCTTGTTTATTTTTATGTGGTGCTGAGGATTGAACCCAGTGCTTCACACATGCCAGGAAAGAACTCCCCAACTGAGCCAAAATCCCAGCCCAGGAGTTTGAATTGTTTTTACCACAAAGAAATGTTAACTCTTTGAGGAGATCCATATGTTTACTCTAATTTGAACATTACACAATGTGTACATGAATTGAAACATCACATTGTACCTCATAATATGTACAATGTACAATTATCATTTGTTAATTATAAAGAAAAAGGAAAGAATGAAATAGGCAAGTACCAGGGCAAGCTGTAGAAATTTATGTTGTTTTGATATACTTGCAATGAATAATTGAATGGAAAAATATACTGTCATACAATAGTCTTAACCCATAAAATAAATAAATATATACAGATTAATCTGTGTATGTGTGTGTGTGTATATATATATATATACACACACACATACATATACATATATATAATCTTTATGCTAAAAGCTAAAAAATACTGATGAGAAAAATAAGAAATAAACAAGTGGAATGATATTGCTTGTTTTAGGTTAGAAGACTCAAAATACTGTTAAATTATCAACTTTCCAAATTGATTGATAATGCAATCCAAATAAAAATCTTAGCATAAAGTTTTGTATAAATTCACAAGCAGATTCTAAAATGTATAAGAAAAGCAAAAAATAAAGCTAAAAAAAAATAGAGTAGCCAAAACAATTTTGCATAAAAAGAACAAAGTTGGTAGACTGACAGTACCCAATTTTAAGACATGATACAGATAAAATAAAGGATAAACACATAACAAAGGAACTTAATAGACACATATAGTCAACTAATTTTTGGCAAAGAACAAAGGTAATTCAATGATAAAATATAGTCCTTTCAACAAATGGTGCTGGTTCAAATGAATATCCATATATTTTTTTAATGAACTTCAACACAAACATGACAAAAACAAAAATAATCCAAAATCATCATGGTTCTAAATGGAAAATCTAGAACTATCAAACTTCCAGAATTTTGCTATCATACTATAATCCACATGCAGGTGTTGAACATTTGAAATGTGTATTGTCTGAAACAGGTGTACCAGAAGAGTAAAATGCCCACTTATTTCAAAAACTTGCTACAAAAAAGGAAAGTAAAATATATTACGAGTAAGTTTCCACATTGATTTTAAGTTTAAAGAGTAATCTTTAGGATATTTTGAGTTATAACCTATTTTTAAATTAGTTTCACCTCTTAAATTTTATTAATGTTGCTACTAGAAAACTTAAAATTACATATGAGAATGATTGCATCACATTTCTATTGGATAGCACTATTCAAGATGAAAACATAGAAAACCTTTCTATCCTTGGGTTAAGTAAAGATTTCTTAGATATAAAAAGCACTATTAATAATAATAATAATAATAATTTTTTCACTTGTAAGAAAATGAAAAGTAACAGACTGGGAAGAAATGTTCAAGTAGATATCAAATAAAGGACATATCTAAAATATATAAAGGGTTCTCAAAAAATCAATAATCAGAAAAAATCAATTAAAAAGTGAAAAAAAGATATTTTTTCTTGTACTGAGAACTGAACCCAGGAGTTCTGATACAGCTACATCCTAGCCCTTGGAGCCAAGCCAGTTATGGAAGCAGCAGTTGTAGTGACACCGGTTCACCACAGAGGGAAGGAGAACAAAGAAAGAAACACAGATTTGATATGGAAAAACCTGAGACCAGAAAAGGGCCTACCCTTAGCCAATTCAGAGGTTGCACTCTGCACTAGTGTTTGGAAAGTGCTCTGTTTCTCAGCTGGCCACAGAGAGCTGAGGTGAAGCCATCTTGAAGCAGACATGCTGCTTCTGCTGCTATAGAGCAGGGTGATCAAATACTGCCACACTGTCCTGGCATGTATGTGCCATGGCCTAAGATGTACCTAGCAGAACAGGAGCCAAACAGGCACAGAGAAGATAATACACAAGGGAATTCAAGTTGGGAAAGTGAAGGGGATACTAATTTGCTTCTCCTTTGAGTCTGGTGACTCATGTGACCAGCTGAAGTGGGTCAGGTATGAACATATTCATGGACTGAGCCTAGGAAGGCCGTGTTCATGGGAATCAGAGTATGTGGAGGATTTATAACAGTGGTCCACTGTATGTTTTGATTATATCCCTTGCTGCTCTGCCACTGCAATTTATTTATTTATTTATTTTTAAAATATTTTTTAGTTATACATGGACACAGTGTCTTTATTTTTGTTTTACTTATTTTTATGTGGTGCTGAGGATCAAAGCACCCAGTGCCTCACACATGCGAGGCAAGCGCTCTGCCACTGAGCTACAACCTCAGCCCCTGCAATTTTTTTTTTTTTAATTTATTTATTTTTTTTATTTAAATGCATTTCAAGTCATAGTACATAAACAGAGCTCAGTTTTTCCATTTCTCTGGTTGCAAATCATAAAGAGTCACACTATTTGTGTCTTCATACATGCACCAGGGGTAGTAATGACCCATTCGATCAATCATCATTACTATTCCCGTTTCCCTTTCCTTCCTC
>CM053402.1:14884128-14950930 GCA_028644305.1 Xerus rutilus
ACGGCTGCTGGCTCTGCTTACCCGTGCGAGTGAAATTTCCTTCCGTGCTGTCCAAAAGCTGGGTGGGAGAAGGTTGTACCGCAGTTTCTGGTCTTTTGTTTGGGGAGACTGGTAGCTGCGTCCCTCTAAGCCGCCATCTTGCCGGAAGTCTCGCAATTTATTTTTTAAACAGACATGTTTCTTTCTCTTCCTCTCCCTCCTTCTCCCTAATCTCAGGGTAAACAGGATTACCTTTCTTCCTCAAGCAGAGTTATCTGTCCTTGAGCACATACCCACCAAAGGAATGAAGTAGTACACACTTGGGGATGGCAATAGAAAACCTAAATAAATAGACTTGAGGACATGAACATCTTCTAAAGGTCAAACAACAGCAAAAAACCATACTGATCTTGATCTTCCCTTGACTATTGGCACATTCCCATGGGGTGCTGTTCACATATGACAATATTCCTCTGAAGTTGTGCCATGAAGTGGTCCCAGTCAATATGATTGATAAACCAGCAGCAAAACCCATTTAATAAATATAAAAGAAAATATTTTTAGGAATTGATTTTAAATTAAGCACACTCAATAAATGCCAAAATGTGAGAAGTATATATTAGTGTCTCCAAAAGCTTTGAGGATTCACAAACAACATTGCATTATAAATATCTTAAACAGAGGGGAGGAGAAAGTCTTCTCTTATTCTCTTCAAATCTCTTAGCAGTTTCACCTTGTCACAACTATCTCAGGTAATTACTTGACCTTCACTGATTTACACAGTATGTAAATATATTTGGTTTATTTTCTCAAAATGGCTCTAATGTAATCAACACAGGATACTTTCTGAGGCTATAAAATAAGGGCTTAAAATTTTTTCACTAATTTTATTCAGAATTTTTCTATCAAGCCTAATTTATGATCTCAGGTGAACTGTTCTCTTTGAGCAGGGTGGTTTTTTTTTTTTCAATCAGGATAATTAAATGAAAAATGGGAGGGGAGTGATGAATAGAAGCTACAGAAAGGGAATAGAGAAATTATAGTTACTCATAAGAAAAATTGATATAGCAATTAATTTACCATCAAGTGTTCTCTCTAACTTCTGATGTTCTTCAGGTTTTAAAGAAATATTGAGGTCACCAAGAGCATCTTTCAAGCCATTAACTTGAACTCTGTCACAGCTCATCAAGTCGACAGTATTGAGGGCAGAGTGTGCATCTGAAAACAAATGGAGATTCTGTAAGTCACCTAACACTTTCCATGTATATGTTTTTACTTTATAATCTTCTGAAAAATAAAGTACCTATAAGTACAGGCTACTAACCAAATATATATCTCCATTAACATCATCTGATTCCAAAATTAATAAAATTAGTAAAATAATTCCTTTATTCCAATTATTTCTCAGAGATGATCAGCTATTTTTGTCTCAATATCAAAGAAATAAGTTGACTGAGTTTCTTTAAAGTAACTGAGTAAAATGGTCAATTTTTTAAAAAATTAAATTACTGCCTTGGTTGTATTTCTTAGACCAATGTTGAATTTTGTATCAGTAAGAGAGAGTCCAGGACTCATCTCTATCTATATGGAACTGCTTAAATTTGGAAGTATAAAAGTAGCAGTTCTCCTCCTGTGCTTAACTGCCATGAGGATATCAGATCTGTTTTACTTCATCCTCTCTGCCATGGTGTTCTCTCTTACCACAGGTCCACAGCAAGGGAAAGAGTTGAACATGGACTGAAATCATTTAAACTGCTTGAAGAATATAAGCATTACAGGGTCATGGAGGCTGCCACTGGAATTTTAAAAGTAACATGGGAGGTCAGGTAATATGTGACATTGTTGGAATCCCTGTGGGCAACCCTTGAGAGGATGGCATATGACGTTGTTTAAAAAACTTCTTGAAATGTAAATATAAATATCCAGTGACAGAAAGCAGATCAGTGGGTGCCTTAGGATGTGGGAGGAGGGTAGAGAAAAACAGAGGAGAGACTGCCAGGGGCAGTTTTTGTGGTGGGGATGTGTTTATTATCTTGATCCTGATGATGGCTTCATTAAGTGTGTACAAAATGTTAACACTAGACCCAATCATGCACTTTAAATATAAAAAGGCATAGTTCTCATATATCGATTATACCTCATAATACTGTTTTAAAAATAATAATAACAAATGGTAATGAAAGTTAGGATAAATATCTAAAGTAAGACACTGACTAAACCCACCTTCAAATATAGGCACTGGCTTACTTGTATTCAAATTCTCCAAAATTTGTCTGAGACTTACTTTGTCATTTTCTAAGAAATAAAGAATAAGGATTATGAAATGGCAGAATTACAATGCTAATAATAATAAAACTATGACAGAGGATAGAAATGACCAAATTTTTGTAATTTCTGAAAATTAGCAGGTGAAAAAACCAATTAATTTAAAATAGTTTCACCCAGAATCTTCCTTCAAAACAAGAAAGAAATTGTAACTATCTTAATTCACTTAGCTTAAGTAATGTGATGTTATATAAACAGAGGATGACTCTGAAAAATATTTTCAGGACAGGGGCTGGGGTTATGGCGCAGTGGTAGCGTGCTCGCCTGGAGCGCGGGAGGCACTGGGTTCGATCCTCAGCACCACATAAAAATAAAATAAAGCTATTGTGTCCACCTACAACTAAAAAATAAATATTTTAAAAAAATTTTTCAGGACAAAATAATATGAATTTTAATTAGCTGTCAATATGACTATGTTCTCATTGAATTTCTAAGACCCTGCTTATCTCTCAACTGTAAGAATGGCTCTTATCCACCAAAACAGACATGAAGACCAATAGCACAGAATAGGAGACACAGAGACAAATCCACAAAAATACAGTTATTTCATACCAAAGGTTCCATAGACATATATTGGAGAAAAGATAGCTTCTTCTACAAATGGTACTGGGAAAACTGGAAATCCATATGTAGCAAAATGAAATTAAACCCCTATCTCTCATCCTGCACAAAACTCAAATCAAAATGAGTCAAGAAGCGAGGCATTAGACCAGACCCTGCACCTAACAGAAGAAAAATAGGCCCAACTCTCCATCATGTCAGCTTAGGAACTGACTTCCTCAACAGGATTCCTAAAGCACAAGCAGTAAAATCAAGAAGAAAAAATGGGATAGTATCAAACTAAAAATCTTCACAGCAAAGGAAATAATCAAGAACATGAACAGAAGGCCTACGGAATGGGAGAAAATCTTTACCACCTGCACCCCAGATGGAGCATTAATATCCAGGCTAGATAAAGAACGTGAAAAACTTAACACCAAAGGACAATAACCCATCAATAAATGGGCAAAAGAACTGAACAGGCACTTCACAGAAGAAATACAATCAATCAACAAATATATGAAAAAATGTTCAACATCTCCAGCAATTAGTGAAATGCAAAATTAAAACTACACTGAGATTCCATCTCATGCCAATCAAAATGGCAACAATCAAGAATACAAGTAACAATAAATGTTGGCCAGTATGTGGGGAAATGGTATACTCATACATTGCTGATGGGACTGCAAATTGGTGCAACCACTATGGAGATTCCTTAGAAAACTTAGAATAGAACCACCATTTGATCCACTTATCCCCCTGGCATATACTCAAAGGACATAAAATCAGTAGCATACTACAGTGACACAGCCACATCAATGTTTATAGCAGCTCAATTCACAATAGTGAAGCTATAGAACCAACCCAGGTGCCCTTCAATTGATGAATGGATTAAGAAAATGTGGTATATATACACAATGGAATATTGCTCACCTGTAAAGAAGAATTAAATTATGGCATTTGCTGGTAAATAAATGGAGCTGGAGACTATCATGCTAAGTGAAATAAGCCAATCCGAAAGAACCAAAGGCCAAATGTTCTCTTTGATATGCAGATGTTAATGCACAATAAGGGTGGGTAAGGGCAGAATAGAAGTTCATTGTATTAGACAAAGGAGAAGGAAGGGAAGGAAGAGAGAATGGGAATAGGGAAGTTATGTCCAATTCATCCTATTCTCTTTTCTATGTTCATATATGAATGCAAAACCATTGTAATTCCACATCATGTACAACCACAAGAACAGGAAGTTATACTCTGTGTATGTATAATGTGTCAAAATACACTGTACTGTCATGTATGACTAAAAAGAATTTTTAAAAAGAATGGCTCTTATCAGGAAGACAAAAGGTAAGTATTGCCAAGAATGTGGTGACAAGCAAATTTGTATACTGATGGTGGAACATAAATTAATAGAGTCACTATGGAAGACACTATAGAGACCCCTCAAAAAATTAAAAATATAACTACCATATGATCCCAAAATTCCAATTTTGAGTATTTAGCCTAATAAATGAAATCAGTATGCTTTTCATTGCAGCATTATTCACAGTGGACAAAATACTTCATCAACATAAGTGTCCATCAACAGATGAAAAGATAAAGAAAATGTGATAAATACATACACACAGAGAGAAATATTATTTGACTTTAAAGAACAAAATCTGTTATTTGCAGCAACATGGATGAACCTGGAGGACAGAATATAAAGTAAAATAAGCCAGGCGCAGAAAGACAACTGTTGCATCATCTCATTTCTATGTGAAATCTAAAAAGGACAAACTCATGGAAACAGAGAATAGATTGGTGGTTACCAGGGGCTGGTGTAGTGGTGAATATGGGGCCAAAGGAGTGGGAAATATTTGTTAAAGGGAACAAAGTTTCAGTTAGAAAATAGGAATAAGTTCTGGAATTCTGTTGTACAGCAAGATGATTGTAAGTAAAAATAATGTATACTTGAAAATTGCTAAGTATATTTGAAATGTTATCACAAAAAATTGTAAGGATGTGATATGAGGGATACATTAATTAGCTTGATTTATCCACAAGTATACATATATGAGAATATCACATTATGTGCCATAGACACACAATTTTTAATTTGCCAGTTAAAAATAAAATTTTCACTGATCAAAAATAAAATCTAAACATATACCACAGATATTCCAAGTACACATTAAAACTAGGACATCATTAAGCTCTATGTAGATTTATCTTTCAAAGTGGATTCACCATCAATAGATGCCTGTCTCAAGATCTCCTGGAAAGTCTTCTGGCTTAATGGAATTCCAGTACTCATGAGTTTGGAGCTCAGTTCATTTACAGGCATCTTATCATTCCTGATGCTATCAAGAGTTGTAATCTCTTTAATTAAATCTGTAAATATAGGAAAAATGAGAACAAATGAAGTTGGGGCAGAGTCCTTTTTAAGCCTTAAAACTCACAGCCTACCAAGAGATGGGTATATTGTAGAAGGAATTCTGAATTTAAGGATTTAAAACATATCAGCAGGCTTTGTTTTTACAAATCAATTAAACAAGAAAAATTAACATACCCCTAACCAGGCAAAAATTAGGTTTCCGCAAAATTTTTGTAAAAGTTCACTTTTATTCACTATTCCTCTCTAAGGTATTTTTACTATATGCTCCATTCTTAAACAGACTGCCAGGCTTTTCAAGAACAGTTGGGTGGTAACTCTTAGAAGGAGGTCAAGAATCAGAAATAGAAGCCAAGTAGTTGGGAAAGGAAAAGTGACATTATCTGCAATAGACTGAAAAACACTGAGTCAGGGGCTGGGATTGTAGCTCAGTAGTAGAGTGCTTGACTCACATGCGCGAGGCACTGGGTTCAATCCTCAGCACCACATAAATAAATAAAATAAAGATATTTGTGTCCATCAACAACTAAAAAAATTTTTAAAAAAAGAAAATTGACTAAGTCATTTAAAACAAAAACAAAAACAAACACTAAGTCATACACTGTCCTAGAGTTAGCCTTTCTCTTACCAACCCACCTGCTAGTTTTAGTTTTAGGTGCATTATATCTTTTTTATTTCCTGTAACATATTTCATTATAAGTGATGAAAAATAAGCATTTTGATAATAATAGAGGTGAGAGAGCATTGTATTAGATAATAAGGCAATGCATATTTTTACAACATAGAATATAGTGAGATAAATGATTTGCTTTAAGGAAGCATATTCTGGGTATATAATTTTAAATAATAAATTATAGTAAAGGCATAGGTTGAAAATGTTAAAGATTAAGAAGAATATGACAGTTCAAATAAGGCAAAGAAGACTTAATGAAAGTATTGAAAACACAGGAAAAACAAATTGTATTTTAGAATAGGTAAAATGCCATAGGATTACTTTAGAAATTTGCTTTTATATTCTTTTGTATACTTACTATTGAATGGAGCTGATGGTTTAGGTGAATTAGTAAAATCATCAATTATATCATTTAAGATAATTTTTCTTTCTAGAAAGTTAAGAAAGAAAGTAGGGTTTAAATAAATTAGATTTTGAATCCATTAAGGCAAGGGCCTGGTATTGTTTTAATATTATTCTACCAGCTTTCAAATTTCAGTGATCATAATATATACATTAGATTGTGAGCAAACACACAGAAACAGAAATACAAGTTTTATAAATAATCTTATCATCTGTGATACATTCTGATATTCTCTAATAAATTTCAAATTATTGCATTTCATTTCTAAATGTTATTCAGGACCTATCAAATTTATTTTATAACCCACAATGTGAACCATAATTTTAAAAACTATACACAGAGTATATAGTACAAAACCACATACATAGTAATTTTCATTATAGCAGATAAAAATACCTTTAAAGAGTGTGAGAGAGAATGCACAGAGACATTCCCTTCAGAGATATTTCCCCCAACAAAAACAAGAAAGACACAAACAAACAACAAAAAAAGACATGCTTTCCTTTGGGTGGGGGCACACTTCTGTTTGGTGGTATAAAGGACAAATTCAGTTGTTCCCATTATCAGTACTCCCTACTTGACACTAAATGAATAAACAAACAAGCTATGAACAAAAGCATATATATAAATCTAAGAATCTCTTTTCAAGTAAGTATAAAACCTTAGGAAACCTAATAGTTAAATCTCAGTGTCTTCTGAATTATCCATAACATCCACATAAATATTTCTTATTCTATGGGGTGACAGTGTTCAAGACATGCTACCCCAAAATATGGTACTGTGAATATTGAATATTTTAAGATGAAAGAATTTAAGAAACAGTAGGAATGGGAAGGACTCTTGAATGGTCTCCATGTCCCCTGAAGCAGGTTATAAATCCTGTGTGACCCTGCAATCCCAGCAACTAGGGAGGCTATGGCAGGAGGATCACAAGTTCTAGGCCAGTTCTAGCAACTTTGTGAGAACTTGTCTCTAAAAGAATTAAAAAGACTGTGGATATAGCTCAGTGGTAAAGTGCTCCTGGGCTTAAATCTCCAGTACCAAAACAAAAAAATTAAAAAGACCCTCATGTGAGAGATGCCCTCTACATAAGGAAATGGCATCCTTATCTCCACAGACAGAGTGATGGTGAAAGAAACATAATAGAAGGAAGTTTTAAAACTCTTCCTCTTTCTCCCATCCTGCTCTCCCAGAAAGTTAGATTTAATTGAATTAAAATAAAGTAACTGAAATTTCTGGTAATATAGCAGCTAGACACCTGAATTAACCCTCCTACTGAAAAGGATGAGAAATGCTAAATAAAATATTACTTTAAAAATTTTTAGCTGAGCATGGTGGTGCATGCCTGTAATCCCAGCACTTTAGGAGACTGAGACAGGAAAATTGCCAAGTTCAAAGTCAGCTTCAGCAATAGTGAGACGCTAAACAACTCAGTGAGACCCTGCCTCTAAATAAAACACAAAATAGGACTGGGGATGTGGCTCAGTAGTCAAGTACCCCTGAGTTCAATCCCTGGTACCAAAAGAAAAAAAATTAACATATCAATTTGCTGCCCAGAAAGTAAGAAATTTCTAGCCCACCATCCTCCCTCACAGCCAAAAAAAGAAAAAAAATTGATAGAAAGGTATAACCCAGAAGCAAAGCAGCTGCTTTTTACCCTAAGTACTTGCTACAGACAGAACAAAGTGGATATGCTTTAGTTTATATTTTCAAAGGCTCAAATGAACAAGTACAAATAACTGTACCTAACAATTATAGAATATTTTTTTAAACACACATAGAACATTTTTTCTGAAAACTGACCATTTCGTGATCTATAAAGCAAGTCTAAAAACATTTCAAATAATTTACTGCAATGTAATTAATCCATTTAAAATAATTTACTGCACTATAATCAATAACAAAAAGCACTCACAAATTTGGAAATGAAGAAACATACTTTTTAATTGTCCACAGATCAAGAAAGAAATCATTATAAAAGTAAGAAAATAATTTGAAAATAATTTGAACTAATTGATAATAAAGACAATAAAGATAATAAAGACAATACATACTGATACCTGAGCAGCACTTGGAGAAAAATATATGTGTGTGAATGCTTACATCAGAGAAGGGAAAATAGGCCAAAATTTAATGAGCTAAAGATCCATATCAACAAATTAGAAAAAGAGCAACAAAATAAACCTGAAAATTATAGTAAAGAAAATAATGAAGATTAAAACATAAAGTAAGGACCTAGTAAGCAAACATATAATAGAGAGGATCAAAAAAGTTAAGATGAAAATTTACCAACCACTAACATAAATTATCTTTAGAAAGAGCAAAAATTACTGCAGATATTACAAATATTACAAAAAGACTAAGACTATATTATTTAAAAGTTTAGCATTATAGCACTAAATTTTTCAGATGAAAAGGTTAAACTCCTAGAAAAGAAAAACTTACCAAAATTGACTCAAGAATAAACAAAAATACTAACTAATCCTATGACATTTAAGAAAATGAATCAGTAATCAAAAACCTTCCCACAAATAAATTTCAAGGTTCAAATGGCTTCTTTTGTGAATTGCACTGAAAGTGAAAGAAATATGCAATTTCAATGTTATATAAACTATTCCAAGATTTAGAAAAAAAAGAATACTTTCACTTCATGAAGATAATTTGACTTCAAACATGACAATGCTAATGTTAAAAAAGAAAATTAAAACTCTCATTTATAAATAGGAATGTATAGGTCCTAAAGTTTTAGAAAAATGAACCCAAAAATATATAGAAAAGATAATCCATAATGATCAAAATGAGTTTATCCCAAAAATTCAGGCTGCATTTAATACTGAAAATCAATTCACAAAATTTCTGAGACAGTATGAAAGCAGTTCTAAGAGGAAAATGTATAGCATTGAGTGCCTACATTAAAAAATCAGAGAAATCCCAAATAAATAAGCTTATACTCCACCTCAAGGCCTTAAAAAAAGAACAAATTAACCCCAGAAACAGTAGAAGATGAAATAATTAAGATCAGAGCTGAAATCCATGAAACTGAGAATAAGAAAATAATACACAGGATCAATGCAATAAAGAATTGGTTCTTAGAAAAGATAAATAAAATTCACAAACCCTTAGCCAAACTAACCAAAAGAAAGAGTGAGAAGACACAAATCAACAAGATCAGAGATGGAAAAGGAGATATGACCACAGATCCTTCTGAAATCCAGAGGATTATTATTAGAACCTATTTTGAAAATCTGTACTCCAATGAACTGGAAAATATGGAAGACAGTAACAAAACTCTAGATACAGATGACCGTCCCAAATTGAATCAGGAGGATATAGAAAACCTAAACAGACCAATATCAAGTAATGAAGTTGAAATAGCAATTAAAAGCCTAACAACACATAAACGCTAACACACAATAAGGGACAGGAGAATAGAAGATCAGTGGATTAGACAGAGGGGAATGAAGGGAAGGGAGGGAGGATGGGAATAGGAAAGACAGTGGAATGAATTGGTCATAACTTTCCTATGTTCACATGTGGATACACCACAGTGAATCTCCACATCGCATACAGCCACAAGAATGGAATCCTTTTTTAGAATAAGATATACTCCATGTATGTATAATATGTCAAAATATACTCTACTCTCATATATATCTAAAAAGAACAAATAAAAACAAAGCCTACCAAGGGCTGGGGTTATGGCGCAGTGGTAGCATGCTCCCCTAGCACGCGGGAGGCACTGGGTTCGATCCTCAGCACCACATAAAAATAAAATATTCTGTTTGTCTACAACTAAAAAATAAATATTTAAAAAAAAAAAAAAAAAAAAAACAAAGCCTATCAAAAAAGAAAAGCCCAGGACCTGATGGATTCTCAGTTGAGTTCTGTCAGGCCTTTACAGAAGAACTAAGACCAGTCTTTCTCAAATTATTCCACAAAATTGAAAAGGAGAAAACACTTCCTAATACTCTTTATAAAGCCAGTAAAACCCTGATGCCAAAACCAGACAAAGATGCATCAAGGAAAAAAAAAACTACAGACCAATATCCTTAAAGAACATAGAAGCAAAAATCCTTAATAAAATTTTAATAAGCTGAATTCAAAAACACATCAAAAAGATAATGCAACATGATCAAATGGGTTTCATTCTAGGGACGCAAGTTTGGTTCAACATACACAAATCAATAAACGTAATTCATCACTAAACAGAATTAAAAACAAAAATCACATGATTATCTCAATAGATGCAAAAAAGGCCTTTGATAAAATCCAACACCTATTCATTTTAAAAACATTGGAGAAACTAGGAATCAAAGGGATTTGCTTTACTATAAAGCTCCAATAAAATACATGTAATGAAAATACAAAACAAAAAAAGCTTTTTTAATGTCTCTCAGTAAAGTTTCCTAATTTTTTCTAAGAGGCTTTATAAATATTTTGGTATATACCCAGGTTCTTATAATTTTAAGGAAGACATGTTTCAAGTTTTATTTTCTAATCATTTATTACTTATATACAGAAATAAAATCAATTTTTATTTTGGAAAAAAACACAGAATCACCATCCTTTTAAAAAACAATTTGCTTCTGTGAACATACATGCTTTAAACAGGAAATCTTAGGACTAAAGTACTCACCATCCATTGCAGAGTTAGGTTGGTCTTCATTTAACAGTTTCTCCCGTCTCTTTAAGGTAGATAAAAGGTCTGTAACTTCAACTTTTCCATCAGAGACACTATTAACAATATTCCATGCATCTTCTATTCCTATGTATACATATTGATGACAAAATGTAAAAGCACTTGCTTGGGTGATCTATCCATATCAGCACATAACAACCATATTTGACTGAAGTTTATTCATTTTCTAGAATACTCAAACTCTTCTGCCTTTCTGAATATCCTCAAAACTGAAAGCTCCACAAAATTCATAGGTTTACATGCTTAGATTACAAACAGTAAACATTAAAATATTTTATCTCTGGTATTCAACTCACAAAGCCCAAGACCAAAATAGCAATGTGATCCCAAGTAAAATGCAACCATAATTTTTTAAATCTTTTTTAAATTAGAAAAACCTAGTCCTAGTCTCCTAATCCAAATATTTGGCAAGAATGACAATACTGTTGATGGGATGTCAATAAACAGATATTTTATTAACCAAGTGTTATTCAGTTACCTTTTTAATCTCTCTAGCCACTGTTTAGACTGTATTTTTAATTATGTCATTTCTACTTTTCCCCTTTATCAGGAGAAATCTTTAAATGAACAGCCTAAGGTGTTAGTGAACTCTGAAACAGAGCTCTTTTGTTAGTTTATTTAAAGACCCAATTTTTGGTTACACGGATAATTTGGTTTTGTGTGCGTATTCCATTTCAATAACTTCTGTTGACTTTATTAATTCCTGACTACTACTGTTTTGGCAAGGGAGAGGAGATGTTTTGCTATTTTGCTATTTATGTTGCTGCTTAGGTTCTTGAGTTGAACATTTAACATAAATTACTTTCAGTATTTCTCATTTTCTAATAAAAGCACTGAAATCTACAACATTTCTTGTAAGACTCTTTCGGTCACACTTTGCATGTTTTAATATGTGATGCTCTCACTATAATACAATTCTAAATAATGTTTAATTTCAGCTTTTATTTATTCTTCAGCCAAAGAGTTATTTACAAAACCATATGTTAATAATCTTGAAAACAAATAATTTTAATGTGACTACATGGTGGTCAGAGTATGTGTTTTGAAAAACTTTAAAAATTAATTATAATTTTTCTTTGTGGCTTAAATATAGAATATATTTTGTAAGTACTTTATGAGCATTTTTAGAAGAACATATATCCAATGCCTTTATAATATGAAATACAATATGATTCCTAAGTCAAGTTTATTAATACTGCTATTTAAATCTCAATCTCTTTTTTCTCTTTGCCTTTCTCTGTGTATAAATATTTTCTAACCACTTATTACTCATATACAGAAAAAAATCAATTATTATGTTGAAAAAAACACAGAATCACCATCCTTTTATTAAAAAACAATTTGCTTCTGTCAACACATTATGCTTTAAACAGGAAATCTTAGCACTAAAATATAGATATAGATATAGATATCCTAAAAAATTTTACCCACATTGCCAATTTAATTTTTTCTTACTACTAAAGATTTTTGGTGCAGAATTGTGTTTATCATTCAATTCATGGTATATTATCATCACCAATCTACACAAGGCTCCTGTTTGTTTTCTTCTTTTGTTAATTTTCTCCTTTATCTCCACTTTTATCCCTCTACCCTGCATAAGCACCAACTCCAGTGTATTTAATATGTTTCTATTCAATCTGTCTCATCTATTTAGATTTTATGTGTTTACCTGAAAAAATATGGTGTTGTCTTATATGCATTAGTATAAATGTTATTTACATAAAGCATTTTGTGCTACAAATTTATTCTATTGACTGTATATTACCAAAGCCTATATATAGTGCAAATATAAATCTAGTTTCTTGATTCTGACCATATTTTATGTAACCATTCCCCTAGTGATGGACATCTAGATTAACTGTCATTTTCCTCCCACAAACAATATTGTAATGATCATTCTTGTACAAGTCTCTACAAGAAACTTTCTCTGAGTTATTTACCTAATAATAGAATTATTGGGTCATAAGCAATATGCATACTTAATTTTACCAATTTTTGCTAGATTACTATTCAGAATAGCAATATTATTTTAGATATCCACCAGCAATTTATGAATATTATCAATGCTCTTTAAGTACATATTATCCATTGTATTTCTTCTTCTGTATAATGCCTTCTTATACCCTTAATCATTTTTCCAATTTTTTTCTCTCTATTGATGATTTGCAGAATTTTTATGCATTTGCAATATTAATTCTTTGTTGATTTAAAAGTTGCAATTATCTTCTTTCAGTCTGTTACTATTGGTAATTTTTAGAGTCCTTCATTGAACAGAAATCTAGAATTTTGATATTATCAAATCTTTTTTTATATTTTAGTTGCACTTTTAGAAGTTTTATTTAAGAAATTCTTCATGACCACAAGACACAATATTTTCTCCAACATTTTCTTTAACCTGATCTATAGTTTTGCTTTTCAAATCCATTTTAGCATCTATTTGATTCATTTGAAGATATTTTATATAAGATATGAAGAAGAGATTCAACTCAATTTTCCTCCACACAATTTTCCAAATCATATACTAAATAACACATTTCTTCCCCCACTTATGGATGATGTCATCTTCTTTCATATCCCATATTACTCTATACAGGAGTCTTTGCAGGTTCTATGTAGTAATGCATTAATCTACTTGCAACACAATTATAACAGCATTATAATGTGTCTGTATATCTGATAAGGCAAGTTCCCTCCCCATCATAGTTCTTTAAACCCTTAGGTATTCATAGACCAGCAATCTTTTTTTTAAAATGATGGAATTATTTTGTCAAGGATCCCAATATTTCCTAGGGCACTAATTAGAATGGTATTCAAATAACAGATTAATTTAGAAACAATATGTTCTTTTAACACCTATTTTAAAACCCCAGTCCTAAGACTCCAATTGTAAATCTCAAGGTCTCTGTTCCAATTTTGGTTTTACGTCTCATTGTGCTAAAAATGTCAAGACAGAATAAAGCTCAGTTAGGCATTTAGCTAAAGTTTTTGACAAAGAGCAAGAGAATAGCCTGAATAAGTTAGGAGAAATTAATAAAAAATTAAATCAGGAAAGTGCAAAAGCCACTAGAAATGATTAGAGAAGCCAAAAGCTGATTGATAAGATAAATAAACCTCTGATAAGATTGAAAAAGAAAAAATAAAGAATGCAACTTAACAATACCTGAAGAAGAAGAAATACAGAAACAATAGATTTTACAAGTGACTCAAGAATATTATGAAAAACAGTTTCATAAATTTGAAAATCTAGGGTTTTAAGCATATATTTAAATATTTCCTTTATTTTTAAATGACAAAATGAAAAAGAGACCTTGGTAGAGTTCTGTTAAAAGTTACACACACACACATCAATCCAGAAACACAAAGTTTCATTTTTACATTCATTTCAAATTTCATACTTACTTTGGCACTCAATAAACTCATCAGTGTCGGTCAATTTTCCAATGAAATCCTTAAAATGCACCACTTCATCTTTTTAAGAAAAGGAAATAAAAAATTAAAGAAGAAACAATTTAGATATTCTCATAAAAAAGAGCATTCAATGTATGAAAACCAGAGTTATAAAACACAAAAATAAAGTGGAATACTAACAATTGCAGAACAGATATAAAATAAAAGCTTTTAGAGATATTACTTTGAAAATCAATTGCTTTAATATAAATCCATCAACTTAAAATATAAAAAGAAGTTTCAAATTTTCAGAGAGAGACTGGCTTTATCTCCTTGAACATTTAGAGTGAAGCTTCCAAAATACTCAAGTTTCGCTGGTTTAAAGTGAAATAATTACTCACCATTAGGATTGGTATTATCCAAAGTCTTCTGTATTTTGTCATCTGTTAGATGGATTCCAATAGCATTTAAATTTTGCTGGATGTCAGAAACAGCTCTAAGATCATTTTTGTGAATATCCATGTTGTAAAATTTATCTTCAACTCCTGGGAACAGATAAGAGAAAATTAGGAAGAGAATTTCTCAACCTGACCAAAAAGAGTTTCAAAACTGTATAGCTAACATCATGCTTAATATTGAAATGCTAACTGGATTCCCTCTAAAATCACAAATACATCAAAGGTAGAGACTCTCACCACTTCTGTCTAGCATTATACCAGAGATTGCAGCCAGTACAACAAATTACTAAAAAGAAATAAAGGTATTAGCAAAACGGGGAAATTCCCATTTTCCACAGAGGAGATAATTATCTATAAATTTTTTAAATCTATTAAAACTATACTTCAGTAAAATCACAGGATGCAAGGTCAATATAAAAACTTGGTTTTCAAATAGTAATGACAAAATTGGACTATACAATTTATTATGCAAATACCATTTCTAACAACAAAAGAAAAAACAGAATACCTGGTATAAGCCAAAGAAAAAGGTACAAGACTTCTATACTGAGAGCTAAACAACTTGATTAAAATAAATTAGAGGAGCCAGGCACAGTGGCCCACACCTGTAAGTCCAGTGGCTTGGGAGGCAGAGGCAGGAGGATGGTGAGTTCAAACCAGCCTCAGCAACAGCAAGGCGCTAAGCAACTCAGTGAGACCCTGTTGCTAAATAAAATGCAAAATAGGGCTGGGGATGTGGCTCAGTGGTTGAAAGTCCCTCATTTCAATCCCCAGTCCCCCCTAAAAATTAAAATAAAATAAAATAAAGGAGATCTACATAACACAAAATATACAAATATCAGTTCCCTATAAACGTATTTGCAGATCCAACATAACATCAAAGCTTCATCACTGTTTCTTGGAAAATGGACAAGCTCATTCAAAGACCTAGGAAATGCAAAGGACCTAGAGTTGCCAAAATAAAAGACTGATTTAACAGCATAATTCAATACAATAACAAACCAAAGAAGAATAACTGTATAAGTATTTAAATAAATGAAAAAAAGCATGTGACAAAATTCAGTATCCAAAAAGAACAAAGGAAGAAACAAACACTATCTCATTTCAAAGCATATTATAAAGCCACAGTAATCAAGATAGTATAGTATGGATGTAAAGGCAGATAACATATCAATGAAACAAACAGTCCAGAAGTAGATCCACATGTTGGCCAAAGAAGAGATACAGAGCCGGGCGCGGTGGCTCAAGCCTGTAATCCCAGCACTTAGGGAGGCTGAGACAGGAGAATCGCGAGTTCAAAGCCAGCCTCAGCAATGGCAAGGTGCTAAGCGACTCAGTGAGACCCTGTCTCTACATAAAAAAACACAAAATAGGGCTGGGCATGTGGCTCAGTGGTTGAGTATCCCTGAGTTCAATCCCCAGTACCAAAAAAAAAAAAAAAAAAAAGAAGAGATACAGATCAAAGGAAGAGAAATGAGAATACAAAAATAAACTAAAGCATTTATGATCAATTGGTTTTTATGCGGTGCTGGGGATCAAACCTGAGGCACTGCAAGCACTCTACTACTATACTACATCCCCGGCCTGGTTAGTGGTTTTTAACAAGAGGACCAAGATAAGTCAAAGGCGGAAGAGTAGTGTTTTTCAACAAGCGCTTCTGGGACAACTCAGTATCCACATGTAAAAGAATGAAGCCGGACCACCTATCTCCTATCACATTCAGAAATTATTTCAAAATGGATTGAAGACATAAGAGCTAAACTCTAAAACTCTTTAACAGCTGAGGACTGCAGGATTCTTTTGGGGATAACAAAAATATTCTAAAATTGATTTTGTTGATGAATGCACATTATGTGAATATACTAACAGTCATTGA
Organism: Xerus rutilus; assembly: GCA_028644305.1. Classification (NCBI taxonomy): domain Eukaryota; kingdom Metazoa; phylum Chordata; class Mammalia; order Rodentia; family Sciuridae; genus Xerus; species Xerus rutilus. Next base: position 14,900,843 of record CM053402.1, read on the forward strand.
CTTGCATATTTTAAATGGATGAATTACATATTATGTAAATAATATCACAATGGAGCTGTTTGAAAAAATCCACACATAAACTGCAAACTGAATTATGTGAAGTTGTAAAGACTAGTAAATGAAAAAAAGGATTCTTTTCAATAAATCATACTGGAATTGTATAATCCATATGCACAATAAAATAAACTTCAATTCCTATTTTGCACCAGATATAAAAAGTATAATGGATTTTAAAACCTAAAACTGCATTTAAAACTTAAAACTATAAAAGAAAAACAAGGAGGTAGCTTCTTAATTTTGAGTTAAGGAAACATTTCTCACACTCATGTTTTCAATGCCTATTATTATGGGGTTTGTGATGTGGACATGGTGCTTTATTTTTGGTAATGTTGACCTTGATCACTTGGTTAAGGTGGTTTCTGCTCCATTTCTCCTCCACTCTAATGCTCTCTTTTGTTAATAAATATCTTGAGGGAGATAACTCAAACCAAAGAAAAATTTATTTCTCCTCAAATTATCACCCACTAATTTTAACATCAATCAGAGGTTCTTTTCTGCAGTAATACAATTATTATTGCTTTTGCCCAATAGTGATGCTCTATTTCTTTTTTCCTTATATATTTATTAATGAAATTCTATTGTAAGAAAGAACTATACCTTCTCCATTTGCTTATTTAGTTGATTTTTATTTATGAAAGTTTAGACTTGTGTACATTTATTTTATTCTTTGATTTATAATTCAATTCTAGAAATATTCATTTGTTGTTCAAACTGCTCCAACTTCAGCCATTTTCAGAGCCTTTTAAGATGGACTCTGGCGTTGTTTTGTGTTTGTTTGTTGTTGTTGTCTGGAGAAGCTCCCATCTCTTTTAAAGCACTACCTTACTCACTAGCACAACAGAATTTGTTTTCCTTTCCCCAGCCCTGGAATCATTCAATTATCTCAAGAACACTGGTGTTTACAAACTGAAGTCAGGGTGGTAGGTGATTATGACTATTGATGTATCATTGCTTCTAGGACCTCCCAGTGAACAGAGGTAGGAAACTTGTATGAATCATATTTTTTAGGAGACAGGACAGTTATCTTATAAAATGCTCCTCACTGTGTGTCTGCCTGATGATTCCTTAGATTAGATGCAGTTTATGCACCCCAGGATGTAACATCTTATCTATGGTATTGTATCTTTTCAGGAAATCACATTTGGAAACACAGTATGTCCATTTGTCTGATATTTGATATTAATTTTTATCATATGGACAAGATTTTGTCTGCTTTCTCCACTGTATGGTTACTATTTCCCTCTTTAACCAAAAAGAAATCTGTGAAGAGACCCTGCAAAGATTCTAGTCGTCTTTTAAATTTCTCCCCTATATCCATCAATAATTCTCGCCTGAAATAATCATAAATGTCATAGCTTAAAACATGTTTTTCCAATTTCACTACTCTATATTTATCCACAGACAATTAGTATAAGAAGAGCCTACCTTTTCCCACTATTTCTTTATTGACTGACTGATAGATTCATTTAATCTGTTTATTATCGATATGTATTATGATTCCTATTCTATTCACTGTAATATAATTCATTACCGCTTTTATTTATTTTGATGCTCAAACTGTCCAGATTTGACAAGTGGGGGACCCTTTACACTGAGTCACCAGTCCTTTTAATATGCCATCAACAATTTTATAGCACTTTCTTACTTTCTTGCATAAGTACCAGGCTGTTTTTGTACCTTCATTGCTTTGGTATGGGAATTAGTCATTTATCCAAGGAACCTAATTTATTTTGATGGAGGAATCGCATTTAGAAACCAAGTTCTGATTGGTAGCTGTATTCATTGATAATGGAGCATCATTGTTTCTAAATCTATTCAGCAATGGAGCTAAGAAATACATATATATTTTATAAAACATAAATTCATACTGGTAACTCCAATTATAATGTACTTTTACAGGATACTTTCTTGTCTTGCTCGAATCCACATTTACATTTTCCTTCTCTCATAGTAGGAATCTTGATTCTCATTTGCTCAGTCATATAATACACACAAGGTAGTTTCAGTATTGCTCCACTCATGCCCAATATGTAAAACAATTCTTTCAAGAAGAATACAATATTTCTCCACAGTCCTTTTTTTCCCTCCTATACTGAAGGTCAAACCAATATTTTCATTCTTGTGGCTATATTATTTGCTCAAAATACAATCAACATTTGTTTGTCTGTATTTTTTCTAGAGTTTTTAGAATTCTCAAATACACTGATACAATTCCAAAACTAAAAGCAGTCAAAAATGTATCCTGAGGAATGTTACTCGCTCATCTATTGCTCCTAATTAGTACATACCCCTATGTTGTAGGTACAATTAAATTGTTGCCAAATTTATTCTTCCTATTATGTCCTTTTGCAAAAGTAAGAAAATATATGTTTTCTCTTTTTATGTTTTTTATCGGTGCATTACAATTACACATAACAATGGGACTCATTGTGACATATTCATACGTGCACATAAAAAATTTCACCAATTTAATGTCCAAGTACCTCCCCTTTTCATCTATGCCTCACTCCCCAAAACCTCTTCCTCTACTGTTCACTCTTCATCTTTTTCCTCATTGATGCGTTATAATTATACATTAAATTGGGTTCATTGTGATAAATTTGTACACATAGATAGTATAATTTGGTGGGTTTCATTCCCCAAATCCTCCCATTTTTCTTTCCTTTCCCTCCCCTTTGATCCCCTTTCTCAACTCTCTTCTATTTTCATAAGATCCCTCTCTTTAATTCCTTTTATCTCTCTAGTTTCCACATATGAGAAAAAATATAAGACTTTTGACTTTCTGAGTCTGGCTTATTTCACTAATTTCACTTATTCTCTAAATAGATGGAAATCTATTTACTACCAAATGCCATAATTTCCTTCTTCTCTATAGCTGAGTAGAACTGCATTGTGTATATATACTACATTTTTCTTTACTCAATCACCTAATGATGTATACCTAGTTTGATTCATAACTTAGCTATTGTGGATTGCACAGCTATTAACACTGTTATATTTGTATCACAGTATGCTTGGATAAATACCAAGAATTAGAATTGCTGAGTCATATGCTGGTTCCATTCCTATGCTTTTGTTGTTGTTGTTGCTGCTGATTTATCTCAGGTTTTTTTTTATCTGTTCTTTAGTTATACATGACAGCAGAATGAATTTTGACACATCATATATAAATAAGTATAACTTCTCATTTGTCTGGTTGTACACCAGTCATGTAATGATATATGCACATAGAGTAATAATGTCTGAACCATTCTCCTACCCTTCCTGCCCCCATACCCCCTCCCCTCCCTTCACTCCCTTTGCATAATGCAAAGTACCTCTATTTTTCCTTATCCCCCCCTTATTATGAATTAGCATCCACATATCAGAGAGAACACTCAGCCTTTGGTTCTTTGGGATTGGCTTATTTTGCTTAGCATGATATTCTCCAGTTCCATCCATTTACCAGCAAATGCCATAATTTCATTCTTCTTTAAGACTGAATAATATTCCATTGTGTATGTGTACTATATTTTCTTTATCTATTCATCTGTTGAAGGACACCTAGGAAGGTTCTATAGCTTAGCTACTGTGAATTGAGCAGCTATAAACATTGACGACTGTATCACTGTAGTATGCTGATTTTAAATCCTTTGGGTATAAACCAAGGAGTGGGATAACTGGATCAAATGGTGGTTCCATTCCAAGTTTTCTGAGGAATCTTTATACTGCTTTCCAAAGTAGTTGCATCAATTTGCAGCCCTGCCAGTGATATATGAGTGTTCTTCATTCCTAAGCTTTTGAGAAATTTTCATTCTGTCATAGTAGTGTACAAATTTGCACTCCCACTAACATGTATGAGTCTATCTTTTCCCCTGCATCCTTATCAGCATTTATTGTTATTTGTATTTTTGATGACTGTCATTCTAACTGGAGTGAGATTAAATCTGTGTAGTTTTGGGTTGCATTTTCCTGATTGCTAATGATGTTGAAAATTTTTTCATATATTTCTTGTTGAAAACATATTTCACATATTTTTTTCTTTTGAGAAATGCCTGTTTAGTTAATTTGCCCATTTATTTCCTTGGGTTTTGTTTTTGTTTTGCTGTTGTTATGGTTTGAGGTTTTGTTCGGTTGCTTTTTAGGTCTTTGTTTTGAGCATGAATGGATGCTGCATTTTGTCAAATACTTTTTCTGCATCTATTGAGATAATCATATGATTCTTGTCTTCAAGTCTATTGATGTGATGAATTACATTTATTGATTTCCATATGTTGAAACAACCTTGCATCCCTGAGATGAACCCACTTGATAATAGTGCACTGGAGATGTAACTTTAGTTAATTTGGGAAATTTTTTCTTTTTATTGATATAGGTATTCAATGCTATAAACTTTCCTCTTAGAACTGCCATCATACTGTCCCAGAAATTTTGGTACTTTGTATCACTATTCTTGTTTGATTCTAGGAATTTTTTTAAAAATTTCTCTTCGTTTTTTTCTATGATCTATTCATTGTTCAAAACTGTATTGTTCTGTCTCCATATGCTTTTGTAGTTGCTATAAAGTTTCTTTGATTTTAGCTGATTTGCACTTTCATTCTACTATGATCTAAAAGGGTTTATATCTTTTTTTGTATTTGATAAAACTTGCTTTGTGACCTAAAATGCAGTCAGTTTTGGAGACGGTTCCATGTGGACCTGAGAAGAAAGTGAATTAGGTCATTGTTGTATGAATTATTTTATAAATCTATTTAGGACCATTTGATTTATAGTAGTTTTTAGTTCTGAAGCATTTCATTGATTTTATGTCTGCATTATTCATCTATTTGTAAGACAAATGTGTTCAAATCACCCAGTATTGTATTGGGATCTCTCAGAGTATTTATGTCAAAAAGTATTTGTTTTATGCAATTAGGTGCACCAACATTGTGAGTATAAATATTTATTATCATTATATCTTCTTGTTGGATTATTCCCTTAAGCAGTATGAAGTGACCTTCTTTGTCTCTTAAGATTAATTTTGTCTTGAAGCCTGCTTTATCAGATATGGAGTAGCTACTCCTGTTTGTATTCAGGCTTCATTTGCATGGAATTTTTCCATCCATTCACTTTCAGCCTGTGGCTGTCTTTGCTTCTAAGATGAGTCTCTTGCAAAAACATATAGTTGGGTCTTATTTTTTTAATGTATTCTTCCAGTCTGTCTTTAACTGAAGAGTTAAGACCATTTGTATTCAGTGTTGTTATAGAGACATATTTATTAATTCCTGCCATTTTATTTTGATTTGGTCCTAGTGCTCATTTCCTTAGTTCTCAAGTTTGTTTCTAATTTTCTCTGTTTGTAGTATTTGTCTAAATGTTCACTGTAGTGCCAGCTTAGTAATCATAAATTTTTTTAGTTTCTGCTTATCTTGAAAGGTTTTTATTTCTTCTTTGATTCTCATCAATAGCTTTGTTGGATATAGCAATCTTGGGTAGGAGTTACTGTCTTGAAATACATTGTTCCAAGTTCTAGGCTTTTAGAATTCATGCTTAGAAATCAGAAGTAGGCTGGGAGCACTGGCACACACCTGTAATTCCAGCAAGCTGAGACAGGAGGATCACATGGTCAAAGCCAGCCTCAGCAACTTGGCAAGGCCTTAAGCAACTCAAAAAGATACTGTCTCAAAAAAAGGGGGAGGTTTCTCTCTAGTGTGAGTTCCTTCACGATACTGAAGGGAAAAGGAAGAGCTAAAGGCTTTCCTTCATTGCACACATATTTAGGGCTTCTTCTGGTGTGAATTCTTTCATGTTTTTGAAAGGAACTAGAATAACTAAAGGCTTTCCCACACTGTTTATCTACATAGGGTTTCATTCCAGTGTGAGTTTTTGCATGGTCTCTAAAGGAACTGTATTTATAACCAAAGTCTTTCCCACACTGCTAACATATAAAGAGTTTCTCTCTCCAGTGTGACTTTTTTCATGTAATTTAAGGGAGTAAAAACAACTAAATGTTTTTACACACTTTTCACATACATACGGTTTCTCCCATTGGGAGTTATTTTATGTCTGTGACAGGAACTAGAGTCACTGAAGGCTTTCCCACAATACTTACATATACAGGGTTTCTCTCCAGTGGGGGTTCTTTAATGTCCAATAATATAAATGGTTTCACTGAATATTTTTTATACTTCTATATATATAGGGTTTCTTTCCATTATGAGTTTTTCCATGATTTTCAAGGGAAAAAGAACTAACTACAGGCTTTCCTACACTGCATACCCACACAGGACTTCTCTCCAGCATGAGTTCTTCCACAATTTTGAAAGTAACTAAGGGCTAGTAACTAAGGGAGTAATTAAGGGCTAAGGCTAGTAACTCAGGAAAGTAACTAAGGGAGTAACTAAGGGCTTTCCTACATTACTTTCATACATAGGTTTTCTCTTCAGCATGAATTATTTCATGTAATTTAAGAAAACTGAAACAACTGAATGCTTTGTTGCTTGGTTCATGAATAGAGAGTATTTCTCCAGTGTGAATTCCTATATGTCTGCAAAAGGAACTAGAGTCACTTAATGCTTTCCCACAATCAACACATAAAAAAGATTTCTCTCCATTGTGAGTTCTTCCATGTTTTCTGAGGAAATAGGAAAAACAAAAGGCTTTCCCCACTTTGCTTACATACATAAGGTTTTTGTGTACTGTTGAGTTTGTTCATGTCTTCACAATTGACTCAAGGAAGGCTTTTTCACATTGCTTATATCCATAGGGTTTCTTTCCACTATGAGTTTGTTTATATCTTCTCAAGTTTCTGAAATAACAGAAGGCTTTCCCACACTGCTTGCTTCCATAGTGTATTCTGCCACTGTGAATCCTTTCATGGTATTGAAGGGTACTATTGTCAATGAAGGCATTACCACAATGCATACATAAATATGGTTTCTCTTCAAGTACATCCTGTCATGTATTTGAAAGGAATTGTGATAAGTTAAGACTGTCCCACATTGCTTATATTCATGGTGTGTTGCTCCAGTGTGAGTCCTCCATGCTTCTAAAAGCATTAGTGATAATTAATAGCTTTCCCATATTTCCGACATTTAAATTGGTTCTTTCTATGTTCCTGAAACTCATATGGTTTGTGCCCAGTGTGAGATCTGAGCACAACATTTAGTATGAATCACCAATGAGAATTTCTCCACATATACAACTTTCACTGGGTTTTGTTCCAGGAAGAATTATACTATTCTCAATATGATCTGGAGTTTGGCTGAAGATTTCTCCATATTCACTACCTTCTTTATGTTCAGTCTCCCTAACATTTGACTTACTTAGATTTCTCCTAGGATTTTTTAACACAATTTCATTGGTCTGTTTTTTTGTTTGTTTGTTTCTTTTCCCATAAAGGCCAGGCTCCTATATAACATCTCTGTACAGTTTCTTCTGAGAAGCATCCACCAAAGCCCACACTTCCAAGTGGTGGTGTTCACAGCCACATCCTCAAAGGTCATCAATTCCTGTAATCCCAGTGGCTGAAGAGGCTGAAGCAGGAAGATTGCAAGCTCCAGGCTGGCCTGGGTGACTTAGTGAGACCCATTTCCCAATTTCTGATGTCTCCTGCTATCTTCACAGTCCCTGAAGTCAGTAGAGATAACAAAGCCAAAGAGGAAAAATAACCTCAGGTGCAGAAATGGTCCCAAATATCTCAGATTATTTCTTGCTGAAGTTTTTGCAAAAGAGTACTTGTTTTCTGGGTTTCAATTATAAAAACTTCCAACTCTGAGGAATTTTGACGCAAATTTTATATGATTTTTGTTCTTTTTAGCTCTGACCTAAACTGGCCAAACTCGTTAGGTGACTCTATATGCTAAATTTGGTTCCTTTCCTTCCTGTCCACTTCTGCCAGAGTGGGGGATAAGGATGGGCATGTTCACTCAAAATGGCTTTGTTGTCATGTCTATTGGTGGGAATATAAGTCTAGCAGGTCTTCTGGGGATTTTCTTTACCTGCTCCATCTGTAGACTGATCTGGGTTGAACGGCACCCCTCTTTCTGAAAGTCCCACTCTGTGTGCTCAAGAGGTATATGGAAGTTTCACTTTATCTTCCATTCACTTCTGGGCTCAAAGAAGGTGAGAGTTTCTGCCTGACCAGTTCCTCCCCTCCTTGGTCAACTCCACTCATTATCTCAGAGATCAGACTGCCGATTTTAAGTGAAAGTTCCCTTTATTTTTCTTCACTGTGCAGACTGATAAAGCTACTGAGTTTCTCCTCAGATTGAGTCCCAATCTCTAGTCTATGCCCAAACTGACTCTCAGTAATGAGAATCCACCAATTCATTGAAAAGCAGAGCCTAATTGGCCATTTGGTGTCAGTTTCCTACAGCAGCACTGCTGTTTTAATTTACTCTCGGGAAACATGCTATGACACTGTGGGTTCCTTTGATCCACCATTTTGATCTCCTCATATATGTTTTCTTATTTTACCTTCTTCATCACAAAAGGTAGCATATGGTACACACATGCACACACATGTATCCACACATACATTTGTGCTTTGCTTTTGCCTCTTAACAACTTATTCTGGAAAGTTTTCCATGTAAGTTCACAGTTTACTCATTCTTTTATTATAGTTCAATAATGCTCTTTTATTATAGTTCAATAATACTCTATTGTATATACAAATTTTATTTAACTCATCTCCAATGTTTATGCATTGTTTACAATTATTTTACAATTTCAAATAATGCTGTGATGAATAATAACCTTATTTTTATTTTTCTGGAGACCATCTTCAGGGCAAGTTTGTATAAGTGACATTGCTGCACCAAAGGGTAAATTTATATATAGTTTTCTTGTAAGATATTGCCAAATTTCCAGGAATGGAAGTATTTTACATATTCCAAAGCAATATATAGATTACTTTTCCCCTACAACCTAACCAAAAGCATACATTGTCAAGTTTTTTAATTTTTTGCCAGTCTGTTTTAATCTACATATTTCTTATTATAACTAAAGTTGAACATGTTTGAATATGTTATGGTATTTTACATAATCTTAATGAATAACATGTGCACATATTTTGTCTATTTTTCTATATTTCTGGTCTCATTTCTTTACTTTTTAAAAGTACCTTACAGATTAGGAATACAATCCTATCATCTGCAATATATAGTACATTGCAAATAGTTAGTCCTATTTTCTTATTTGACCTTCACTTTGCCTGTATTGTATAAAATACATGCAAGTACACACATAGTAAAATTTTTTTGTTTTTCAGGAGTGTTTCAGCACTTTTCTTCTACAGATTTTGCACATATTTTATAACAGATGAATAAAGAAAATGCAATAACACATAATGGAATACTACCCAGCCTTTAAAAAAAAAAGAGAACAGCCCTGCCAATCTGTGCAGAAATAAGGCAGGCCCAGGACAGGCTTTCTGACCCCCATAGAGACCAGGCAGGCCCAGGACAGCCCCAGCAATCCCTGCAGAGCCCAGACACAGGCATGGGCACAAGACAGCCCACCACATTGAGGACCGCAACCACATACCACAGTGCTGCATCTCCAGACAGGCCTCCCAAAGCCATTGATAGGCTTGGCCTTATCTCTAAAAGTGGTCACCACCATCTTGGGACCCCTCCAACACCATCTCAGGTTGCCCACCCTGCTGCTACCACATTCTTTAGTTGCAGCACCTTCTATCTTAGGACACCATTTGGTGGCTGGAAGCTCAACACCAAGGTACTTATGGGTTTGATGCTACTCAACCACCAACCATGGACATGGCCACTTCCATCTAGGGACAACAGCCAGGACACAGAAGACCATCAATAAGGCCATCAGCGGAGAGGAGCCCCATGCTACGATTCCCTATTTACCAACATGTGGCACCCCAAACCACCTCCATTGTGTGACATTGCAGTCACCTTCATAGCCCTTCCCATGAGGTAATCTCCACCATGTGACATTGTATAGGGCAAGGAAGCAGCTGCATGTTGCAACACCACACACCATACTGTGGCATTACCAAATAGGCCACCCAATGCCATCATACAGCCCATCTGTCCAGCCCCATCTATGAAAGCAGTTGCCTCCATCTTGGAACACCTTGACCACCATCTTGGATTACCCTCCACTGCCACCTCTGCCTTCTTTAGCTGGGGCAGCTTCCACCTTGGGACACTGATGAGGGCCTGGAAGCCCAACATCATGGTACCTACAGGCTTGACACTACTGCCTACGTGACCTAGGGGCATGGCTGCTTCCATCGAGGGACAACAACTAGGACCTGAAAACCATCACCAAGGTACCTGTGGACCCAGTTGCAACAGAGGTATCTCTACTTGGTGTACTAACAGGCATCATCATGTTGCAGAGGCAACAGGGAGCCTTGCAATGGAGTAACCTCTCTCTCTTTTTTCTCCTAACAGCCAACTTCTTTTCATTACCCTTTTACTAGTCCTATAATCTAATACCTCCATATTCCCACATCCTATCTTGTAAACTTCACAGCTCCCCCCTCCCGCCCCGTCCAACATTAGAAATTATAAACCTTTATGGAAACCTATTGTCTATATAGTAGAAGATAACCAAACTCATCATTTGTATGTTTTAAGTCTAAATTATTGATTGTTTTATTGAGTTCTATAGTTTCTTTATTTTTTGTTTGGAAGAGTTATCCAGTAGTGAGAAAGGTGTGTTAAAGTCACCCAGTATTATTGAACAGAGAACCTACACTCTGGAAGCAAATTTTTGTCATACACACATCAGATAGCCCTCTGATCTCCAGGATGTATAAAGAACTCAAAAACTTAACACCAAAAAAACAAACAACCCAATCAATAAATGGGCTAAGGAGCTGAACAGACACTTCTCAGAAGAAGATATACAATTGATCAACAAATATATGAAAAAATGTTCAACATCTCTAGCAATTAGAGAAATGCAAATCAGAACTACTCTAAGCTTTCATCTCATGCTAGTCAGAATGGCAGTTATCAAGAATACAAGCAACAATAAGTGTTAGCAAGGATGTGGAGGGGAAGCACACTCATATATTGCTGGTGGGACTGCAAATTGGTGCAACCAATCTGGAAAGCAGTATGGAGATTCCTTAGAAAACTTGGAATGGAACCGCCATTTGACCCAGCTATCCCATTCCTCAGTCTATACCCAAAGATTTAAAAAAAGCATATTCCAGTGATGCAGCCACTTCAATGTTTATAGCAGCTCAATTCACAATCACTAAACTGTGGAACCAACCTAGATGCCCTTCAATAGATGAACAGATAAAGAAACTGTGGTATATATACACAATGAAATATTACTCAGCATTAAAATAGAATAAAGTTATGGCATTTGCAGGTAAATATATGGAGCTGAAGAATATCATGCTAAGCAATAAACAAAGTAAGCCAATCCCAAAAAACCAAAGGTCAAATGTTCTCTCTGATAAGTAGATGCTGATCCATAATGGGGAGCAGGGAAGAATGGAGGAACTTTGGGCAAAGGGGAGGGAGGGGAAAGAAGGGAACATGGGGGCAGGAAAGATGGTGGAATGAGATGGACATCATTACCCTAGGTACACGTATGACTGCATGTATGGTACAACATTACCTTGTGTACAATCAGAGAAATGAAGAGTTCTGCTGTATTTGTGTATAATGATGATGGTTGTTCCGGGGGATATATGGGAATATGTTGATCAAAGCCTATTTTAGTAGATTAGTCAAGTATTTTTTATAATGGTTCTTTTTTAACGATACATGGACCTTCATTTTATTTTTTTATTTATTTGTTGTTTGTTTATTTATTTATTTATATGCAGTGCTGAGAAGCAAACCCAGTGCCTCACACATGCTAGGCAAGCGCTCTACCACTGTGCTATAACCTCAGCCCCTAGTTTTAAAAATTATTTTCTAACCATTTATACTTTTCTAATAAGCTCAGAAGTCAAATATGAATATTGAATAATCTCAGATAATATATAATCTAGTAATTTTATAGCATTATCAAGTAAAACTATCTATAATTTTAAATTCAGTTAACTCTAGCAATATTTGCCTTATAATTCAAGTAAAAGCTATATGTACTCTAATCTTGGATTGTTTTACCTTCATATTGTTTCTTATTTACCTGTGCTTTGTTTATTTCATTCTATATTGGCTTTTTTCTTTATTAGTGCATATTATTTATACAGAATAATGGGTTTCATGGCAGCATATTCATACAAGCATATAACATATTTTGATCATTGCCATCCTCTCCTTGGTCTCCTTCCTCTTTTATAAGAGTCTCTCTTTACTTTCATGTCATTCTTTTTCTCTCTGGATTTCACATGTGAGAGAAAGCATGCAACATGTCTCAATGAGTCTAGCTTACTTTGCTTAATGTGATGTTCTCTATTTCCATGTATTTTCCTGCAAATGACATGATTTTATTATTCTTCATGACTAAAACTCTGTTGTGTATATATACCACATTTTCTTTACCCAGTCATCTGTTGACAGGCACCTAGGCTGATTCCATAACTTGGCTATTGTGAATTGTGCTATGATAACACAGGTATGCAGGTCTCTCTAGAGTATGCTGACTTTCATTCCTTTGGATATTATTCCTGAGGAGTGTTATAGCTGGACCATATGGTAACTTCATTTTTAGATTTTGAGCGACCTCCATACTGATTTCCATAGTGGCTGTACTAATTTAAATTCCCACCAACATTGTACAGGGTTCCTTTTTTCCCCATATCTTTACCAATGCTTATTTTTATTCTTGATGATTGCCTTTCTGACTGCAGTGAGATGGAATCTCAATCTGCATTTTCCTGATTGCTAAAGATGTTGAACACTTTTCATATAATTACTGGTCATTTATGCTGCTTCTTTTTGAGAAGTGTCTGTTTGGTTCATTTGCCCATTTATTGATTGGGCTATTGGGGTTTTCTGGAGTTGTGTTTTTGAGTTCTTAATATATTCTGGGTATGAATCCCCCGTCAGAATAGTAGCTGGCTATGATTTTCTCCCATTCTGTAGGCTATCTCTGTTAACTATTTCCTGACAACTTCTTTACAGAACTTTTTAAATTTGATGCGATTCCATTTATCAATTCTTGCTATTATTTTCTGAGCTATAGAAGTCTTTGTCAGAAAGTGATTGCTTATGCTAATACCTTAAAGTATTTCCCTTCTAGCAATTTCAAAGTTTCATATTTTATACTTAGGTCTTTGATTGATTTTGAAATGTTTTTTGTATAGGGTGAGAGAGAGGGATCTAGTTTCAATATTTTATATATCTATACTTGGATATCAAGCTTTCCCAGAATTTAATTAAAGAAGCTATCTTTTCTCCAACATATTTTTGGTACCTTTGTTGAGAAACAGATGTCCATAGCTGTGTGGGTTTATTTCTGTGTACTCTATTCTATTCCACTGGTCTGTGTTGTCTGTTTCTTTGCCAGTATCATGATGTTTTTGTTACTAATATATTTTGAAATCATGTATTGAGATACCACCAGAATTGCTCTTTTTGCTTAGCCTATATTATTTTAACATGCCCTGTTAGTCTTTCCAGATGTAGGCATTAAATAATACTATATAAAACTCACCTGCAGCTTTTGGAATTGTCAATGTATCAGAGAGTTTGCTCATAAATTCTTGAATGGTAACTTTGCCATACTCTGTAATGTGAAACAAAATCAAGTTGAATGAAATAATTAGTTTTAGAATTAATTAATAGAGCCGACATTAACAGTCAAGTTATAACAAAGGCTAAACGCTTGGGAGTCAGCTTGGACTATTTCTCCTCTCTTACCTCCTACATGCATAGGATTATCAATTTTTGTTTATTTCCAAATATTTACTGAATTTATCACATTAATTAATGCCTCTACTATTAAATAACATCTTTAAAAAACCTATGCTATCAGTTTGGTCCTTTGTCACTTATTTTCCACAATTTGGTACAGGAGGTCTTTCTCTTAAGAAGGAAAAGAAAAACAGAAATCTGATTTCTCTCATAATTAAAACACTCCAGCAGCTTCTATCTGCCTATAAAACTACAGAATAAAAATAACACTGCAGGGAGGTGCAGGGAGGCTACAGACTAATATTATTTACAAATGTGTTAAAAGTTTAAATATTGACAATTGGATTCAGCAATACAAGAAGGCAAAAAAAATATCTGTAGGACATGCATTCTCATTGAGGGTGGTATCATCCTTAAGTGAAAATATTGGTTTTTAGAGCAGGAGAAAAAATCTTAGATATTACAATGGATTGTGGCCACAGTGCATAAAAGCAAGTATGTTTCATTCTTGCATTGCTTTTTTAAAGCTTCTATTCCATTCCATAGTCAATTTGTCTATTTCTACATGAATAATATACTTTCTTAATTATTATTACTCTCTCATAAATCCTAACATCTGTTGATATTTACCTAATGCAGTCTCCACTCTTTCCTCTTCTTCAGAAATATTCTGGCTATTCTTAACCTTTTACCATCTAAATAACTTATAAAATATTCATGAAAAAAATTATCAAATATAGGTTATAATTACTTTGAAACTGTGTATCATTTTTGGGTAGATTAAAATAAATTTGGTATGTAGCCAAATGCAATGGTACATGCCTTAGTGCCAGCACTTGAGAAGCTGAAGAAGAAGGATCACTTGAGCCCAGAAATGTGAGACCAGCCTAGGCAACATAGCAAGACCCCATCTCAAAGAGAAAAAAAAATCTATTTGATAGTAAGTTTCCCTATTCATGAACATGGTGTATCTCCCATTCTTAAATTTCTCTCAGACATTTACCATGATTATATATTTTTAAAAATTTATTCATGGATATACATCTTATCCAGGAAACTGGAAATGATCTGGGTATTATTTCCACAGGAATGTTTATGGATATATATATGTATATGTGTATCTATGTAACTATTACCCAAATCATTTCCTCTGGAGAGGTCTCTCTCTCTCATGCCCTTTTTTTAATTTTTAAATGTTTTATATTTTATTTTGTTTTATTTGTGGCAATATTGGAGATCAAGCCCAGGGCCTTTGTGCATGCTAGGCAAGTGTACTACCACTGAGACACAATCCTAGCCCTTATTTTTCTTATTCAATATTCTGTTCACAAAAGCAACCAATATCCAGATCTCTATCATCTTCAGTGAAATCTGCCTGTATTGACTTTCACATGAATGAACTTATACTATCTGTTCTTTTTTATGTCTGACTTCTTTCAAACTTCCATCACTATAATTCAAGATAATCTTCTGATTGCAGTAGTTCATTCTTTATCATTTATATTTTATTATATGATTTATATAATTTATTCATTCTACTTTCTATGGATATACAAGTTGTTCTGTTTTTTTACTATTTTGATGACTATTATGAATATGTTATGAACATTCTTGTGTATTGTCATACACATATTACAGATTTAACTGCATGTAAACCCTACCTTAATTTAAAATTTTTAAAAATCAATAAATAAAGCATAAATTGATAGAACAATAAGGAGAAATACAAAGAACACATAGAAGATTTAATAAATGTATCTGCAACTTATGGAATTGCTATACAATAATTCATTAGAGAAAGGGGTAATTTTGTTTGGGGTTTTTTTTTTTTACTTTTAGTCTTGTTTTTAATTGACACATAATTGTATGTGTGATACAGTGTGGGATATCAGAGATTGGGATAATTCACAGGAGAATTGTAGCCTTTGAAAGGCCTATTTAATTTTAGTTATGAGATACAGTGTGATTTTTGACATATGTATACATTGATGATAAACAAATTAGGATATTTAACATTTTTATCATTCACTTCTTTGTGGCAAAAACATTCAAAATCCTCTTTTATAGCTATCTTTAAATATTCAAAATATTGCTAACCATATCATCCTACTGTGCAATGGAACACCAGTATTTCTTCCTCCTATCTATTCATTACTTCACATTCTTTGATGTAAGCTGGACTATGTGTCTTGCTTCTAACAAAAACAATATGAAAAGGGGGAAAATAGTAACTTTACAATGGAAAAGATAGCAGATACTGCTTTAACCAAGTGATGAAGATTAATATCATCAGCAATAACTCATGTTGATATCATGTATGCTCTCTCTCATGTGTTGTAATTTAAAAAAAGCATTTACCTTAGTGGCACTCCTCTCAAAAGCTCATATCCCCAGGATAATTATGGTTAGAAACATCAAAGAAACTAACCTGTTTCTACAAAATATCTAACCAATACTCTTCAAAAGTGTTGTAGTTATAAAAGATAAGGAAACACTGAGAAACTATCATAGATCAGAAAACACGGAGACATGACAACTAAAAGCAACATGGTATCCTGAAACGTTAAAGAATATTACTAAAAAACTAGTGAAATTCAAATAAAGTCTATAGTTTAGTTAATAGTACTGTCCCAATAATAATATCTTCATTTCAGTAAATATGACATGTATGTATGATGTTAGCATTAGGAGAAGTAAGGCAATTGTATAGGAACTCTGTACTTTCTTTGAAACTCTTCTGTAAATCTAAACAATCCAAATAAAATATTTATTTATTTATTTATTCTACTTAGGTATACATGATAGCAGTGTGCATTTTGATTCATTGTACACAGATGGAGCACAACTTTTCATTTCTCTGGTTGTATGTGATGTAGAATCACAACATACATGCAGTCATACATAAGGCTAGGGCTATGATGTCCATCATATTCCACCATCTTTACTGTCCCCCTGCCCCCTCCCCATCTCACCCCTGTGACCAAAGTTCCTCCATTCTTCCCGTGTCCTCCCCCACATTATGGATCAGCATCCACTTATCAGAGAGGACATTTGGCATTTGGTTTGTTGAGACTGGCTTACTTCACTTAGCATGATATTCTCCAACTCCATCCATTTACTTGCAAATGCCATAATTTTATTCTCTTTTATTGCTGAGTAATATTCCATTGTGTACATATACCACAGTTCATCCATTCATCTATTGAAGGGCATCTAAGTTGGTTCCACAGTTTAGCTATTGTGATATGAGCTGCTATAAACATTGAAGTGGGTAGGTTACTATAGTATGCTGTTTTTAAGTCTTCTGGCTATAGACCAAGGAGCGGGATAGCTGGGCCAAATGGTGATTCCATTCCAGGTTTTCTAAGGAATCTCCATACTGCTTTCCAGATTGGTTATACCAATTTGCAATCCTACCAGCAATGTATGAGTGTGTCTTTTCCCCCACAACCTCGTCAACACTTATTGTTGTTTGTACATTCATACATTGCTGGTGGGACTGCAAATTGGTGCAACCATTCTGGAAAGCAGTATGGAGATTCCTTAGAAAACCTGGAATGGAACTACCATTTGACCCAGCTACACCACTCCTTGGTCTATACCCAAAGGACTTAAAAACATCATACTACAGTGATGCAGCCACATCGATGTTTATAGCAGCTCAATTCACAATAGCTAAACTGTGGAACCAACCTAGATGCCCTTTGATAGATGAACAGCTAAAAAAACTGTGGTATATACACACAATGGAATATTACTCAGCATTAAAAGAGAATAAAGTTATGGAATTTGCAGGTAAATGGAAGAAGCTGGAGAACATCATGCTAAGCAAAGTAAGCCAATCCCCAAAATACAAAGGTTAAATGTTCTCTCTGATAAGTAGATGCTGATCCACAATGGGTGGAGGGGCGTGGAAAGAATGGAGAAACCTTGGTCAAAGGGGAAGGAAAGGAGGGGATGGGCCATGGGTCAGGAAAGATGGTGGAATGAGATGGACAAAAATACCCTAGGTACATGTATGATTGCACTTATGGTGTAACTCTATATTGTGTACAACTAGAGAAATGAAAAGTTGTGTTCCATTTATGTACAATGAATCAAAATGTATTCTGCTGTCATATATACCTATCATATATATAATTAGAATAATAAAAATGAAAAAAAAAGAATTCATGTTGAAATTTCATTTCCATCATGTCATATGTGAAAGTAGAAAAAGGCAGGACTTTTAACAGGTGATTGGCTCATGAGGGCTCCACCCGCTTAGATGGATTAATCTATTCATAGATTAATGGATTTGGGAATTAAAGGGGTTATGTGGGAGCTGGTTCATTATAAAAGCAAGTTCTCTCTGGCTTTCTCTGCCTCATCATGTAATGCTCTTTACCATATCATGATCCAGCAGAAAGGTTCTAACCACATACTAAGAATTATACAGGCATCTGTATTTCCACTTCTGTGGCATGTATATATAAATGTTTGGGCTGTTCTTTCACTGAGTTGTCTGATCTTTTCTTACTGATTCGTAAACATGATTTATATATTATACTATTAACTTTTAGTGCATTTTTAAAAAAAGAAATTTAAAAAAATACAGCATATCCATATAATGGAATATTATTCCAACACAAAAAAGAACAAAGTATTAATTCATGCTATAATAAATTAACTTTGAAAACTTATGCTATGTGAAAGAAGGCAGACACAAAAGGTAGCATATTACTACATTTACGTGAAATAATTCAAAATAGGTCAATGCAGGTAGATAGCAAGTAGATTATTCGTTGTCAGTAGCTGGAGAGAGTTAAAATAGAGAATAATTGCTAATGGGTAACAATTTTCTTTTGGGGATGATAAAAATATTCTGGAAGCAGAAAAATGGTGATGGCTGCACAACTTTGTGACTGTACTAAAACCAATGAACTGTACACTTTTAAAGAGTGAAGATTATAAGACTAAAGTTTATGGTTTATCAGTTATGTCTCAGGGCTGGGGATATAGCTCAGTTGATAGAATGCTTGCCTTGCATACTCAAGTCCCTGGGTTCAATCCCTCATGCCACTAATAAAAAAAAAAGACCAACTATAAATTATATCTCATTAAAAAGTACATATCTGATTTTAAATGCATTATTAGGCATCTTAATTTTAGAGATATTAGAATGTGAAAAAGACATTTATTTCACCCAAAGCATTTAAAAATGCATCATTGATAAGTGTGTCTGCATGTATGAAGAGTTTTTTTGGTAGGTATTCTCTATAGATTGGGAGTTAGGAAAAGATGTTAGTGTTGAAATGAGCTCCCTAATTTCAAGGATAAAAGAAACTTCAGAGATGAAGATCATGAAGCAGAAACAGCAGGAGTTAGGATACATATGGTATGGTATTGATACCATACCAAGGAGTTGATACTGCAGGGATTCAGAAGAATTGATTAACTGAAGTTAGGATTTCTAAAACCAAAAAAGAGAGGCAGTCTAGTTAGATATACCTGAAAACCCCAGAGGTATGACTTGAGATAGTACTACAAAAAAAAAAAAAATGATGGTCTTCCTCCCAATTCCAGCCTTGATTTAATTCATAGGTCTAGAACTCCTAAAAGGAAAATTTATGTTTGAGAAAGGTCCTAAAATAACAACAAAGGTATTTACTATGACTTTTTTTACTTTCAATTATTTCCCCCATTATATTTTTGCCCCATTTTCCTCACTTTTATACTCTTATATTATTTATATTTTATAAACTAAAATCTTGCTTGAAACCATACAAATTTAAAACTTGAGGGGCTGGGGCTGTAGCTCAGGGGTAGAGCGCTTGCCTAGCATGCGTGAGGCACTGGGTTCAATCCTCAGCACCACATATAAATAATAAATAATAAATGAATAAATATCCATCAACAACTAAAAAAAATTAAAAAAAAAATAAAACTTGAAATCTATATGGCAAAAGTTTTAATGTCATTTCATTATCTTTATTTTCCAGTCATTATTCTGAACCAAAAGTATTCACTTACCCGTGGACTCTTTGAAATGTGGATTTTCTTTCATTTCCGATAAGAAATCTTTTAAATCTACCTTCATATCTGGAATGTCAAAATCAAACATGCTAACATTAAAAACCTGACACTGAATCAGCACATGAAATAAAGACTCTGATGTACAATAATTAGCTAAAACTCCTTTCTAGTTCACTTCCCTTCTTCAAATCATTGAAACTGTTGCAATAGAGCTCAACATCTCTAAGAACCATTCAATGAATAGAGAATAATACTAATAACTAACATTTTGAGTTCTTTTATATATACTAGCCACCCTTTTCTAATGTTTTACATGTATTAATTCCCATAATTATATAATTATGTAAATAAACATTTATAGTATCCACACAAGTATGAACAGTTGGATATGTTGACAAATATGCAAACTGGTAGCCGGGCGCGGTGGCTCAAGCCTGTAATCTCAGCACTTAGGGAGGCTGAGACAGGAGAATCGCGAGTTCAAAGCCAGCCTCAGCAAGGGCGAGGCGCTAAGCAACTCAGTGAGACCCTGTCTCTACATAAAACACAAAATAGGGCTGGGGATGTGGCTCAGTGGTCGAGTGCCCCTGAGTTCAATCCCCGGTTCCAAAAAAAAAAAAATATGCAAACTGGTCAGTTATCTTGGCTCTAATTTACATCAACCTAAGCTTCCAGTAGAAGGATGACTCCCTCTAACTTCTTAACCCTTATATATATATACTCTAAGACTATTTTCCAACAGTAGTGAGGAAAAGGAAAAGAATCTTAAGCCACAAACGCTTACCACTGATGTCACAACACTTAAGGGCTTCATTGACATCCTCCTCTGTTAAATTAGCATTCAAACTTTTCAGAGCATGCTTCAAGTTAGGTATATCAATCTTGCCATTATCAACATGTGACAAGATGTGAGCAGCTTCTTTAATATCTACAAAGATAAATATGTATAAGACATTATTTTAAAAATACATGCACAATAATTGTCCAAAGCCCTCTATAGGCAAATCCACAAATTAAATATTTAACAGAACCCAAATTCTAACAAAAGTAAAATATTATTGATTTGTAACTGAAAACCCACTTATTTCAAACAGGATATGAAATGAAAAATTTTCATGCAAAGATAAGATGATAGACTAGTCACATATATTGTAATAAGGTTTATCTGAAATCATTTATCCAACAAATACTGAACGAGTTTACAAGCCTTTCTTAAATAATAGTTATACCTCTACATGTATTTCTAAAGATATTTATCATAATAAAAGGCTAAAATGTAAAATTGAAGCTCTGAATCTCCAGAGCCTCTGCTATTCTATAATGTATTTTATGTAAATTACAAAAAAGTAGCCCCTCTGTATGTATCAATTATAAAAGGCAACACCTTTCACTAGGCAAGCACAATATAGCACAGGGATTCAAGGCTTAGAGAGCATCTCAGACTCCACTTGCACATTTTCAAGCAAGCACTTTTGTGTCCTAGCTAAATAGGACAGTCCTATTGATCTTATACCAATTAAATACAAAATATAATCATTATTGAGTTTTTAAATTTTTCACCTAAACCATTTCTTGACCCATTTCTCATGAAACCTTAAAACGAAGTTGTGTATTTCCATAATCTGAAAACTGTTGCATGACACGAGTAGATCTAAATCTTCATGGAGGTCACTTAAAAAACTATAATACCGGGGCTGGGATTATGGCGCAGTGGTAGCGCGCTCGCCTTGCATGCATGAGGCACTGAGTTCGATCCTCAGCACCACATAAAAATAAATTAAATAAAGATATTGTGTCCATCTACAACTAAAAAAATTTTGAAAAAAAGACTTACTTAGTACTTGATAAAATATTTTGAAATCCTTGAATACAATTGTAGATTAACAGTAACATCAAATACTTGGACTAAAAAGCTCGTGGCTGATTCTCTTAATTTGAAGGAAAAAAAAAACCTAAATAAAATTTAGAAGAAATATTTATTACAAACTGCTGGTTGTCTATTTGACCAACTCACCTTTAACAAAGGAGTCATCTTCTGTTTTCTGAAGAGTTTTGTCAGTAAAATAAAGTTTATCAGTATTTTCAAGTACATCTGCATATTTGTCTTTATCAGACTGATAACCTTCTTTCAGGTGGTCCAATTTATTGATGGTCTCATTCAATGCTACAAATACAGAAAGTGCACAAACAAAACATAATTCAGTCAATAGACCTAAGTATTTTAAGGATAACAATAAAACTGATGGCCTTTTTTAGATCCACACTGTCTAATATGGCACTCACAAGCCACAGGCAGCTATTAAAGTACAGTAGTCCATTCTCCATTCTGATAGTTTTCTGCACCCTACTTGAATAGTTTTCTCTACTCAAATAATTTTCTATTTACAACCTCTGATAGTTATAAATAAACCTTTTCCTTATGCTTTATTTTGTTAAATGTTAAGGATGTGTTAAGGATCTGTATGAACAAAAGTATAGCAATATTTCTGTAGTTTTTTTGTTAATGAGCTCACCATTTCAATAAAAAGCTCCCTTTGATCTTTACAATACTCTCCAAACCCCAATCCTTATTCCACTTTTCTTCCTACACTCTTTGCTCCTATCAGCTAACTTCACCCCAATTAAAAAATCACAGTTTCATGTTTAGCATACATTTGGGTTAGAACCCGCTTTCCCTTCTAAGAAAAACTGAACATGCTTATTGCAAAGTAGTTATAATAAAAAAGAATGCTTGATCTTGAAAGAAAAAGAAAAGAAAGTCCATGAAGCCAACCTCATTTAATGAAAACAAAAAAAGTTCATATGTGTAAAGTATATTTCTAAAAATATCTCACAAGATTCATGGAAAGAAATGAATAACAAATTATTTAAAGTTTTATGGAAAAGTAACTAATTTAATAGATTGTTTTATTCTATAATCATTATATAATCATTTATTATATAATCATTTAATCATCAGAAGTTTCAAAAATATGTCAGTGAAAAAGAGCTTAAGGGAAATTTGAGTCTAGAGAAAAGATCAATTTAGTGGGAGGAAAAAAAGAAAATGAGAGTTCTTTTGGTATTTCTGGAAGGGTACTAATAGGAAGAAGAGTCTGAATGTAAAATCTGGCTCCAAGAAAGGAATGATAAGGCAAGAATTCTGCCAAATATATGAAATAGTTTTCTAGTTCTATAAGCTATCTAATATTACAGAATGGTCTACTTTAAAAAGTTGAGGACATCTTAGAGAGTATGAGTGAATGTACAGACAGAGTAGCCTGTGTGTGCAACTGATTTGATTTTGATTTTTAAATAAATATATAAAAACTGAAGAAACTCCACTTGTTCTAGAGAACCATCAAACCCTCTACTACAGACCTCATTCTCTGGCCACAATAAAATAAAATTTAAAATAATAAACATAAAGCAGTAGGGGCTGGGGTTATGGCGCAGTGGTAGTGTGCTCGCCTAGCACACGGGAGGCACTGGGTTCGATCCTCAGCACCACATAAAAATAATAAAAATAAAGCTATTAAAAAAAATAAACATTGCTATAAAAAAACATAAAGCAATAATGAAAGTTAAATTGCTTTAAAATTTAAAATATTCTATAAAAGTCTTAGATCAAAGAGAAAAAACAATACACAACTGGCACTATTTCAAAAATAACAATAATAGCCCAACAAATCAAAGACTGTTAAATAAGCCAAAATTTTACTAAAATGAAAATTGGTAGCCTTGAACATGTATTATTACTCAGAAAGAAAAAAAATAAAGTAATAATTTAAATTAGTTAGAAAACACTATAAAAATGAGCACAAATGAGCAAGATAAAAGATAAAGACAAAAGCAGACTTTTTTTTTGGTACTGAAGATTAAACCCAGGGGTGCTTAGCCACTGAGCTATACTCCATCCCTTTTTATTTTTTATTTTGAGACAGGGTCTCGCTAAGTTGTGAACTTGAAATCCTTGTGTCTCCGACTCCCCAGTTGCTGGGATTATAGGTGTGTGCCACCATGCCCAGCTGCAGACATTAATTTTTAAACTAAAAATAAAGGCACTAAAGATAAATTTAAGAGCTAGTACTTTAAAAAGAAAGAAAGAAAATACTCACTAAAAAGCAAAGGAAAAGGTCAAAATTACATATATACAAATTTAAGAAAGGAATATTACTACATATACTAAAAAATCAGAATTTTAAGTATATAGGGTTGTCCTAACACTACAATTATATAAAACCTAAATAAGATTTAGAATTTCCTAGGAGAAGCCAGGTGCAGTAACACACCCTATAATCCTAGCAACTCAGAAGGCTGAACAGGACAATCACAAGTTCAAGTTCAATATTACACACTCTTTAACAAGAGTGAGGGAGGCTTATATAATATAATAGAACATGGAACAATATCCAAGATATACCATAATTTTAAAAAACAAGTTAGGGACAAAATAATGAATGTCTTTAAAAATAATTTCAGAATATACAACTATTCATGGATGTAAAGAAAAAAAGTCTAAAAGAATATTGGCCAAACATTAACAGGCATAGTCCCAAGAGTAACATTATAAGAAATCTGTACTTTATATTTCTTGCATTTATGGTCATTTAGCTTTTTAACAACATTTTTTAAATGTTGTTAGTATATGATAATGATGTTTTATTTTAATTATTGAAAAATATTACAACCTTGTGATTTTTCCAATCTTTTCTATCATAAATTCATAATTCTTATATTTTAATAAAATATGATAAACTCCCCATAACTGGAAGCTTTCAAGTACAAATGAAACAAATAATTGACACAGATAATTGCCTTGGTCTGCTTTCTGTTGCAAAGAACATAATACATATGCTGGGCACATTATTTTTTTTAAAAAGGTTTATTTTGGTTCATGTTTCTGGTTCAAGGTCAATGGGTCACACCTAGTGATGGTCTTGCTTGCCAAGTTTCAAGGTGATCCTAGGTATTACATGGTGAGAGACAGGGAGTACATGGGTATGTGTCCTCTGGTCTCTCTCTTTTATTATAAAACCACCAGTATTCAGTCACGAGAGCTCTACTTTGATGACCTCATATAATCCTAATCAGTTCCGAAAGACTCCATCTCTAACACTGTAATCAGATTAGGTTTTCCACTCTATAATATTTCACAGTGGGAATTAGACTCCAGCATGAGTTTCAGAAGGGACAAATTATAATTAAACCATAAAAGATGCTCTAAAGAAGATTTAAGCACCAAATACAGTCTCTGACTAAATGATCTTTGAGTAAGTTCTATTGTTGAATAAGTCATATTAGCAACATCCTAATTGTTGCTTCCAAACAGTTTTGCTATAAAGCTCTTACCAATAAAATTGGAAAATTTCTGGGTGTCCCTCAAAGCCCTCATACAGTCTTTAACATTCACCATTTTGTCTTCTGGAAGGAAAGAAGGAAGTAAAAAACAAGAACTCCTGGACAATATAATATTAAAAGACTAGTATCAAAATAAACAATGTTTATATACTTCCTGAACATTTTATTTACACAGTACTTGGGAATTCATTTCCATCTATTATGCCTTACCATAACCCTAACAAGGTTGTAGATATACTAGTTCAAATTCTACCTGTAATAGAACTAAAGTGTCAAGAAAGGCCCAATAACTTTGCTTGGCCAAAAGTTGCAAAGCTAGGATTTCTAGAACTTGAATTCTCAAACTGTTCATCACTCCTTAAATCAATATATCTGTAAGAAGAGAGAGTTTCAACAAGCTCATTCCTAAAATATTCTTATAATTAATTGCAAAAGAGGAAAGGCTCCTTTTCAGAAATATCTGCAGTAACATAAGCAAATATCCATACACTTTGCACACCTTTTTTATACGTACTCCTACCAAAAATCACCTAAAAGCAATACTCAAAATGCTTACCAGAAACAAAATCTGATTGAAGAATTTTCTCTACCTCTTCTTTAGGTGATTTAATGCCAATATTTCTTAGAAAATCTTCCAAGTTCTTCCCAGGTACCATGTCACCTTCAAGTGAATCAAGAGCTAATACAATCTCCTGTAACTCTAGAATGGAAAAAAACTATATTTGAAAACTGAACTCACCTCTGATTTTAAAAA
The DNA here is from genome assembly GCA_028644305.1 of Xerus rutilus. NCBI lineage: Eukaryota > Metazoa > Chordata > Mammalia > Rodentia > Sciuridae > Xerus > Xerus rutilus. Next base: position 14,926,772 of record CM053402.1, read on the forward strand.
CAATAACAGGAGCCATCACTAATGTCTTTTGTTAGTAGCAGTTCATGGTTTGTTATTACACTCTGAATTGTAAAATAAGAAATTCAACCTTCAGAGAATTTTATGGCCAGCAGTACAATGTGCAAAGAGTTCTTGGTTGATCATGTTTCTCTGGTGCTAAAATTGGCACAATTATGCATGTATGAATACCTAACAACTAATTGCACCTTTATTTACAACTATAATGCAACAATAAAAATATGAATAAAAGAAAACTGGCACAATCAAAATGATTCATATATTTTTCCACTGTGATTACAGAAAGTAGTCATTTTGATGTGGAGGTCTAACTCATCTTTATATAAATAAAACTTTTTAGAAACATGAGGAATGTAAAATATAAAACAAGAATTCATTCACCTTTCCTTTTCTATTCTACCAAGACTCCATTGTATCCTAAGCAATGATTAAATCAGATAGACCCACAATCAAATCATTCCTTCAGGGTTTGTGACCTAGAACTGTCTGAGCAAATTACTACTTAAGCACTCCATTCTAAAGTTCACAGTCTAATATCTAAAATAGGAAAATAATAATATCTACCTCACAAGGATGATGTGGAGATTAAATATGATAATGTACATAAACCACTTAAAATAGTATTGAACATATAGTAAGGCCTCAATAAATACAAAATTATTATTATCAACATTATCATCATTAGTAGTAATAATTGTACTAAACCATCAAATATTAATCAGTTTCTTAGTACCTTACGATCCTGTTTCACTTCCTGTTCCTCTAACAACACTGGGAGGCAACTGATAGCAGCAATCAGAGCTTTGCCCGCGATGAAAGCCTTTACCACCTCTTTTCCTTTCTCTTAACTAAAACTTGACTTCCTTATTTTTTTCTATTACGTAATTTTTAATTGGTTCTTTAGTTATACATGACAGTAGAATCCATTATAACAGAAATATACAAGCATGGAATATATCTTGTTCTACTTCAGACCCTGTACCTCTCCTTCCATTCCAACTCCCCACCCCTTCTCCCTTCCCTATATTGATCTTTCTGCCATTTACCCATAGTTATGTTTTTTAATTAATTTCTTGTGAGTGTACATGATGGTGAGATTCGCTGTGGTATAATTCATATAAGTACATAGGAAAGTTATGTCAGATTCACTCCTCTGTCTTTCCTTTTCCCATCACCCCTCCCTTCCCTTGATTCCCTTTTATCTAATCCTCTAAACTTCTAATTTTCCCCCTACTCCTTATTGTGGGTTAGCTTCCACATATCAGAAAACATTAGAATTTTGGTTTTTGGAGACACATATTTCACTTAGCAGGATACTCTCCAGATGCAACCATTTGCCAGAAAATGTCATAAAGTCATTTTTCCTTATGGGTAAGTAATACTCCATTGTGATTATACCACATTTTCTTTATCCATTCATCTGTTGAAGGGCACCTACGTGAATTGTGCTATTATAAACATTGATGTGGCTGCGTCACTGCAATATGCTGATCTTAAAACCTTTGTATATATAACGAGGAGTGGAATAACTGGGTCAAATGGTGGTTCCATCCAAGTTTTCTGAGGAATCTCCGTACTGCTTCCCAGAGTGATATACCAGTATACCACCAATAATGTATGAGTGTACTCTTTTCCCCACATTCTTGTCAACATTCATTGTTACTTATATTCTTGATAATTACCATTCTTACTGGAGTGAGATGGAGTCTCAGTGAAGTTTTAATTTACATGTCTTTAATTCCTAGAGATGTTGAACATTTTTTCATATATTTGTTGATTGTTCATATTTCTTCTTTTGAGAAGTGTTTGTTTAGTTCCTTTCTCCATTTGTTGATTGGGTTATTTGGTTTTGGGTTTTTGTTGTTGTTCTTGTTTTTTGGTGTTAAGAAGTTGAGTTCTATGTATATCCTGGATATTAACACCCTATGAAATAATGTTGGCAAAGATTTTCCCCATTCTGTAGACTATCTCTGTAGGCTCTCTCTTCATGCTCTTGATTGTTTCCTTTGCTGTGAAGAAGCTTTTTAATTTGATGCCATCCCATTTATTGATTTTTAATTTTAGGAGTCTTGTTAAGGAAGTCAGTTCCTGAGCTGATATGTTGCTGTGTTGGGCCTACATTTTCTCCTAGTAGGTACAGTGTTTCTGGTCTAATTCCTAAGTCTTTGACTAACTTTGAGTCGAGTTTTGTGCAGGATCAGAGACAGGGGTTAAACCTCATTCTACTACATATAGATTTCCAGTTTTCCCAGCACCATTTATTAAAGAGGCTATCTTTTCTCCAATGTATGTCTTTGGTACCTTGGTCTAGTATGAGATAACTGTATTTATGTGGCTTTGTCTCTGTGTCTTCTATTCCATTGGTTTTCATGCCTGTTTTGGTGTCAGTACGGGCCATTTTGTTACTATATAGCTCTGTAGTATAATTTAAGGTCTGGATTGGTTTTGGTCTTTTGTTTGTTTTTATTTTGTTTTGATTTTCTGGGCGGCGGCGGGGGGGTGGGAGGCACCCAACCACTGAGCCACATTCTCAGCCCTTTTTTTTTTATTATTTTTTAGTTGTCAATGGATCTTTATTTTATTTATTTATATGTGGTGCTGAGAATCAAACCCAGTGCCTCACATATGCTAGGCAAGCACTCTACAACTGAGCCACAATCACAGCTCCATTTTTTTATATTTTATTTAGAGACAGGGTCTGAGTTGCTTAGATACTTACTAAGTTGCTGAGGCTGGCTTTGAACTTGCGATCCTTCTGCCTCAGGCTCCTGAGCCACTAGGATTACAGGCATGTGCCATTGCACCCAGCTAAAGTCTTGGATTCTGATGCCTCCTTTTTCCCTTTTCTAAGGATTGCTTTGGCTATTCTGGGTCTCTTATTTTTCCAAATGAATAACATCACTGCTTTTTCCATTTCTATGAAGAACATCATTGGAAATTTTATGAGAATTGCATTGAATATGCATAGGACTTTTGGTAGTATAGCCATTTTGACAATATTAACTCTGCCTATCCAAAAACGTGGGAGATCTTTCCATCTTCTAAGGTCTTCAGTTATTTCTTTAGTATTCTATAATTTTCATTGTGGCAATCCTTCACCTCTTTTGTTAGATTGATTACCAAGTATTTTAATTTTTTTGAGGCTATCGTGAATGGGGTAGTTTTCCAAATTTCTCTCTCAGCAGATTCATCATTGGAGTATAGGAATGCAATTGATTTATGGGTGTTGATTTTGTATCCTGATGCTTTGCTGAATTCATTTATGAGTCTAGAAGTTTTTTGGTAGAGTTTTTTTTTATCTTCTAAATGTAAAATCATGTCATCAGCAAAAAGAGATAGTTTTGGCTCTTCTATTCCTATTCATATCCCTTTAATTTCCTTCTTTTGCCTATTACAAAACACAGTTTCAAGACTATGTTGGATAGAAAGGGTGAAAGTGGGCATCCCTTCTTCTTCTTCCTGTTTTTAGAGAAAATGCTTTCCATTTTTCTCCTTCAGAAGGTGATGGCCTTGGGTTGGTCATATATAGCTTTTACAACGTTGATGTATGTTCCTTCTATACTTAGTTCCTCATACAATGCTGAAGTATATTCCTTCCGTCCTTAGTTTCTCTAGTGTTTTAAACATAAATAGATACTGTATTTTGTCTAATGCTTTTTCTGCATCTATTGAGATAATCATGTGGTTCCTGTCTTTAAGTCTATGTGGTGAATTACATTACTGACTTCTATATGTTGAACCAAACATGCATCTCTGGGATGAACCCCACTTGATCATGGTGCAACTATCTTCTTAATGTGTTTTTGCATGTGATTTGCCAGTATTGTATTAAGAATTTGTGCATCTATGTTCATCAAGAATATTGGTCTGCCTAGCTGCTGCTCCTGTGTGGACTTCCACCTACCAACGTGAAGCTCCCCCATTCACCTACACCTGGGGACACTGGACAGGATCTGGAGTCAACCTTCTACCTCTACACAGCACACCACAGAGCAGCATCTCCAAACACATCACCCAACGTCACTGCCCAGACTGGCCTTACATCCTAACTCTGAAAGGAAACACCTCCATTTTGGGACTCCTTTGTCACCATCTTGGACCTGAGGGAAAGATACCAGTAAACAACAGACAACACCACATACTGGATGAGAAGGAGAGGTACTGGAACCATGTATGGGATCTATAAGCCTATAGGATAAAGACTATGGACCAACTGTGCACATGTAGAGGAGACCACCAACCGAACACCCCACTTTGACCCCCCATCCACCAACCAGTGGCTATTCCTGTCTACTTCCATCTAGAGTCAACAGCCAGGACCAGGAAGATCATCCCTGAGATCCCTGCAGGCCTGGCTACACCAGAGGTGAGGTATTGGTAACTGGCAGGAACACTACAAGAGTATAGGGTAGAAACTGTAATACCTCAGGTTGGTACTGCTAGAGAGAAAGATACATGAACAACATGAAAAAACAAGGGAAGAAAATCCCCCAAACAAACCACAATGCTACAATCATAAAATCCACTCACAGCACAGTAGACGAAATGTCAGAGAAGGAGTTCAGAATGTACATAATTAAAATGATCTATGAAACACAGAACAATATAAGGAGCAATTACAGGCAACAATTGATCAATCCAACAAAGAGATAAGAGAGAGAATACAGGGAGCAAATGATTACTTCAAGAAAAAGATAGAGACATTTAAAAAAAAAAGAAACAACCAGAAATCCTTCAAATGAAGCAAACAATAAACCAAATAAAATATTTAATAGAAAGCATCACCAACAGCCTAAATAACTTGGAAGATAGAACCTCCGACTATGAAGACAAAATATATAATCTTCAAAATAAAGTTGACCAAACAATGAAGATGGTAAGAAACCATGAACAAAATATCCAAGAATTATGGGATAACATAAAAGTCCAAAATCTAAGAATTATCAGGATAGAGGAAGGCACAGAGATACAAACCAAAGGAATGCACAATCTCTTCAATGAAATTATATCAGAAAATTTCCCAAACATGAAGAATAGGAAAACCAAATACAAGAGGATAACAGGACACCAAATGTACAAAACTACAACAGATCCACACCAAGGCATGTTACAAGGAAAATGCCTATCATACACAATAAGGGTAGAATTATAAAAGCTGCACGATAGAAGGTACAGATTACATACAAAAACCAATTCGGATTTCAGCAGATTTCTCAACCTAGACCCTCAAAGCCAGGAGATCCTGGAACAACATATACCAAACTCTAAAAGAAAATAGGTGCCAACCAAAACTCTTACATCCAGCAAAATTAAGCTTTCAATTTGATGATGAAATAAAAACTTTCCATGATAAACAAAAGTTAAAAGAATTTACAATGAGAAAGCCTACACTAGAGAACATTCTTGGCAAAATATTTCATGAGGAAGAAATGAAAAAGAACAATGAAAATCGGCAAAGGGAAGGACTATACAAAAGGAAAAGGCAATCAAAGCAGAAACCAAATCAAGTTAAAAACCAAATATAAACCAAAATGAATGGGAATACAAACAATATTTCAATAACCGTGAATGTCAATAGCCTAAACTCATCAATCAAAAGACATAGACTGGCAGATTGGATTAAAAAACAAGACCCAACAATATGTTGACTTCAAGAGACTCATCTCATAGAAAAAGACATCCACAGACTGAAGTTGAAAGGATGGGAAAAAACATACCACTCAAATGGACCACATAAACAAGCAGGGGTTTCCATCCTCATATCAGATAAAGTAGACTTCAAACCAAAAATAGTCAGAAGGCAAAAAGAAGGATATTTCATACTGCTTAAGGGAACCATACATCAAGAAGACATAACAATCATGCCCATTGCCCCAATACCCATGCCCCAAACAATGAAGCATCCACGTATATCAAACAAATCTTTCTCAATTTTGAGAATCAAATAAACCACAACACAATAATACTGGGTGACTTTAACACACCTCTCTCACCACTGGACAGATCTTCTAAACAAAAACTAAACAAAGAAACCATAGGACTCAACAATACAATCAATAATTTAGAATTAACACACATACAGAACATTTCAGCCATCAACAAGTGAATACACTTTTTTCTCAGCATCACATGGATCCTTCTCTAATATAGACCATATGTTATGCCACAAAGCATAACAAATACACAAAAATAGAAATACTACCCTGACTTCTATCAGACCATAATGAAATAAAATTGGAAATCAATGACAAAATAAAAAATAGAGGCTACTCCATCACCTAGAGACTAAATAATACACTATTGAATGATGCATGGATAACAGAAGACATTAAGGAGGAAATAAAAAAAATTCTTAGAGGTAATGAGAACTGTGCTACAACATATCAAAATCTCTGGGACACTAAGAAGGCTGCGCTAAGAGGAAAGTACATTGCATTGAGCTCATTCATTAAAAGAAGAAAAAGTCAACAAATAAATGACCTGACATTACATCTCAAAGCTCTATAAAAAGAACAAATCAACCCCCAAAGAAGTAGACAGGAAATAATTAAAATCAGGGCTAAAATCAATGAAACTGAAACAAAAGAAACAATTCAAAATTGACAAAACAAAAAGCTGGTCCCTTGAAAAAAAATAAATAAAATTGATAAACCCTTGGCTACCCTAATGAAAAGAAGGAGAGAGAAAATTCCAATTACCAAAACTTGAGATAAAAAGGAAAACATCATGGCAGACACTATTGAAATACAGAAGATAAGCCAGGCATGGTGGCGCAAGTCTGTAATTCCAGCATTTAGGGAGGCTGAGACAGGAGAATCACGAGCTCAAAGCCAACCTCAGCAATGGCAAGGTGCTAAGCAACTCAGTGAGACCCTGTCTCTACATAAAACACAAAATAGGGCTGGGGATGTGGCTCAGTGGTCGAGTGCCCCTGAGTTCAATCTCCAGTACCAAAAAAAAGAGAAAAAAAGTACAGAACATAATTAGAAACTGTTTTGAAAAGCTATACTCCAGTAAGATAGAAAACCCCAAGACACTGAAAAATTTCTAGAGGCATATGATCTGCCCAAACTGAATCAGAAGGACATACACAACTTAAACAGATCAATTTCAAGCAAGAAAATAGAAGACACCATCAAAAGCGTACCAACCAAGAAGAGCCCAGGACCACACCGATTCTCAGCCAAGTTCTACAAGACCTTCAAAGAAGAATACCAATACTCCTCAAATTATTCCATGAAATAGAAAAGGAGGAAATCCTTCCAAACTCATTCTATGAGGGTAGTATCACCCTGATTCCAAAACAAGACAAAAACACAACAAAGAAAGAAAACTTCAGACCAATATCCCTGATGAACATTGACACAAAACTCAAGAAAATTCTGGCAAATCATATACAAAAACATATTAAAAAGATAGTGCACCACGATCAAGTTTCATCCTTGCTATGCAAGGTTGGTTCAACATACGGAAATCAATAAATTTCATCACATCAATAGACTTAAAGTCAAGAATCATATGATTATCTCTATAGATGCTGAGAAAGTATTTGACAATATATAACATCTCTTCATGTTCAAAACACTAGAAAAACTAGGGATAATAGGAACATACCTCAACATTTTAAAAGCTATCTATGCAAAAGCAAAGCCAACATCATCCTCAATGGGGAAAAATTGGAAGAATTCCTCCTAAAAATGGGAACAAGACCGGGATATCCTCTTTCCCACTTCTATCCAACATAGTCCTTGAAACTCTAGCCAGAGCAGTTAGACAGATAGAAGAAATTAAATGGATAAGAATAGGAAAAGAAAAAGTTAAACTATCATTATTTGCCAACGACATGATTCTTTACTTAGAGGATCCAAAAAATTCCACCAGAAAACTACTAGAATTAATAAATGAATTCAGCAAAGTAGCAGGATATAAAATCAATGCCCATAAATCAAATGCATTTCTATACATCAGTGATGAATCCTCTGAAAGAGAAATTAGAAAAACTACCCCATTCACAGTAAGCCCCCCCCCCAAAAATGAAATACTTGGGAATCAATTTAACAAAAGAGGTCAAGTTAACAAAAGACCTCTACAATGAAAACTACAGGACACTAAAGAAAGAAATTAAAAAAGACCTTAGAAGATGGAAAGGTCCTCCATGCTCTTGGACAGGCAGAATGAATATTGTCAAAATGGCCATACTACCCAAAGCACTATACAGATTTTATGCAATTCCAATTAAAATCCTAACATCATTCCTTATAGAAACAGAAAAAGCAATCATGAAATTCATCTGGAAAAATAAGGAACCCAGAATAGCCAAAACAATCCTTAGCAAGAAGAATGAAGCAGGAAGCATCACAATACCAGACTTTAAATTATATTACAAAGCTATAGTAACAAAAATGGCATGGTGTTGGCACCAAAATAGACATGTAGACCAATGGTACAGAATAGAAGACACAGACACAAACCCACATAAATACAGTTATCTCATATTAGACAAAGACACCAAAAACATACAATGGAGAAAAGATAGCCTCTTCAACAAATGGTGTTAGGAAAACTGGAAATCCATATGCAGCAAAATGAAACTGAACCCCTATCTCTCACCATGCACAAAACTCAACTCAACCAAAGACCTAGGAATTAGAACAGAAGCCCTGTGCCTAACTGAGGAGAAAGTAGGCCCAAATCTTCATCACATTGGATTAGGCCCCAACTTCCTTAAGAAGACTCCTGAAGCACAAGAAATAAAAGCAAGAATCAATAAATGGGATGGATTCAAACTAAAAGGCTTCTTCTCAGCAAAAGAAACAATGAGGTGAACAGAGAACCTACACTCTGAGAGCAAATTTTTGCCACATGCACATCAGATAAAGCACTGATCTCTAGGATATATAAAGAACTCAAAAAACTTAACACCAGAAAAATAAACAACCCAATCAATAAATGGGCTAAGGAGCTAAATAGACACTTCTCAGTAGAAGATATACAATCAATAAATATGTGAAGAAATGTTCAACATGTCTAGCAATTAGAGAAATGCAAATCAAAACTACTCTAAGATTTCATCTCACACCAGTCAGAATGGTAGTTATCCAAAATACAAGAAACAATAAGTGCTGGCAAGGATGTGGTAAAAAAGGCACACTCAAACATGGCTGGTTGGACTGCATATTGGTGCAACCTATCTGGAAAGTAGTATGGATATTCCTTAGAAAACTTGGAATGGAACCACCATTTGACCCAGCTATCCCACTCCTCGGCCTATACCCTAAAAAATTAAAAACAGCATACTATAGTAATACAGCCACATCAATGTTTATAGCAGCACAATTCACAATAGCTAAACTGTGGAACCAACCTAGATGCCCTTCAATAGATGAATGGATAAAGAAATTGTGGAATACATACACAGTGGAATATTACTCAGCAATAAAAGAGAATACAAGTATGACATTTGCAGGTAAATGGATGGAATTGGAGAACATTATGCTAAGTGAAGTAAGCCAATCCCAAAAAACTAAAGGCCAAATGTTCTATCTGATTAGTGGATGCTAATACATAATGGGGGTGCAAGTGGGGAGCATGGGAGAAATGGAGAAACTTTGGTTGGGTCATGGGGGAGGTGGGGGAAGGGAGGGGAATGGGAATGGCAAAAATGGTAGAATGAGATGGACATCACTACCCTAGGTACATGTATGAAGACATGAATGGTGTGACTCTACCTGGTTTGCAACCAGAGAGATGGAAAATTGTGCTCCATATATATACTAAGACTTGAAATGCATTCTTCTGTTTTAAAAATAAATTTAAAAAAATATATTGGTCTGAAGTTTTCTTTCCTTAATGTGTCTCTGTCTGCTTTTGTTATCAGGGTGATACTGGCTTCATAGAATGAGTTTGGAAGGTTCTCTCTTCTTCTAATTCATAGAGTAATTTTGGGATTATTATTAGCTCTTCTTTAAAGGTCTTGTAGAACTTGGCTGAGAATTCATCTGATCCTGAGCTTTTAGTAGTGTCTGTGGTGATATTTCCTGTTTATCACAGATTATAACTTGAGTTTTCTTTCTTTTTGGTTAGCTTGGCTAAGGTATTATCAATTTTTGTTTATTCTTTTTAAAAAATCAACCTTTTGGGCTTGAGTTTTAGCTCAGTGGTAGGGTACTAGCCTAGCATGTGTGAAGCACTGGGTTCAATTCTCAGCACCACATAAAAATAAACAAATAAAATTAAGGTCCATCAACAACTTTAAAAACCACTTTAAAAAACCAACCTTTTGTTTTGTTGAGTTTTTGAATTATTTTTGCATCCACAGTTTCATTAATTTTTTACTCTGATTTTAATTATTTCCTGTCTTCTGCTGGTTGTGATGTTGATTTGTTCGTCTTTTTCTAAAGCCTTGAAATGTAATGTTAGATTATTTATTTATCGTTCTGTTCTTTTAATGAATGAGCTCAATACAATGAACTTTCCTCTCAGAACTGTCTTCATAGTGTCCCAGAGATTTTTATATGTTTTATCACCATTCTCATTTACCTCTAAGTATTTTTTTTTTAATTTTATCCTTGATTTCTTCTGCTATCCATTCATCATTCAAAAGTGTATTATTTAGTCTCCAGGTATTAGAGTGGTTTCTATTTTTTCTTTTCTTTTCTTTTTTCTTTTTTTGGTACTAGGATTGAACTCAGAGGTACTCAAGCACTGAGCCACATCCCCAGTCCTATTTTGTATTTTATTTAGAGACGGGGTCTCACTGAGTTGCTTAGCACCCCACTTTTGCTGAGGCTGGCTTTGAACTTATGATCCTCCTGCCTCAGCCTCCCAAGCTGCCAGGATTACAGGCATACACAATCATGCCTTATATTTTTTATCTTATTATTGATTTCTACTTTCATTCCATTATGATCTGATAGAATACAAGGTATTTCTCTATTTTTTTGTATTTGCTAAGATTTGCTTTGTGGCCTAAAATATGGTCTATTTTAGAGTATGTTCCATGTGCTGCTGATTAGAAAGTGCATTCAGTCATTGATGAATAAATATCCTATATATTTCAGTTAATACTAAATTATTAATTGTATTTTTTAGCTCTATAGCTTCTTTGTTTAGTTTTTGTTTGGATGATCTATCCAGTGGTAACAGAACCATGTTAAAAGTCACCCAGTATTATTGTGTTGTGGTCTGTTTGATTCTTGACATTGATAAGGGTTTGTTTGATATACATAGATGCTGCATTGTTTGGGCTTATATATTTAGATTGTTATTTCTTGTTGTATAATTCCCTCAAGTGTTACAAAATGATCTTCTTTGTCTCTTACGATTAACTGACTTGAAGTCCATTTTATCTGATATGAGAATATTAACCCCTGCTCATTTATAAGATCTGTGTAAATGATATGTTTTTCCCCATCCTTGTACCTTCAATCTGTGGATGTCTTTTCTATGAGATGAGTCTCTCAGAGACAGCATATTGTTGGGTCTTGTTTTTAAACCAACCTGCCAGCCTATGTCTTTTGATTAATAAATTTAGGCCATTTACATTCAATGTTCTTTTTGAAAGATGATTTGAATTCCCTGTCATTTTGACTTATTTCTAGTTTTTAAATTGAATTCAATAGTCCTTTGGTTGACTATTCTAGTGTAGTTCCTCCCTCTGCTAGTTTTCATTTTTATTTTTCATTTCTTCATGAAATGTTTTGAGTATGTTTTGTAGTGCAGGCTTTCTAGATGTGAATTTCTTTTTTTGTTTTGTTTTGTTTATTTATTGTGAAAGGTTTTTATTTAATCCTCAATTGTGAAGCTTAATTTTGCTGAGTATAGTATTCTTGATTGGCATCCATTTTCTTTCAGAGCTCGGTATATATTATTTCAGAACTATCTTTGATGGTCAGTTGAGAAATCAGCTGAGATCTAGATTGGTTTCCCTCTAAATATAACCAGTCATTTTCTCTAGTAGCCTTTAAAATGCTATATTCATTCTGTAAGTTAGACATTTTCATAATGTCTAATGTCTGGGTGTGGGTCTGTTGTAATTTTGTATATTTGGCTTCCTGAAAGCCTCCTGTATTTGATTTTCCATTTCATTCTTAAAGTTTGGAAATTTTTCTGATATTATTTCATTGAAAAGATTGTACATTCCTTTGGTTTGTATCTCTGAGCCTTCATTTCTCCCAATAAATCTTATAGTTTATCTTTTCATGTTATTCCATATTTCTGGGAATTTCTGTTCATGGTCTCTTAACATCTTTTCTCCATAGTCAACTTTAATTTCAAGATTATATATTTTGTCTTCATTGCCTAAAACTCTGTCTTCCAAGTTATCTAGTCTGTTGGTAATGCTTTCCATTGAATTTTTAATTTAGTTTATTGATTCATTCATTTCAAATATTTCTGCTTGATTTTTTTTAAAGAATCTTTTTTTACTGAAGAGATCTTTCACTTGTATTTTTCTCCTTGATTTCACTCCTTACATTTTCTTTTACCTCATAGAACAGTTTAACTATAAACTTTCTAAATTCCTTCTCTGATATTTCCTCCACTGAAGTGACAACAGAGTCTGTTGATCAGGCATTTTGGGGCTATTTGGGATGATTTATTTCCTTACTTTTTCATATTTTTGTGTGTTTATCCATCTATCAATGTGGATCAATCATCAGAGTTTCTACCTTGTGAACTTATAGTGTCCCTGTAGGTTTCCAGTACCTCACAGATGAGAAGGAGACAAATAATAGCAACAACCAATGCAAACAATATACAGCATTAAACCAAATACTTGGTTCCTATTATGACATCTACAATGTTAATGGGCACAATAAACAGAAATGGTGGAGTCAGCAATTGCCATCAATAAAAACAATAAGTAATCATTATATCTGGCATTAAATCAAACAACAGATGTCAACTATGGCACCCAAGCAGTAATAATTGCAACAGTATTAATGGTGGGGGCAGGCATTATATAAACCAATTAGTGCTAAAAGATGGTAAGAATAAAGTTAATTAAGAGGAAAGAAAATGTGATAGGTTGATATAAAAGAGTTTATAATTTCAAAAGATGAACAGAGAAAATACAGAAGAGATGAAAGATGTGATGTTTCTGAGGAAGGAGGAGAAAATAAAAGTAAAAAATTAAAGAAAGAGTGAAAGAGAAAACAGTAGAATTTGATATTCAAATGAAAAGTGAGAAAAACAATACAAAACAAAACCAAAATATACTAATCAAAAACTCTAACCCTCAAAAGACAAGGCAAGGAAAAATAACTATATTCAAAAAATGCTATTAATGATAAAAAAAATGTGTGTATGTATAGATGTCCATGAACCATTCTACATACACAGACAAAAAAAGGGGGCAGGATTCTTAATAAAAAAATTAAGAATGATGGAATCGTTTCCACCAAGGTGAAATAGTCAATGAGAATATTTGTTCACTGTCTATATCCAACTGTCTTTCTTTCCATTTCTTCTTGAGGTAGGTTCTGGGAATAAGAGTAAGGGTCAAAGGCTATTACACCCTTCCTCTTTTTGTGTTCCTCACCAAGTTGCCAGTTGGAGTTCAAAAACTCTCAGCTTCCCTTCTCAGCATATTAAGGAAGAATGGGATAGGAAGTACTGTCAGCTGGAGTTTTGTCTGCACAGACTAGTTCAGTGCACTCCCAAAGTGGGGCCTCTGCAGAATTCTGTGAGTAGAGTTCCTGAAGGCAGAGCTTAGGTCTAATCAGGCCCCAGATGCTTTTCTAGGTAGTGACTGGAGAGTTTACATCAATGCACCTCTACAGGCCCAGCAGTTGCCAATCTCCACTGGGAGTCTGCACTCCGAGGGTCTCCCAGGGTTCCACTTGTGGGGCAAGGGAGTGACTCTTCCTCCCCTCTGCTGCCCACAGACATCACCTTTTCAGACTTGCTGGGCCTAGTCCTGAGCATATTTCCACTAGCCTGTCCAAATTCCCAACTCACTTCAGCTGGTCCTGCAAGCTACCAGACTCAAAGGGAGGAAGGAGGGAGCTGGGCTCTCCTTCACCTCCCTGACTTGTAGTTCCCTGGGTAAAATACTCTCTGTGCCGGTTTTGCTCTTACTCTGTTAGACACAGCCTAGGTGGCATGGCAGGGGTCTGTGAGGACTGAGGACCGTGTATCCAGCTCAGATCTCCCAGCTCAATGCTCCCATAGCAGCTGCCAGAGCACAGCCACTTCAAAATGACCCCTGCCTTGGCTCTCCACAGACACAGGTGCCCTTCATGCACCAGGGTACAATGCTACACAGCCTCTGGATCATTCTACAGCAGGCTGTCCTCTGATTTCAGGATTTTCCACACTAAATCTGTTCATCGTATTCTTCTGGGTTTTCCCCTCCTCCTGTGCTGCAGCAGTGCCACCACTGCCACTGCCACTGCTACCGGCTTGGCTCTAAGGCACTCTTTTTCTTTGTTTAATATACCCAAATTTCTCAGTCTCTAGGGTACTCTGTCCAACATTGAGTTTTAGTGAAATCCCTCTTTCACTCACAGAAGCAGTATTCCCACTGCTAGAAACAGGGTCATGAAATGGCAAGAAATACAGCCTTGCTCTAGTTCACCATCTTGCTTCCACTTCCTGATCTCCTTTAAAAACACTGTCTCCTTGCACAATTATCTTCAGTGGAGCCTGCTCATCCTCCCATGCTCCACCTACCATAGGACCAGGAAGCAGAGAGGCATTTTTCTAGCATTATGCTGCTGAGGCCATTTTAGTTCCACTTTCAATCAAACCTATCCTGCCCTTTGAGACTCAGGCCAGTCATTCAATTATGCCAGTCTCCTGAGACTATTTTCTATAACTTTCTGATCATTTCTTCACATTCTCTGAGAATTTTGACACTTTGATCATAATCCTTCTTCCACTCTATATTCTACTATTATTCAAGGACAATAAGGATGATCCTAGTCTCAAAGCACTTTCGTCTCTAAACTCCAAAAGGTTTCATTGTCTTTCCAAAGTCATCCACACCAATAGCTACCCCTAATCCTCATCATCACCTAGAACTTCTTGCTCTACCTCAAAAATAAGGTACAAAATCTGACATTGACTACAATGTTTTAAAACTTTATAACTGTACATATTGAAGGAAATCATAGAACTCTATTCACCCTATTTTCTTGGTTACTCCAAGCTTTCCAACAAATAACCTAGACACAGTAAATAAGCTTTATCAGTTGGTAATGGAGGGAACAGTCTGAAAGCAAAGTTCTAATATGCCACCCCACCTTGCAAGCAAGCTCTTCCAAAGATAGTAGCGTCAGCTCTGATACATTAACTCTTTCTTGACCCTTTCTAACTCTTCTTGGTAATGATTGGCCTTATATTATACTGGTTGGCAATACCATCTCCCAATCACAATGACCATCTCCCAGACTCAGGTACTTAACCTATATCTATTCTCCTTGGCTTAGTGATTCAATGACTTAATTTCAAAATTGTTCCTTTTCCTCCTTATAAAAAAGTTACCTAGGGACTGGGACTGTGGCTCAGTGGTAGAGTGATTGCCTTGCATGTATGGGGCACTGGGTTCGATCCTCAGCACCACATATGAATAAATGAATAAATAAAGGTCCATCAGCAACTAAAAAAAATTTTTTTAAGTTATATTTCCTGAACACCAGTCTTTCTGATCCCAGCCCTCTGATTTCAAAATTAGTTATAAAAATAATAATTCCTGTTTACTAAGCACTCAATATGTTCCTAATACTAGGTTATACGCTTTACATGTGTTACTGCATTTGATCCAGATGACCCTATGAGAACATGATTTTTTGTTAAAGATGAAGAATCCAGAATCACCTAGAGGAATCATCCAGATATTAAGTGAAAGAACTATAAACCCATATTTGTCTACTGGAAAACTCATGCTCTTTTCTATTTCTAGGCATTGCTTCCCATAGCAAAGCTAATCTAATTACTAACATACTACTTGTGGATGGTAGTGATATTACTTGACACATTTATATTTTAACAGAAAATGATTACTTTTCTTAACCTAAAGTAGGAAGAATTTCACATTCCAGGGCAGACTGGGTATTACAAATCTGAAAATTATTTGCTACTTAATTGTGCACAGAAATGACTGTGCATTTGTCTTACTAAACACTTATTTGTGCTGTTTTCTTAAGAATGTTCACTGACCAAATGCCATTCAAACACATTCAGATAAATTACCAGTGATGTTAAGTTTTAAGTATATTCTCCAAACAAAAAAGTACACTAACCCCGAGATATTATCTTCATTGATTTTAGTCCTGTCTTTAACTTTAAAATAAAATACTTTAAAAGTCAAATACTATGAAAACTGTACTACTAAAATATGGATGACAACTATTTTATTTAACAAGAACTGAAGAAGGGTCTTGAGGAAGGTTTACTAAAGGAAGCAGCAGACCTGTGACTATTCTCATTGTTCTGATTTTGTAATAATCAGGACAGGCTAAACAATTACTATCTTAAGACCGTATGTCCCAAGACCTAATTATTTCCTTAGGTCTGTTTTTATTAATTCTGGTGATAATACAGATCTGGTTTATTATAGTCATTTTGTGTGATTATATAATGGCTTCAATAGTAGTTTATCTTTGATCAACTTTAAGAAAAATGATAGTACAGCTAGTGTAATAACTTGCAAATAGTCAGTGCTAATTTGCAGACTTGTCTAGAGAATGTGTAACCAAACCAGGGATTACCAGTTTCCATTAAATGTATTATAAAATTACTGTTTCTATATTCTAGGTGATTCTGATATCATCAGAAGCATACCAGAACAGACTGGTGAAAAGTAAACTATGCAAAATTTTTCTTTAATAAAACTTGCCAGAGTTTGTTTTAAAAGGCAGGGAGAAGCAGCAGAGGATTTATGAGAAGTTCTATAATAATAGAAACCAAGGGGCTGGGGTTATGGCGCAGTGGTAGCGTGCTCGCCTAGCACGCGTGAGACACTGGGTTCGATCCTCAGCACCACATAAAAAAATAAAATAAAGATATTCTGTCAGACTACAACTAAAAAATAAATATTTAAAAAATAATAATAATAATAATAATAATAGAAACCAATTAACCAACTCATGGAAGAGAGTCCTAAGTCTGAGGCTTAAAATGATAGAGTAAATATTTATGTCTGGAAAAATTTTAAAGCCAGTGGCTGACTTTCTATAAAGCCTAGGACACAAAAAAATGGAATTTTAAAAAATTTCAATTAGACTCATTTTCTAGAAAAAGACTTTTTTTCTCTCATTATAGTAACTACCAACTTTTAATCAAAACCAAGTATGACCTATTAGCAAATCAGCCCAAGTATATTAATCAGAAACTAGCAGAGCCAGAAATGCTTTTTAAAAGTAAAACAAAAAGAAGTCAATTAAAGGGGTTGGGGTTGTGGTTCAGGGGTACAGTGCTTTTCTGCCATGTGTGAGGCACTGGGTTCAATCCTCAGCACCACAAAAAAAAATATAAATAAATAAGTAAACATATTAAACTCACCTTTAAGAAAAAGAAGAAGAAGAAGCCCATCAATAAAAGTAAATTTAACAGCCACAGTACTTACCTTCTAACCTGGAGGTATCACGCATATTCTTCACTGCTTTTGTGAATTCATCAAATTGTACTTTGTCACCTATGAGAAAAATATATTTAATAGATAAGTCTCACTAAACAAAAGCCAAATAAAATAATCTATAAAAATTCAAATCATTTTAATGTACTCATAAGAACCATATTTCCTTTTCATATTTTTGAGTAACCAAAAGATTAATCATGGAATAAATAAGTCTTAAAACCATAGAAGTTAAGCTCTCATTGCCACCAATCAAGAGAAATTATAGATGTAATCCATATTTCTAAAATATAAATCTAAAATATAGTCCTAGTCCAAACTAAGAAATAGATCTCAATCTTAATTTAGATCTTCAACTGTTCCAAGTTAAAAATTCTGTGCCAGATTAGCTTAAAGACTTCTGTCAGAGTGTCCAGTGTTCTATAACTATAATATTTAAGAAATATGTACAACTATTTTTTTATACAAGATCACACAAGTATGAGATTAGAAAGTCAAAGTGACAAACACAGGAGACAGAAGCAGGTTTGTTTTCCTAGTCAGAAACAAGGAAATTTAGTCAAAAGATCAAGAATTACTATAGTTTATGATCACAAACTAGAACAAAGTACAGAGAGCAAGAGGTATCCCCAATAGATAAAAACCTATATAAAGTTTAACTATACAGCTACAATTAATGTTGTCTTATCTTTTCTCTATCATGTCTTCTTATTTAACACTTGATTTTTTAGGAATTATAATCTATAGTAAAATATCATGTCTTTATTACAGCATTTTTCCTGCTTCTGTCTTTTAGTAGTGTCCTACATCTCTCTACAAATGCTATGCCCCTGAATCTATCAGTTTGTTTCAAGTAGTAGTATTATAAAACTCTAATAGATCTCATAACATCTAATTATCCCCTCTGTATTCACTGATATGCTGTTTTCCAATAACATACTTCCCAACTTGAAGGTACTTAAAGTATATTTGGTTAATTTAGAGAAGTAATAAATTAGATATTATAGTAATTTTTCTATATAACAAATAATCAACTTTCTTTATATTTTCAAAATATATTTATTGGTCTTTCAACCCATGCTAGAATATCCCTTGTAAGACCTGAAATGATAAAATCACAATATTAAAACAGGGGGAAGGGTTCATGACATTTAGTGTAGGCAGAAATTTCTTTGACATGACCTGAAAAGCACAATCAATAAACAAAATTGGACAAATGGGATTGCTTCAAACTAAAAAGCTTCTTCAGAGCGAAGAAAACAATAGAGTGAGGAGAAAACCTATTGATTGGGAAAAAAACACCTGAAAATCATATATAGGATAAGGAGCTACTATCTCAAATATACAAAGAACTCAAACTACTTACAAGCAAGAAAACAATGCTATTTAAATAATGAGCAAAGGACTCAAATAGATCTTTCTCTAAAGAAGATATACAAATGGCCTATAGACTAGAAAAAATGCTCAAAATCTCTAAGCATAAGAGAAATGAAAATTTAAATTAAAATGAGATATCACCTCACATATGTTAAACTAACTATTATCAAAAACAGAAGATAAATAATATCCTGTATATCTCAATTTTAGTATTTAGAATACCCACCATCAACAGTTGTGAGTTTCAGTGCAGCTAGAAATTCATCTTTTTTTAAATTACTATTCAAAGTAGACAGAATGTTCCACAGGTCAGAGACATTCATTTGCTCTTTGCTGATATTATGGAGGTTCTCAATTGCATCAGGCAATACTAAGGTACATAAAAACACAAATTTTATAACATGCTTATTCAAGAAATGAATACAATAAACTTATCTGGAACAGTCAAGAATTAAGGGTTTTGCAGTTAAAAACAATAACAAATATTTATATAAATATAATTACCAGCCAATTTTCAAGTAACAAAACACAATAAAATATTTAACCAAATAAAAATAAAAATAATTACCAGCAAATAAAAATAAAATACCAAATAAAATAATTACCAACCAAATAAAAATAATTACCAGCCAATTTTCAAGTAACAAAACACAATAAAATATTTAACCCAACTTAGTATATCTTCGAGAATTCTGAAACTTATAGGGCGCCAGGCACCGTGGCACACACCTGTAATCCCAGAGGTTTGGGAGGCTAAGGAAGGAGGATCACAAGTTCAAAGCCAGCCTCAGCAATTTAGAATAACCCTGCCTCAAGATAAATTTTTTTTAAAAGGGCTGTGGATGTGGCTTAGTGGTTAAGTGGCCTGGGGTTCAATACTCAGTACCAAAAATAAAATAAAAGAAGAATAAAATAAAATAAAATAAAATAAAAATGGCCCTCATCCATGAATAATTATAAAGAATAATTTCTCTTGAATTTTAGATTTACCAAAGTCTGAAGTCTGAACTCACAAGCACTTCCTATTAATAAAACAATGAATTAAACAGCTTTTGTTCTATATCTTCCCCTCAAAATTCTCACATGACTCCTACTTTCTCTTTAATCTATCACTGTATACAATGGAAAGAAGTCTTGTTTATATCGGAATTTCAATGGAAAATCTTTGTATTTCAAATAGGAGATTGAAATTTAAAAAATATCACTCTGATACTATATAGAGAATAGACTTTCTGGAAGATCAGACAGGAAAATACAGAGAAAAAGATGACAGTGGCTTTGAAAAGATTGATAGTGATGGAACTAATAAGTGGACAAATTCAGGATTTTGAGAATGAAGCAGAGAGCAGTTAATGATGTATTGAACAGAAGGCTGAGTAGAGTGGGACCATGAAGAACTCCTAACTTTGAGTCATAAGCAGCTGTGTAGTAATGGCAAAGACAGGAAAGCCAAAGTTTATTGGCAAACACATTGAGTTTGAGATAAAGCAGGATCAAGAATAGAGATACTACTTGAAGAAGATTACTCTGGAGGAATTTTAGAGAATGAAAATCAGAATGGAATCTGGAATTATGCTAATACTTAAAATCCAGCCATAAATACAGCTGCCAGCAAAGACCAAAAAGGAAAGGCTAATCAAGTGGGAGGAAAATTAGGAGAATAGAGTATTAGACAACAAGAGAAGATTTTCTAGAAGAAACATACATTTAAATCTCCTAGAGTTTAAACAAGATGAATACAGAAAATTGACCATTGGATTTAGCAAAATGTGATTCAAGTTTTTGTAAAAAGTTAGTCTGGAAAGATAAAGACAAAAACCTGAATGAGTGTTTTTAAAGGAAAAAAAACTGGGGCTGAGGGTGTGGCTCAGACTATAGTACTTGTTCATTATGTGAAGCCTTGGTTTAAAACCTCAGCACTAGGGGTGAAAAAAAGAACTGGCAATATAGTACAATAAGAATAGACAGATTCATTTTCACTTCCCACTACAAAACGATTTCTTTTCTTTTCTTTTCTTTGTTCTAATTAGTTATACATGAATGCATTTTGATTCATTGTACACAAACAGAGCACAACTTCATTTCTCTGGTTGTACACCATGTACATCGCACCATATGTGCAGTCATACGTGTACCTAGGGTAATGATGTCCATCTCATTCTACCATCATTCCTGTCCCCATGCCTCCTCTCCTTCCTCTCCTTTGCCCAAAGTTCCTCCATTATTTCCATGACACCCTCCCCACCCACCCCCATTATAGATCAGCATTCACTTACCAGAGAGAACATTTAGCCTTTGGTTTTTGGGGATTGGCTTACTTCACTTAGCATGATATTCTCCAACTCCATCCATTTACTTGCAAATACCATAATTTATTTTCTTTTAATGCTGAGTAATATTCCACTGTGTATATATACCACATTTTCTTTATACATTAATTTATTGAAGGTCATCTAGGTTGATTCCACAGTTTAGCTATTGTGAATTGAGCTGCTATAAACACTGAAGTGGCTGCATTACTGTAGTATGCTGTTTTTAAGTCTTTGGGTATAGACCGAGGAGTGGGATAGCTAGGTCAAATGGTTACAAAACAATTTCTATACCAAATTTTAAAATGCCAATACAAATATTTGGTAATGGTCAGATATGGTGACTCATGCTTGTAGTCCCATAACTTAGGAGAACAAGGAAAAAAGATAGCTTGAATCCAGGAGTTCAAGACCAGCCTGGGCAACTGAGCAAGACTCCCATCTTAAACAAACAAAACCTTTGGTAATGGAGTAGATGAGCGGAGCAAGAGCACTGGAGCTAGGGAATGCAAGAGATTAAGAAAGACTCTTGAATTATAGACCCAAGCCACTGGACACTAAACTCAAAAGAAGGGAAATTAGCACCAAAAAATTAAGAAGAAACATTAACTGTGTGCCTGAGCTGATGCCACTGCAGTCAGGTGGTATAAAGTGGAAGTTAAGAGGATAAGCTCTACCTGAGTTCTGACCTTAATGCTGCTACGCAGCTGTGTGATACTAGGCTTTTTTGTAAAACCTCCATGCCTTAGTTTTCTCATCTAAAAACTTAATAACAGAGTAGATATGAGAACTCATGAAGTTATATTTAAAATTTTAGAATAGTACTGGTACATTATAAGCACTCAATAAATATGAATAACATAACAAAGGTGATCCTCATCATCATCATCATCATGTAGTACAACTAAGTCTAGAGTAGTAACTGAGATATCTGTATCTCAGTTATCTGAGATAACTAAGCCAGCACCCTGAAAAGTCTTCCCGTCTGAAAATTAGGACTAAAAACAACTTGACCACCTTTTTAGGAACTTAAAAAAAGTTTGACCTCTGCCTAAGGTCTAGATGGGAGAAAAATTTTTCAGTGATAATATAAATGCCAAGATTACCATCTGAGAATATCACATTTCAAATCACACAATCCACCAACACATAAATTCCAAACTAGGAACTCAGGAACTAGGAACTAGCATAACTAACATTAGTTATCCTTATGAAGAAAAAAGAAGATTGGATCCTAATTTCACCTGATATATATAAATCAATTCCTGATAAATAAAAGATTTACATATTAAAAGAAAAACTTTGAAACTTTTAGAAGAAAATTGGGAAATAGCATCAAATTTGAAATAGGCTTCTATTTCCTATTTAAAGGTTAAGTTATCTGCTACATATGAAGAAAGAGGTAGGAGGTGAAGTAGGACTAGAAGTTAGAAAGAATGAGGATTTTAAATAGCTATTTCAAAGGCTCAGGAGGCTGAGGCAAAAGGATCACAAGTTCAAAGCCAGCCTCAGCAATTTAGCAAGGCCTTTAGCAACTTAGCAAAACCATATGCAAATTAGTGAGACCTTGTCTCAAAATTTTAAAAAGGCGGGGGGAGTTTTTCCTGGCAATATGGTTCAGTGATTAGGCACCTCTGGTTTGAATCCCTAGTACCAAAAAAAAAAAACCCTGTTTCAGGGAATGGGATAATGAGCTAAGTGTTAAAAAAATATTGCAAAACTCCTGGGTAGTGTTGATGAGGTCCAGCAGCCACTGATTTCATAATGGTACCCTGTATAATCTACTAACTTGTGTGATTTTCTCAAGAAATGCTGTCAGCCATAAGGAAAAGGTAGATGATTGGGTTCATTCAGTGTTGGGAGCTTTGCTACCTAAGTGCATCAAAATTACAGGGAAGCAGAGAATTTAGGGTAGTACATAAATGTAGATCAGAGAACTTAAACTGAATAAGGAAGATAAAAAAGCAGCAGGAGATTGATAAGGAGAAAGAAGAGGGGTAAATAGATGGAAGGTCCCAATAAGGCATACAGAACCAATGAACAAGACATGCCCCAAATAATCTGATGAAAAACAGAAAAGAAGTAAGCATAAATATACAATATTAAGAATTAGAAAAAGATAACTAAAGATATGAATAAATATATACTATACAGAAATGGAGTTGTGGTTCAGTGATAGAGTGCTTGCCTAGCATGTGTGAGGCAATGGGTTCAGTCTTCAGCACCATGTAAAAAATAAATAAATGAAGGTATTGTGTGTATCTACAACTAAAAAATAATTATAAAAAAACTAGGGAAAGTAGGAACATATCTCAATATTGTAAGCTATCTATGTTAAACCAAAGGCCAACATAATTCTGAATGGAGAAAAAAATGAAAGCATGCTCTCTAAAAACAGGAAAAAAACAAGGAGGCTCTCTTTTACCACTTCTATTCAACATAGTCCTTGAAACTCTAGCCAGAGCAATTAGACAGATGAAAGAAATAAAAGGGATACGAATAGGAAAAGAAGAACTCAAACTATCATTATTTGCCAATGACATGATTCTATACTTAGAGGATCCAAAAGATTCCACCAGAAGACTTCTAGAATTAATAGAATTCTAGAATTCAGCAAAGTAACAAGATATAAAATCAATACCCATAAATCAAATGCATTTCTATACATTAGGGATAAATTCTCTGAAAGAGAAATTGGAAAAAATATCCCATTCACAATACCTTCAAAAAACTAAAATACTTGGGAATCATTTAACAAAAGAAGTGAAAGACCTCTACAATGAAAACTACAGGACGCTAAAGAAAGAAATTAAAGATCTTCGATGATGGAAAGATCTCCCATGCACGTGGACAGGCAGAATCAATATTGTCAAAATG
>CM053402.1:14951030-14972990 GCA_028644305.1 Xerus rutilus
AAAGTGGATCAAGGACCTAGGAATTAGACCAGAGACCCTGCGCCTAATTGAGGAGAAAGTAGGCCCAAATCTTCATCACATCGGATTAAGCCCCAACTTCCTTAAGAAGACTCCTGAAGCACAAGAAATAAAAGCAAGAATCAATAAATGAAATGGATTCAAACTAAAAAGCTTCTTCTCAAAAAAAAAAAAAAAACAATCAATGAGGTGAACAGACAGCCTACACTCTGGGAGCAAATTTTTGCTACACACACATCAGATAGAGTACTGATCTCCAGGATATATAAAGAACTCAAAAAACTTAACGCCACAATAAATGGGCTAAGGAGCTGAACAGACACTTCTCAGAAGATACACAATCAATCAACAAACATATGAAAAAATGGTCAACATCTCTAGCAATTAGAGAAATGCAAATCAAAACTACTCCAAGATTTCATCTCACGCCAGTTAGAATGGCAGTTATCAAGAATACAAGCAACAAGTGTTGGTGAGGATGTGGAGGAAAAGGCACACTCATACATTGCTGGGGGGACTGCAAATTGGTGCAACCAATATGGAAAGCAGTATAGAGATTCCTTAGAAAACTTGGAATGGAACCACCATTTGACCCAGGCACCCACTCCTCAGTCTATACCCAAAGGACTTAAAAACAGCATACTACAGTAATGCAGCCACTTCGGTGTTTATAGCAGCTCAATTCACAATAGCTAAACTGTGGAACCAACCTAGATGCCCTTCAATAGAGGAACAGATAAAGAAACTGTGGTATATATACACAATGGAATATTAGTCAGCATTAAAAGAGAATAACTTTATGGTATTTAGAATATCATGCTAAGTGAAGTAAGCCAATCCCCAAAACCAAAGCTTGAATATTCTCTCTGATAAGTGGATGCTGATCCATAATGGGGGAGGAAGCATTGGAAGAATGGAGAAACTTTGGACAAAGGGATGGTAGGGAAGGGGAGGAAATGTGGGGGTAGGAGAAACAGTGGAATGAGATGGACATCATTACCCTAGGTATATGTATGACTGCACATATGGTGCGATTCTTCATGGTGTACAACCAGAGAAATGAAAAGTTGTGCTCCATCCACATACAATGAATCCAAATGCATTATGCTGTCATGTATACCTAACTAGAATAAATAAATCAAAAAATAAATAAATGAAGATATTGTGTCCATCTACAACTAAATAATAATTATATATATCACACTATACAACTCTATACTAATAAAATTTTAATGTCTGTGAAATTGAAATTCCTAGGAAAAATGAAGTAACTGACAGTATAGATAATCTCTTCATCTTTATTGTGTAATCTTCTATAAGAGACAAATCTACTGGTAAGGTAAAAATAACTGTTAAGTAAAATCCACCATTACCCAATATATGAGGACAAAATAACATGCTAAAAAGTCACAACTTAAGGACTACCTTCACTCCATGCAAAATATACATATGTAACTTTACCATTTTTTCTGGTGAGCAAAGACTATCTTTCATAGTAGCACACTTACAATTTAACATGAAGCTTGGTACATGTTAATGGCTCATAAAAGCTATTGAATATATTGGAATATAAAAGAAATGATGATAAAATAGCTGAAACAAGAAATTCTGTGGGGGCTGGAGTTATGGCGCAGTGGTAGCATGCTCGCCTAGCACGCGGGAGGCACTGGGTTCAATCCTCAGCACCACATAAAAATAAAACAAAGATATTCTGTCCACCTACAACTAAAAAATAATATAAAAAAAGAAATTCTGCATATTAGTACTCAAGACATTAAATGGCATCATTTTCTCAAAGTGAGATGACATTTCAAATTTTCCCAAAAAATAAATCTGATACACATGATTTTAGTTCTCTATAGGACATGTGGGGATGAAATATGAGGTTGTGAGAGTTTTCATTTCATTTGCATGTGGAAATTATTGTAGAGTTAGGGGTCAGTAGTGGAGATTTAAGACCAAATATAGCAGGAAGCTAGGTATTTAAGTGAATTAATGCAAATACTTTTCAGAAATTTTGAGTATATCATATCAAAAAATGAACCAGATCCAGAAATTTTCAAAAATTATAGTTTCAATTAATCACCAAAATAAAGCTTCAGCAAAAACAATATATTCCTCATAATAGATGTAGAAATAGAAATAGCATCTGACAAAATTCAGTAAGAATTATAACTCTCAATAAACTGAGAATAAAAATTCCTCAACCTAATGATAGGTATCTATGAAAAATCTACAACTAATATTATGTTTAATGATGAAAGACTATCTGCTTTTCTCTGTACCTAGAACAAGGAAAAGATTTCTAGTCTTAACATTTCCATTCAACCTTCAACTCTATAGTACAGGTCTAGCCAGTATAAGAAAGGAGAAAAAAAGTAAAGACATCCAGATTGGAGAAGAAATACATCTGCTTTTATTCACAATTGATATGATTTTATATACAGAAAATGCTAAGGAATAAAAAAATTACGAGAACAAATAAAGCAAGCAAGTTCTCAAGATCCGAGGCAAATACATACAAGTCAAATGTATTTCCATATACTAGCAAAAACAATATGAAAATAAAAGAAACAAATTCTATTCATAATCACATCAAAAAGAATAAAATACTTAAAGATTAATTTAACAAGAGAAATGTAAGACTTGAAAACTAAAGGCTAAAAACATT
Organism: Xerus rutilus; assembly: GCA_028644305.1. NCBI lineage: Eukaryota > Metazoa > Chordata > Mammalia > Rodentia > Sciuridae > Xerus > Xerus rutilus. The sequence continues at coordinate 14,953,720 of CM053402.1, forward strand.
GCTAGAGAAATTTTTTTAAAGATCTGAAAGAGATGAGAGGAAGATGGCAGATTAGAAAGTGCAGCTGCAAGCAGTTACTTGGCACAAGATTTAAACAGTAGGAAGACTGTACCTCAGCAAGGTGAGTGACTAAAGATATTCAGTGAAATTCAACATTGGATAATAAAATAGTCATAGAGACTCAGAATGTTTGGAAACTTTGAAAATAAAATAAATAATACATTAGAGATGAACCAGCTTGGCTGGCAGTGGCAGCTTAAGTGCCACCAGCCCAATGCAGAGGGTAAAGGGAGAACAGGCAAAGGAAGAGGAAAGCATGGCAAATAAAATTGGTTTAGGGGAACCTGTGGAATAGAGGAGGCTGATCTTAACTGACCCAGAGATGGTTGGGGAAATCATTGAGGAAAAAGTAACCAAAACACTCAGCCCACAGTTCCCAGGGAACCAGACACTCCACAGTGGCAGGAACCATGTTGAAGCAGCTGTGTAGCAGAAAACAGAAGTGAGAGACTGGAAACTCATAATGGAAGTTGGCAGACTGACCCAGTCCAGTCACCCAGCTAAATGTGCCTGGACTAGCATGACCAAAACAGGTGCAAAGACAAATGTGCCTAGGGTGATCCAGGCTGGGGACACCAAGGAGACAATACCTTTGTTGCTGTCATCCCTTACAAGCAACTGGGAAGACACCAGTAACCAGCCAAATGGAGAATCTGTACTCCAGATCTGATCAGGGGTAATTTACATCCATGGCAGTGGAATATGTGGAGGTTTAGACTCCTCACTCTATAAGTGGAATTTGAGGAAGGCCCCTGAGACCCAGATGTCCAACAGAGATTGACATCTGCCCAGCAAGAGGGAGTGTGGATCAAATCTCTAATACCCACTGACAGAGTTCCAAAGGTCAGCCAAAGACTAAACCCCAGCTTCTGGAACTTCCAATGTAGAACTCTGCACCAACCCCACTATGGAAATACATCATTTGTCAGCATTCCTCGGTTTATACCTTCCTATACTATGAGATGGGAAGATGAGAGTTACAACAAATGGTTTGGGCTCTCGGTCAAAACAGCTAGCAGAATATTCAATGCTGGGTTTTCCCAGCCCAAAGATTTCCTGCACATTCTATTGAGGAAAGCCAATGAGTAATAGTCATTGAATTCTAAAACATGATATTATAACTAAGATGTTCCCCAAGCTGGTAGCACATGTTTAGAGGGTTATAGTTTGTGCACAGTGAGTTTCCATTTGCCTTTTTTTTTTTAAATTATAACAGAATAAACTAATTAACTAAAAACAAACAAACAAACAAAACCAGCTAGCAGCTTGGTGAGAAACACAGAAGAGAAGAATTTAACAACCCAAAACACTTGACTCAAGGGTCACAGAACCCAAAAACAAATAAATAGATAAATGGTCATACATACACACACACAAAGAATAGCACAACAGCATAAGCAGTGAATATGCATCCTTGTCAAAGTTTTGAGCACCTCAGTGGAAACAAGAACTTTATTGCTCATTAAGAATTTTTTTCCTATATCCCCCATTTTTTAATTCTTATTTTAATTTTATATTTTATTTTATTTTACTTTTTCCCATCTGTGATTGTATGCAGGGAGGAAGTATCTGTGAGTTCTTGCTGCACTGGTAGGTTCAAGAATATATATTTTTTCATATATATATATATATATACACATGTATATATATATTACTTGCATTCATATATGCATATATTCATATTATTTTTCTTTTATTTTATTTCTTCTTCACCCATGTATTACTTAGCCTGTGTTTGATTTTGTAGAGTAAAATTTTATGTGGGTTCGATTTGATCTTGTATTTGTTGTACCATAGTTTTTGTTTTTCTTGTTATCCCTTTACTCTTCACTCTCTTTCCCCCCATTAATAGCCAGATTTTCCTTTTTCCTCTTCCTCTCTTTAATATTTTTAGTTATTTTTAACTCCTCCATATTTATAGATATCATCTACTACCTATTTCCTGCTTCTCCTTTTTTAAATATTTAATTTTTAAAAATTTAAAATATTTCAAACTTTCTCTTACTTTCATACCCTATTTTCTCTTCACTTAAAGAACTGTAATCCCACTATGTGATAGAATGATATAGTGTATAATTCCTTCCCATTCATGGTGGTGTGATTATTAATACAGTGAATGGCATAGTAGACACCTGCTGTTTAAGGTCTGACCTAGTTCATGGTTGTTTAGTGTTAGTGCATATGTTAAATTCTGACCTGACCATTCCTATACAGGTGTTAATTAGTGTTACAGATGTCAAAGTGGACATCAGATATTTACTTTAAGGCTGTACATCAATTGCTTACATCATCACTATTCCTTGCTCCCTCTTTCTCCAAGAGAGGCTGAGAAGCGAATGGGACTACAAAGCTATAGTAACAAAAATAGCATGGTATTGGCACCAAAACAGACATGAAAACCAATGGAACAGAATAAAGATGATGGAATGCAATGGACAATGCCCTAGGTTCATGTATGACTGCACATGTGGTATAACTCTATATAGTGTACAGCCAGAGAAGTGAAAAGTTGTGCTTCATTTCTGTACAATGAATCAAAATGCATTCTGCTGTCATGTAAACTTAATTTAAAATAAATAAATAAATATTTTTAAAAATAAAAACATTTAAAAATAATATAAGTAACAATAAATGTTGGGGAGGATGTGGGGAAAAGAGTACACTCATACATTGCTGGTGGCACTGCAAATTGGTGCAACCACTCAGGAAAGCACAGAGATGCCTCGGAAAACTTGGAATGGAATCACCATTTGACCCAGTTATCCCAACTCCTTGGTATATATACACAAAGGACTTAAAATCAGCATACTATAGTGACACAGCCACATCAGTGTTTATAGCAGCTCAATTCACAATAGCTAAGCTATGGAACCAACCTAAGTGTCTTTCAACATATGAATGGTTTAAGAAAATCTGGTATATACATACACAATGAAATGTTACTTAGTCATAAACAAGAATAAAATTATGACATTTGCCAGTAAATGGATAGAAATGGAGACCACGGTGCTAAGTGAAATAAGCCAATCCCAAAAAACCAAAGGCTTAATAATCTCTCTGAGATGCAGATGCTAACACAACATAATGGGGGATAGGGGAGACAGTAGAATGAACTGGACATAACTTTCCTATGTTCATATATGAATAGATGACCACTGCAACTCTGCATCATGTACACCACAAGAACAGGAAGTTACACTCCATGTATGTATAATATGTCAAAAAATGCTCTAGGGGCTGGTGTTGTGGCTCAGTGGTAGAGCACTTGCCTAGCTAGCATATATAAGGCACTGGGTTCAATTCTCAGCACTGCATATAAATAAATAAAATAAAGGTCTATCGACAACTCAAAAATATTTTTTTAAAAATGCACTCCACTGTCAAGTGTTTCTAAAAAGAACACATTAAAATATACAATCCAATAAAATTCACTTTAAACTAACACCCACAAATTAGATTATATAGAAAATAGAACTTTGGGGCTCTAATAACATCAGGCCTTGAAGACAGAATATATGAACTTGAATATTCAGCATGCAATAAGGAAAAAATAAAAGACTATGATCAGAATATGTAAGAACTCTAGGACTATATCAAGAAACCAAACCTGAGAGTCATTGGGATAAAAAATGTGGAAATATAGGCTAAAGACATTAAGAACCTCTTCAATGCAACGGTAGCAGAAAACATTCCTCACCTTAAAAATGATATAATCATATAGAAGTCATATAGAACCCCAAAGAGACAAGATCAAAAAAGAATCTCTCCAAGACACATTAAAATCAAAATGCCTAATATGGAAAATACAGAAAGACTATTAAAATCTGCAAGAAAAAAAGTCAGGTGACATATAGAGGTAAACCAATAAGGCTTACTTCTGACTTCTAAAATCAGACCCTAAAAACAAAGGAAGGCCTAGAAGGAGATATTCCAAGCTCTTTAAAAAAAAAAAAAAAAGCCAGCCAAGTTTGCTATATCTATCAAAGTTATCTTTCAGAATCTATGCAGAAATAAAAAGTTTCCATTCCAAGGATAAACTAAAGGAATTCATGATCACTAAGCCAGAACTACTAAAAATATTCAAAGGTACACTACACATAGTAGAACTCAAAAACATACCCCAAGCCAGGTGCAGTGGCACGCACCTGTAATCCAGCACTTCGGGAGGCTGAGACAGGAGAATTTCGAGTTCAAAGCCAGCCTCAGCAACAGCGAGGCACTAAGCAACTCAGTGAAACCCTGTCTCTACATAAAACACAAAATAGGGCTGGAGATGTGGCTCAGTGATCGAGTACCCCTGAGTTCAATCCCTGGTACCAAAAAAAAGAAAAACATACCTCAAAACTTCCAAATAAATGATGCTCATTGGAAGAGCAACTAAAATGAAAATCAACACCAAATTAAATATAGCAAACCAACAAAAATGGCATCAAATAACAAACATCTATCCATAATAACAAGGAATTCAAATGGTCTCAACTCCCCAATTAAAAGAAATAGATTTGCAGTATGCATTAAAAAAAACAAGATCCAATTATATACTGTTGGCAAAAGACTCATCTCATAGGCAAAGACCCCCACAGTCAGAAAGTAAAAAGACCCAAAAAAATTCCACACAAAAAAAAGAATAAAAAATAAGCAGGAGTACCTATTCTCATATCCAATAAAAAGATTTCAAGCAAAAATTAGTCAAAAGAGAAAAAAACTACATATTGGTAAAAGGAACAATCAGGAAGATATAATGATAGTTAACATTTATGCCCTAAATGTCAGTGCACCTAATTACATTAAGAAAAAAAACCTGGACATTAAATCCCAAATGGACCCCAATACAATAATATACAATAATTTCAATATAGATCCCTTTCACCAATAGACAAATCATCCAAACATAAAATCATAACATAAAACAAAAAAGATATTTCAAGCCTAAATAATACTAAAAATCAAATGGATGAAACAGACATTTACAGAATATTTCACCCAAAATCAGCTAAATTCATCTTCTTCTCAGCAGTTCATGGAACTTTTCCCAAAATGGACCATGTTCTAAGCCACAATGTAAGTCTTAACAAATACAAAAAAATAAAATAAAATAAAATTCCATGCATCTTATCAGATCAAAATGGAATAAAACTAGAAATCAATAGCAAGAAAAAATTATAAAAATCTTATAAACACATGGAGATTGAACACTACTCTTTTAAAAGAGTAATGGATTGAAGAAGAAATGAGAGAAGAAACCAAGAAATCCTTAGAAACAAATGAGAGTACAGATACAACATATCAATACATCTGGGACAGAATGAAGGCAGTTCTAAGAGAAAATTTTATAGCATTGAGTACCTACATTAAAACATAATTTTAAAATTATCAGAAAATAATCTAATGCTACACTTCAAGGTCTTCAAAAGGAAGAGTATATGAATGCTAAAATCAGTAGAACAGGAAATAAGATCAGAGCTAAAAATATAATTTTCTTTGAGTTTACTGATAGTCTCAGACATTTTCTAAATATACAAAATGTAGAGGACTGAATTTAGACAACAGAATTTGTGTCTAAAGCAATAACTGGTACTAAAATCTTTATCTAGTAATCAGAGAACAAGTTTTATCCACTCAGTATTACCTAATAGAAAGGAGGACTGTATTGTCTCCATATTTCTGTCATGTTACATAATACGTAATGTTTCTATTTCACCTCAAACACAAAATTGTCATACAATTCCATAAACATTTACAAGCTACTTGTTTGGAGAAACAGGCTGTTCCAGTGACCCAGACAGTGTTCTGATTTAAAAAAATAACGACAGAACTATACTTGGTATATATATAAATATACCACAGTGAAGTTCAGTCTTATGTGTATTGGTAAAGTACCAATTAAGGAAACTTAAATAAACAGAAGGAAGACCTATAGAGGAAGAGGGACAAGGGGAAAGAAGAAGAGAGGGAAAGAGGAAGTACTGGGAACTGAAAAGGAACAAATTTTATTCCATGCATGTATGATTACATCAAAATGAACCCCAATATTATTTATAATCAGAGTAGTAATAAAAACAGAAAAAATAAAATTAGTGAGTCCAAGATTTCAAAACACCAATGTGCTTTGTTTAAAGTCCATAATTCCAAGGAAAATTTGAGTTCTTTCTTTTCCCATAAACTCTCAGTTCACAACTTGTAAAAAAAAAATTCAAAAAGCAGATATACATAGACATCATGAGCCTCCTCATGATGCACTGAGATGGGCACAACATCACTTCTGTGAAATCCTGGTTTAAAAAATTTTGTAACCTGAATTAATTCATGAACAAATGTAAGGAAACCCCAAAATGAGGGGATTATACAAAATAACTAGTCACTCTTCTTCAAAAATGTTAAGGTTGGGGCTGGTGTTAGAGCATTTGCCTAGCATGTGTGAGGCACTGGGTTTGACTCTCGACACCGCACATAAAAAAATAAAGGTCCATTGACAACTAAAAAAATATTTTTAAAAATGTTAAGGTCATGAAAAATTGAGGAACCATCCCAGGTTGGAAGATATTAATGACACATGACAACTAAATTTAATGTGTGATCCGTGATCAGAAAAAAAATTCATGGAATAACTGGTGAAATTTGAATAAGGTCTAAAGATCAGTAAGTAGTATTGTATCAATGCTAATTTCCTCGTTCAGATCTTTATACTGTAGTTATATTATACAAGACATTAACACTTAGGAAAACTGGATGAAGAGTATGTGGAAATGCTCTTACTATTTTTGACACTGTTGGGAATGTAAAATTACCTTAAAATAAAAAAACATATTTTGTTTAATTTAATTTTTTTAAATATTTATTTTTTTAGTTGTAGGTGGACAGAATATCTTTATTTTATTTTTATGTGGTGCTGAGGATCGAACCCAGTGCCTTACGCGTGCTAGGCGAGCACGCTACCACTGCGCCATAACCCCAGCCCCTTGTTTTATTTTAAATCATGGAGGAAGTCACTATTCATAGATGACAAATTCCATCAATTTGGGGAATTTATACCATATAAACTAACATTTCTTTATATATAACACATAAGTATAGCAGTGGTATGTAACATCTGATTTTAATGACTCCAGGAAGGTAAATAAACTTTCTTCTGAAGGCCTTTTCTATGCACTGGCTAAACGTCTACTAATCTAGTATTTTGATAATCTAGGGCTTTAATTCTTATTAAAATGCAAAGAACCTTCAGAAGTAGAAATGTGACAGAGTAACAGCAGCACAACTGTAAAGGAATCAGAATAAATATCCTCCTAATTTCCTTAATATATAATAAATTTCCTTAATATATCATTAATATATCATTAATTTCCTTAATATATCATATTCTTTCCTTAATATATCATATTCTCAACTGAGTTATTTGAATTATGCATTGAGGGATGTATAAATCACTAATTTTTCAATAAGTACTATCTTAACTATTATATACTAAATGCAATAAAAATGTCAATGAATTTCTTTAAAGAGAATAGACATGACTAAGTAACTTCAGCTAGGGACTATAGGAAGAACTGTTTAATTAGGTTCCATACACAATACTTCTGTGATGGAAGTAGCACAGAAGGGGAGTACATATATTGGTTCAGAGAACATTGCTCATCTTAAGGAAGATGATAAAGTGATGGAGATTACAGATGTATAGTATATTTATACATATGTATAGTATATTTATATATACTATGTAAATATATGGATATATTTCTCTTGATATCCATAAGAGATAATACCTGAAGTATTATAGATAACATGTATCTTTAAATTGTGAAATGCTAAGCAAAAATTTCACATAGATTTCCTATATACTTGTTCAAATAAATTATAAAATAAACATCTCCAAAGGAAAATAGGCCCTCTATTTTCCAGGGAGTAGAAACACAAGGGGGAATAGCTCTAGGGAATTAGTAATCACGTGTAAGTGTCTAAATTTAAGCTCCCCCAGAAGGGGGTTATCTGGAAAGGAACTGCCTTCAAAACCACAAGATTATACTCAGTGCCCTATGCATCAGAAGTAATGGTTACACAGTATTGACTATTAAAATGTTTACAACTATCCAATAATTGACTCATTCTGGTCATTTCAGTGATGACTGAAGCAATCAACCACCTAGAGTCTGAGTTATGTATGTGGTACTGACCCAGGGAATTAACAGCAGTTTTTTCCTCAGATGAAATCTGTTTTAGAAGGGTGGAAGGCCTTCTCACAGCTTGCTTCTCAAGTTTTGGGACATCAGTTTTATCCAAAGATTTACTGAGGCTTATAATACTCTTCAAGCTTTGTGGTACAGACTTTGAGTCCTGAATTTCATGACTGCTATCAACTCTGCCCAGGAATTGTCCTATTGGCCAAGAATGTCTTGATAGTTTAAATTCAGTGTCATTGTTCTCCATAATATTACTATGATATGGGAGGCTCTTTCCATTCAACTTGTACATTGAAGATTCAGACAGTCTGGCAGGTAAGCTTCTTTTCTTACGTTGTAGAGAGCGTCCTGCTACACTTGGCAATTTTCTGTCTAAAGTAGTTTCATCCAGGGCTGAATCTTCCATAATTGCTAAGTAAGAAAAACATATTTAATTATTTCATTCACTTGTGCAATTTGTATTATCTTTCAAAACATAGCAACTAAGTCCTCATAAAAGCCATTCAAGAAATTACCAATTGTTTAAGTATATAAAATGAAGTATAATAGATTTTAAAAACCAGAAGAGTTGATGAAAACAGCTAACTATTAACTAGAATAAATATAATATGACAGTTTAATATATTTAAGTACTTTCATCCAAAGCTGTTTAAAGTTACACTGAAACTAGAATGATAGTGTACTGGATCGTGATTCTCACTATTTCTTCCCACTTTAGAAAGATAATAGATTACATTGTTGGTAGAACTGAAAATTAATACAACCACTTTGAAAAGAAGAATGAAGATTCCTCAAAAGACTAGGAATGGAACAATCATATGACCCAGCTATCTTACTCACTAGTTTTCCAAAAGAACTAAAATCAGCATAGTGATACATACATACCAATGCTTAGAGCAGCACATTCCACAATAGTCGAGTTATGGAACCAGCCTAGGTGCCCATCGATAGATGAACAGATAAAGGAAATTGTGTGTGTATGTATATACATATGCATATATATATACACACACGTATGTGTGTATATACATGTATGTGTATATATACACACATATACATGTATGTATATATACATACAATAGAGTGTTAGTCATCAAGAAGAATGAAATTATGTCCCTTGCTAATAAAAGTATGGAGCTGGAGAACATCATGCTAAGTGAAATAAGCAGAAGTCAAGGGTCAAATGTTTTCTCTCATGTGTGGGAGCTAAAGAGAAAAAAGGAATTTTTAAAAGGGGAAGGATCTCATAAAAATAGAAAGAAAACCAGGAGAGTGGAAATGAGGAACCAAAGGGGAAGGAGGAGAGGAGAGAATGGGGAAGAACTGGGGAATGAAGTTTACCAAATTATATAAGATGCATGTATGAACATACCACAATGCATTCCAATTTTATATATAACTGTATCAATTAAAAATAAATAAATAGAAGGAAGACCAATAGAGTAGAGGTAGGAGACTAGGGGAGGGACAAGATGCAAGAGGATTGAAATGGAGAAAATTGTTACATGCATTTATGAATATGTCAAAAGGAATCCCACTAATATTTGTATAACTATAATACATTAAATTTTTAAAAAATATAAAAAGCCCATATGCTCCCACAATAGTTTTATTAAATTTAGGAGCCCTACCAACCTAAATTATCCTGATTAAATTTTGTCTATCTAAAAAATAAAAATCAAATAAATTCTGTCATCTATCATCATTGATTTCCTTAAGGCTATATGCTTAGTTAAAAATATTATCCTTGGGCTGGGGTCATGGCGCAGTGGTAGCATGCTTGCCTAGCACGTGGGAGGCACTAGGTTCGATCCTCAGCACCACATAAAAATAAAATAAAGCTATTGTGTCCACCTACAACTAAAAAATAAATATTTAAAAAAAATAAAAAATAAAAAATAAATAAAAATAAAAATATTATCCTTTATTTCCTTCAGTTCTCATGATCTATTATATAAAATAAGACACATTAATTATTTAATTTTTGTACACAGAAAATAATGTTGTATTATTTTCAAGATTATTTCTTTGATCTGTTCAAGTTAAAGAGCCAACTTTCTTTTTAAAAACTTATCTTTCTTATATTATGATGGAATTGATTCTTTCTATGTGGCAATATCTTCATATTAAGTAGCATTTAGAAAATTTTTAAAAGGAAAGATAATGGACTAATAAGTAATACAGATATAAAGCCCTTAGTTAAAAGGGTACAGAACCATTAGGAAGTTATAGAGGAGAAGTTTTAATTTATAAAATTAAAATGCAAATAATTACTCTCATATTCTCAGTATTTGTGGGGTAAAAATAACTTTATACATAAAATAACATCTTTAGAAAAACATTAACACAATATCCAAAATTATAGCTTCATTTACAGAATTCATCTGGTGGTTCAGAATAGTACCTTGTGTATGAATTACACATTTTGAAGTATTTCAACTATGATAATACTCAATCAAGTGTAACTTTGAATAAGATTGTCAAGCTTCTATAAATAAAAAACATTATTAGAGTAGTAGTATAATCTTGACTAGGAAGACACTGTTTTGCTGGGTGTGATGGTGCACATCTATAATCCTAGCAACTCAGGAGGCTGAGGCAACGAGGCTCACAAACTCAAGATCAGATGCTTACACCCTGTCTCAAAATAAAAAATAAAAAGGACTTGGGGTATAGCTCAGTAGAGTGCCCCTGGATTCAATCCCTAGTACCAAAAATAAACTAACAAATGACAAATTTCATAGTTTGCTCTGTATGAGAATGAAGAATTAAAGAAAAATTCTTGATTTTAAAATCCTGTAAAGCTTTAAAAATGATTGTATGAATCTCTAATTGCCATCTATCAAAGAGAAATAGGCTAGTATATAGGTAAGAAGTAAAATCTTTTAACACTCTGCATTAGCACTGTGGACTATGAAAAGTGGCCTGCCTGGAATCTCTGGGTAGGTGAACCATATTTCTGAAAGGTTATCCAAGAAAACTCCAATATGCAAAGACTGAAATAATTCTCTATTTCTCCAAATATGAAGACATCAACATAAGACAAAGAACATGAAAAACTGAAGAGACTTAACACCATCAAAATAATACAATAGTCTCCCATTAGTTGACCCCAAAGAAATGCAAAGATACAAACTCCAGGACAATGAATTAAAAATACTCATTTTAGAGAAAACCATTGAAGACAGAAAGCAGATTGGTAGTTGTCAGGGATTGGAGAAGAGGGGAGTCACTGCTTAATGGGGATGGGATTTCCTTTTGGGGGTGATCAATCTTTTTGGTACTACACATAAATGATATTTTCACAAAATTACTGATGTACTAATTGCCACTGAATTGTATACTTTGAAATGGCTACAAAAGAGATGCTTTCTGATTCCATAAACAGTATAATATGAAATGGAAAATAACATATACTTTTAATCAATGATATGTAGTAACAGAGATAATACAGAGCTATTATTTCCCACCATCTTGAATTAACTAGTCAGTTATATAATGAATAAGCCTTCAAAGACTTTAGGATCTGCTGATAGAAGACAAATACCAAACACTCAGGAAGTCATTAGGACATAGTAATATTGAGCACAGCCTGTGTGTTAGTCAGCTTTTCATTGCTGTGACAAAATACCTGGAAAAAAACTTAGAAGAGGAAACATTTAGTTTTGCTCATGGTTTCAGAGCAGATTGGCTAGCTCCATTTATTCTGGGTCTGTGGTGAAGCAGTACATCATGGCAGACTGGCATGGCAGAGCAAAATTTCTTATCACACAATAGTCAGAAAGCAGAGAGAGAAAGAAAGAGATGCAGGGGCATGCCCCCAGTGACCTAATTCCTTAAACTAGACCCCACCTCCTACAGTTTCTACCACCTCCCAATATTGCCATAAAATTATGAAATTATCAATGAATTATTTCACCTCATGTTTGAATCATTTATTAAAAGCTCCACTTCTGAACATTGCTGCATTAGAGAACAAATCTTCAACACATGAGCCTTTGGGGGACTTTCCATATCCAAACTATAACAGCCTGGTATATTTTAGAACAGGAAGACTAACTAGTAGTCTTTTTCAGCTACAGAAGTGATCAATATATGTTGCAATAATCAGAAAAATCTTTTATGCAACATAAGGCACTAATGTTGGGTCCTAGCGGATATGTAGACAGAGTGGAGAAGTAACACTCCAGACCTGGGAAATTGTGCCAGAGAATAACATAGTTTTGAAAGTTACGAAGCTTATATAATTATAGGTCCCTCCTTAGGAAATGACAATAAAAGTATGACTATGAAATTAGATACAGAGCCTTCTAAAGGGTAAGCAAAGATTCCTGATACATAAACTTTATTAACTTCACAGTAAATTCACTTCTGTATAGTAGTAATGGTGAGAAACAAGTGTACAGCTGATTAATAAGGATCAGGTTCATCTCTGGGCAAAAATAAAATAATAAGTGGGAGATTTTTTGAATATATTTCATGTTTTCTTCTGTCCTGTAAGGCTTCTGCTGAGAAATACACTAATATGCTTATTAGTACTCCATGATGTATGGCAAGATTTTTTTAATCTCTTACTGTTCTCAAAATTCCCTCTGTCGTTCACTTTTGAAAATTTGATTATAATGTATCTCACATGCTAGCATGGCATATACAGGTATCACAGACTATGTAATATAGTTGATGATTAAAGCCCTCAACGTGGAAAAAAATGCTCATTTTAATAAAGGTCAATGAATTCCCAGAATGCTCAGAGAAAAACTCTATGTGATCTAGAAGATAATAAATCTCCAGAATTACAAATTTAACAGAAAAACCGAAATTACATAAAAACAAAAACAAAAACTTAGAACTGAAAAATACAGTGAATGAAATGAAAAATGCAGAAAAAAGCATCAGGACTGGGGTTGTGGCTCAATGGTAGAGCATTTGACTCGCATGTGTGGGGCACTGGGTTTGATCCTCAGCATCACATAAATAAATAAAATAAAGGTATTGTGTCCATCTACAACTAAAAATTTAAAAAATTTTAAGAGCATCAATTGCAGGATTGATATATGAATTCAAAGATAATTTGAAAATATACAAGAGGAGAAAAATAGTAAAGTGGAAAAAACAAAGCTTATAGGATATGGCATCAAAAGAGCAAATGTTTAAGTTCTAGGAGTTTGTGAAGTAAAAGAGGAAAATAATGGGGTAGAAAGCTCACCTAAAAAAATAAGATTGCATCTTGTCAGATCATAATGGGATAAAACTGGAAATCAATGCAACAAAACCTTTCAGAAGCTATATAAACACAGGGAAATTGAGCAATACACTTTTGAATGATAAGTGGGTGACAGAAGAAATCAAGGCAGAAATTTTAAAATTCATAGACTCAATGAGATTATTAACACAACATACCAGAACCTCTGGGAAACCTTGAAAGCAATTCTAAAAGTGCCTACCAAAGTAAATCAGAAAGATCTCAAATAACCTAATGATGCATCTCAAGGCCCTTAAAAAAGAAGAAGCCACCAATTGAAAACAAGTAGAAAGAAGGAAATAATTAGATCAGAACCAAAATCAATAAATTTGAAAATAAAAAAAACAACACAAAAGACCAATGAAAAGAAGGCTTGGTTCTGTGAAAAGATAAATAAGATTGATAAACATTTAACCAAACTAACCAAAAGAAAAAGAGAAGACTCAAATTCACAAAATTAGAGATGAGAAAGGAGAAATCACCAAAGATACCACAGAAATCTAGAAGATTATTAGAGACTATTTTGAAAACTTCTACTCCAATAAATTGGAATCCCTAGAAGAAATGGATGCGTTTCTAGACCCATATGACCTGCCAAAATTGAATCAAGAGGATATAGAAAACCTGAACAGACCAATAACTAGCAATGAGATAGAAGTGATAATAAAAAGCCTTCCAAAAAAGAAAAGACCAAGACCAGATTGCTTCTCAACTGAATTCTACCAGATCTTTAAAGAAGAGCTAATGCCAATACTCCTCAAATTATTTTGTGAAATAGAAAGGGATGAAACACTTGCAAATTCATTCTATGAAGTCAGTATCATACTCCTACCAAAATCAGATAAGGACACATCAAAGAAAGAAAACTATGGGCCAATATTCTTGATAAAGTTAGATATAAAAATACTTACTTTTAAGAAGATTGTATATCACAACCAAGTTGGTTTTATTCCAGAGATGAAAGGATGGTTTAATATGTGCAAATCAATAAATGTAATTGATCACATAAATAGAATCAAGGACAAAAATCACTTAGTCATCTCAATAGATGCAGAGAAGGCCTTCAACAAAATTCAGCACCCATTCATGATAAAAATGCTGAAAAAACTAGGTATAAAAATATCCTAGGCAGGCACAGTGGCACACACCTATAATCCCAGCACTTTAGGAGGCTGAGACAGGAGGATCGCGACGAGTTCAAAGCCAGCCTCAGCAATGGTGAGGCACTAAGCAACTCAGTGAGACCCTGTCTCTACATAAAACACAAAATGGGGCTGGGGATGTGGCTCAGTGGTTGAGTGCCCTGAGTTCAATCTCTAGTACCAAAAAAAAAAAAAAATTGCCACACTATCAAAAGCAACATACAGATTCAATGCAACTCTCATCAAAATACCAATGATCACAATACCAAAATACCAATTTTTCACAGAACTAGAAAAAACAGTCCTAAAATTCATTTGGAAGAATAAAAGATCCAGAATAGCCAAAACAACTCTAAGCCAAAAAAGGAAGACTGAAAACATCACAATATTTTACTTCAAACTATACTACAGAGATATAATAACAAAAACTACTCAATACTGGCATAAAAACAGACACATATACCAATGGCACAGAATAGAAGACACAGGACAAACCCACCAGATACAAACATCTGATTCTTGACAAAGGTGCCGAAAACATACATTAGAAAAAAGATAGTCTTTTTAACAATCTGCTGGTAAATCTGTTCATCCATATGTAGAAGAATAAGGCTAAACCTTCTCTCTCATCTGCACAAAAATCAACTCAAAATGGATCAAATATCTAGGAATTAGAACAGAAACTATGTAACTCCTAGAAGGAAACACAGGGTAACACTCTATCATACAGGCATAGGCAACAGCTTTCTCAATAGGGCCCCGAAAGCTCAGGAAATAATGAGCCAAGAGTTAGTAAATGGATGGTATAAAATTTTAAAGCTTCTGCACAGCAAAGGAAACAAGAATGTGAAGAGAGGACCTACAAAATGGGAGAACACCTTTGCTAACTACTTGTCTGACAGGATTAATATCTAGAAAGTATAAATAACTTAAAAACACCAAAAAAATCAACCAAATTAAAATGGGCAAACAAATTAAACAGACACTTCTCAGAAGAAGTACAAACGGCCAAAAAATATATGAAAAAATAATCAACATGATTAGCCATCAGGGAAATGCAAATCAAAACTACATTGAGATTTCATCTCACATCAGTCAGAATGGCAGTCATCAAGAATACAAATAATAATAAATGCTAGAGAGAATTTAGGAGAAAAAGGAACACTTTTACACTGTTGGTGGGATTGTAAATTAGTACAACCATCATAGAAATCAGTATGGAGTTTCATCAAAATACTAGGAATGGAACCAACATATGATCCAGCTATACCACTCCTTATGTATGTATCCTAAAGAATTAAAGTCATCATACTATAGGGACACATGCATACCCATGTTTACAGCAGCACAATTCACAATAGCCAAACCATGGAACCAGCCTAGATGCCCATTAATGGATAATGGATAAACAAAATGTTGAAAATGTATACAATGAGGTTTTATTCAGATATAAACAGAACTGAAATTATGCCATTGCAAGAAAATGGATGGAACTTGATACCATTATGTTAAGCAAAATAAACTCAGAAAGTCAAGGGTCATTTGGTTTTTCTCATGTGGAAAGTACAGGGAAAAGGAAAAGAAAGGTGGGGGAGATCTCATAAAAATCAGAGAGATCAACAGAGGGAAGGGACTAGGTCGTGGGAGGAGGGTAGGGAGGGGAGATGTGCTGGGGAATATTTGCCAAATTATAGTGTTATATTTTGTGCATGTACAAATATGTAATAGCAAATCCCACCATTGTGTACAACTATAATGCACCAATAAAAAATGTGGATAAAAAAGAAATAGAGCGGGAAACTTTCCAATTTTGGGAAAATATATAAATATCCATGTACAAGAAGTCAACAGTTAGATTTAATCCAAACAAGACTCACCAAATATAGTCAAACATCCAAATACCAAAGGTAAAAAGAGGATCACGAAAACAGCAAGAAAAAATAAGCAAATAATATACCAGGGGAGTTTCAATAAGCCTAACATGAGATTGCTTAGTAGAGACTTTATAGGTCAGGAGAGAGTGGGATGATACATTCAAAGTACTATCAAATTGTCCCAACCAAGAATATTATACTCAGTGGAGCTATCCTTCAGAAGGGAAAGACACAGAAGACTTTCTCAAACAAACAAAGCTTGTAATTTATCACCACCACCAGTCCCATCATACAGGAAATATCAAAAGAAGTTCTTCAAGTCAAAAGACATGGACACTAATTAGTGACACAGAAACATAAGAAAATATAACACTTGCTGGTAAAAGTGCACAAATTCAAAATTTTCTATTACTATAATGGTGGTATGTGATTCATTTATATCATCAGTATGAAGGTTAAAAATGAAATAATTAGAGATAAGGTAAGCTACATGATTTGTTAAAGAATCCATAATATAAAAATTATAAATTGTAAAATTTTTTAAAAGTGGGAGGAGGGGTGGAATAAAAGTCATTTGCTTGTGTGATAAAAGTTGTTATATGCTTAAAATAGCCTATTATAAGAATATTTTGTAAGCCTCATGGTAATTATAAAGCAAAAACCTATAGAAGTTATACAAAAGATTAAAAGTAAGGAATTAAAACATATCACTAGATTTTTTTAATCACCATGGAAAAGAGGAACAAAGAACCTACAGAAAACAATTAACAAAATGACAACAGTAAATCCTTACATATTAATAATCCTTACATACCATCTTGGCAGAAAATCAATAAGGAAACGTCAGATTTAAACTAGAGTTTAGACCAAATGTCTCTACACAAAATATTCCATCCAACAGCAGGAGAATGCACACTCTTCTCACTTGCACATGAAGCATTCCTCAGAATAGATCCAATGATAGGCCACAAAACAAGTCTTAACAAAGTTAAGAAAACTGGATCTTTTCTGACCACAATGGTGTAAAACTCTAAATCAATAATGGGTAATTTCAAAAAGTTCACACATACATGGAAATTCAACAACATGTTCATGGGTCAAGGAAGAAAGTGAAATTAAAAGAGGACTTTTAAAATGTCCTGAGACAAGCTGGGTATGGTGGCATTCACCTATAATCACAGCACATCAGGAGGCTAAGGCAGGAGGATCACAAGCTTAAGGCTAGCCTGGGAAACTTAGCAAGATCCTGTCTCAAAATTTTTTTAAAAAATTTCAAGAGCTAAGGATATAGCTCAGTGGTAGATTGCCTCTGTGTTCAATCTCTAGTACTGCAAAAATGAAATAAAACAAAATGTTCTGAGACAAATAAAAATGGAAACACAGCATGCCAAACTCATGGGATGCAGAAAAAATAGCTCTAAGAGGGAAAGCTTATAGCAATAAATGACTACATCAAAAAAGAAAGATCCCAAATAAATACCAAACGTTACACCTCAAAGAACTAGAAAACCAAGAATAAACTGAGCCCAAAGTTATTACAAGGAAGGAAATCATAAAGATTAGAGTAGAAATAAATAAAATGAAGTATTGTTTGAAAAAATTGTTTTTCAAACAATAAAACTGAGAGTTGGTTTTTTCAAATGATAAAAAATCAACAAACATCTAGCTAGACAAAGAAGAGGACTCAAAATCAAAGAGTAGAGATATAAATGATCATAAAAGACTACCATGAATAATTATACTACAACAAATTGGATAACCTATAAGAAATGGATAGATTCTAGAAATATACAACCTACCAATTTAATCATAAAGAAACAGAAAATATAAACAGACCAATAACAAGGATGATCACTGTATCAATAATAAAAGTCTACCATCAGCCAGGCACGGTGGCACAAGCCTATAATCCCAGCACTAAGGGAGGCTGACACAGGAGAATCGTGAGTTCAAAGCCAGCCTCAGCAACAGCGAGGCGTAAGCAACTCAGTGAGACCCTGTCTCTACATAAAACACAAAATAGGGATGGGGATGTGGCTCAGTGGTCAAGTGCCCCTAAGTTCAATCTCCAGTACCAAAGGAAAAAAAAAGTCTACCATCAAAGAAAAGCCCAAGACCAAGGCTCAACTGCTCGGCACTACCATACATTTAAAGAACAGCAATCCTTCTCAAGGGGCAATATCACTAATGAATGTAGATGCAAAAATTCTTAATACTAGCAAATCATATTCAACAGTACATTAAAAAGATCATTCACAATGATCAAGTGGGATTTATCTATGGGTTTCAAGGATGGTTCAACATATAGAAATCTACAAATATGATAAATTACATTAACAGAATTAAGGACAAAATGATGTGATCATTTTAATAAATACTCAAAAATCATTTGATAAAATGCAACATATGATATACAAGTGGTCATCAAAAATGTTCAATATCAGGCTTGGGTTGTGATTCAGTGGTAGAGTGCTTGCCTAGCATGTGTGTGGCACTGGGTTTGATTCTCAGCACCATATAAAAATAAATAAATAAAATAAAGGTCCACCAACAAAAAAAATTTTTTTTAATGCTCAATATCATTAGTAATTGGAAAAATGAAAATCAAAACCACAAGATATAATCTATCCAGTTAGAAGGGCTATTATCAAAAAGACAAAAATGACAAACACTGACAAGCATGTGAAAAAAAGGAAATTCTGATACACTATTGGTGAGAATATAAATTACTACAGCCATTATGGATAACAGTATGGAGGTTCCTCAAAAAAAAAAA
>CM053402.1:14973490-15003230 GCA_028644305.1 Xerus rutilus
GTTAAAGATAACAATTTTCATAATTGAGAAATACATATAATGAGACATCATTTTGGGGAAAGAAAGACAGCAAAACCTCCCTTTTTCTTAAAGTAAAAGATATTCACATTTTCCCATCATTTTCTGGAGAGATTTCTTGATTTCTGACTTTTAAGAGATCTAGGTCCTCTGATTGTCCTCTATCTGTTAATTTTGTCTTGACAAAACATACATAAACTACATAAGTAAATGTGTATTTATTGTAGCATATAAGAAAGATTTTAAAGTCAATATTAAACTATAGTAAGCTAAGAAGATTAAAGAGGGTCTTCCATAGGTTTATACACATATCGCTCAGATATTTTATAAAAATAATAAATTATTATGTTTTGCTTTAAATAAAACAAAAGAAACGTGAGAGTCTTTGATTAGACTCAGAACACTTCAACAACAAATAGAAAATAAGGCCAATATAGGAAGCCAGGACATGAAAGAGCAAGGAATATATTGAAGTCAATAAGCTATTCTCAGTAGTGGTTCAACAAGGAGGCAGTACCTAAGAGTCCACACATGAAACTTTAGTCAGAAACAATTTGTAATTCAAAAGCCAAGGAGACAAAGAGAATCAAGAAAAATCCCAATGCTAGAAGAGTTAATCAACAAGGCCTTGGATTCAATCCCCAGCACTACAAAAAATAATAATAGTAAGAGAAGAAAAAGAGATCCAATTATCATATTTGGGCTGGGGATATAGCTCAGTTGGTAGAGTGATTGCCTCGCCTGTACAAGGCCCTGGGTTCAATCCTCAGCACCACAAAAAAAAAAAAAAAAAAAAAAAGAGTTAATCAAGATGTCAAGTAGGAATTAAGGAGTCAAAAAGGAAAAGCAAACCAAGCATCATATGTATTGTTCACTGTTATATATGGTAGACATTTAGTAACATTTATTACATAAATAAATAAACAATTTTTCTTGCCTTTTGCATGCTTTTCTGGGAATACGAAGACTATCAAATTCAAACATGCTTGATTCTAAGAAAATACAGTCTGTTAACTATAAAAATAGATAATACCAACTTGATCTTACTTAATGAAGAAGTCAAGAACTTCTAATATCAGGTCATGAATATTAGAGGTCTCAAATTTTAGAAGCATTATTTCTATCATTAACATGAATACTCCTTTCAATCACTTTATTTACAATTTATTTAAAATGTAAACTAAGTCATTAGGAAACTCATAATATCCAAATTTTTAGGGAGAAATACAAGCAAATTCCTCACAGAGTAAATGAAATACTGTCCGAGGTGAAGAAACATGAACTTCAACAGAAAACACACACACACACACTCATAAAAGTAAGAAAGAAATTGACATGTATGGATATTAATTAGAGTAATTAACCTGTGATAAATTCTGTGGAGAAAGAAGCTGCAAGCAAAATTTTAAAGAAATGAAGAAGCTTAGCATAAAAATTTGAACTAGATTCACCCAATAATATAAGAAGAGCATCTAAATTCTTTTTTAAATTGGTTCTTTTTAGTTATACACAACTAAAAAGCTCCTTCACAGTAAAAGAAACAACCAAGAACATGTAAAGAGAGTTTATAGAATGGGAGGAAATCTGGCCACCTGTTCCTCAGAAGGGCATATAATTTCCAGGATATACAAAAAACTCAAGAAACTTAACACCAAAAATAACAAATACCCAATCAATAAATGTGCAAAGGAACTGAACAGATCCTTCTCAAAAAAGTATCTAAATTCTTGAGCAAGAAAATGACATGACAAAAGTAGTGTTTAAAGAGAGTTGGGCATCAGTTGAATGCAGAGACAACTACAGACTGGAGATAGAAAGTTAGGATGTTGTGGCAATGAGTCCAGCTTCTTAATGCCTTTTCAAGGAGGAGGAGGACTCATGTCTTATTTTCCCAGTAAGAGATTCTGAAAAAACGTATACCCATCCCATCCTAAAATCAGTTACTAACAAAACAATATACTTTTGAAGAATAGTCTTTTTACCTGGATCCTGAGAGGTCAAATAAGAAACATCATTGACAGCTTTAAGGAAATCTGAAAAATCCAGCATTCCATTAACTATAAAAATGGTTCAGAAACAGAAGGAAAAAAATTCCATCAGTAAATAATATCAGTGAACTCACTAAAAACAAAAAATGAAAATACAAACTAAAAATGGAAATAGAATTAACTGATAACATTAGAATACCATTGTCTGTACACAAGAAAAGTCAACATTAACATTACGTATAAAGAAAACTTACCAGAAAAAAATTTACATGTTATAATTAAGTAGTAAATAGTGTTCCAGCAATAATAGGAATACTATTAACTAAGATTGTAGATTTTGTAATGTTCTCTGCTTAAGACTCTAATTCTTATATTTATAATTAGATGTAAAAAAAATACATACAACATGTCAATTTTACCTGGGAAGTGATTAAACATAATGGGTGTTACCCTTAAAGGACAGAACTAATTTCACTGTGGTATAGAAAAGTACTCTCTGTCAGTGGTTCCAAATCTTTCTAGGGAGGTTCTGGATCCAGTTGAGATTCTTATAAAAGATTTATCTCACCTCATTTCTTTCCCTCTCCTCCATCAAAATACATGCACAAAATACTGCACAATATTAAAATGATACTTACCAGAGAAGTCATTTCATTTTTCATGTTTAAAAATAATGACTATTTCTTAGAAGAAAAAATAAAAGAAATCTAAATTGTACAAATGGTGATTTTATAAGAAATTGTGGTTGTTCGGTTTGAATAAGAAGTTGAAATTATGTAGTATTTTTTCATGAGAGCACTTAAGTCATCCCTAATGGCAATCAGAGCTGAAAATCCTGATTCATGAAGTCTGCCAAAGCAGAGTCAAGTTTTTTAAAATTCATTTTCTGAACAAATATAGATCCTTATCAAGAAAAATGGATTTGTCAAGATTCTTCAAGTTAAAATAATTATGATTTCATTTCTTTTCATTTCTGTCATTAAGTAAATGAGGTTAATTTTGCCAGGATTTTTAGATCAATGATGTTATGAACACCACAAAGAAAATAATTATAAATCTGCATTTCCATTTAATGTCATTTGAGCAGAAGCAAAAATACTTTAGTGCTTCCATCCAATTGCCTCCAGGTTTTTAACTGCAAAGAAACTGAAATGCCTTATTTACTCTCATTTGCACACCATAAAAATACTTTCTCCAATATTAGGAAGCTTGTCAAGTTATCTACCTCCAAATTTCTTCAGTGTAACAACTTGAAAAAAAGCTCTTCTTTCCTTCAAATTAGTGAAACATCTGTCCAAATTTTAATCAACTACTTTGACTTGTTTTCTGACTTCTTTGTGACCTTGGGTTAGGCAAAGATCTTTCAGATAAGACATCAAAAGCGCAATCCATAAAAGAAAAAAATGTAGACTGGACTTCATCAAAAGTAGGAACTTCTGTTTTTTCAAGACATTCTTAATAAAAAGACAAGCCAAAATGGAAGGGAATATTTTACTAATCACATATCCACTAAAGGGTCTGTTTTATCTGTAATAGCCAGAACTGGAAACAAACCAAAAGTCTGTCAATTCATAGATGAATAAACAAATCATTATATATCCATATAATGGAACAATATTCTGCAATAAAAAGGAATGAATAAAAGCATGGATAAATCCTCAACATAAGTTGAAGTCAAAGAAATCACACCAAAAAAAGTAAATACTGCACATTCCATTTATATAAAAATTCTAGAATATATAAACTAATCTATGACTACAGAAGATATAGTCTGACTACAGAAGAATAGGATGACTACAGAAGAATAGGATTTGCCTAGGAATGGAATTGGGCTGAAAAGAGAAACTGAAGGCTTAAAAAAGAATATGAAGAAACTGGGGGTGATGAATAAACTCATAATATTGAATACAGTGTTTCACAGGTGAATACATATCTCAAAATGTATCAAAATGGACACTAAATATGTGCAGTTTGTTGTATATCAATTATACCTCAATAAAACTATATACAAACTACTTAGAAATACATCAGAGAGCTTCATATTTTTCTTCAATTTCTTTTTTATTTTTAATGTGATAACTTTTTATAGCTTTATTTTATTCATCTATTTTTTATGTGGTGCTGAGGATTGAACCCAGGACCTCACATGTGCTAGCCAAGCACTCTACCACTAAGCCACACCCCAGCCCTTTCTTCAATTTCTTGACAACTCTTGAGAAGGAAATAATTCAAGGTTCTGATGCAGGTGAAGACAACTTTAACAGCTATATTTCTTTTAGCACTTTCGGCAAAATCAATTAATATCATTGTGAAGCAATGAGTCATGACATGAAGATTCTTCTTCATCAAAGAAGAAAACCAGCTGTTTTATCAAGCAGTACAGGTATATCATAAATGCACAAAATAGCAAGATTTTTTGTTTTTGTTGTTGTGTTTTGAACCCAGGGCCTTTTGCATGCAAAGCAAGCACTCTACCAACTGAGCTATATCTCCAGTTCCAGCAAGTTTTTTTCCTAATGAAAGTTTTGCTGTTTAAAAAAACTATCCACCAATTTGAAGATGTCATGGACCTATGGCATAGCTTACAAACAGGCATTTTCATTTCTAGTGTCCTTGCATTCAAAAAAGCAGGAACTGGGCTGGAGTTCTAGCTCAGGGGTAGAGTGCTTGCCTAGCACATGTGAGGCACTGGGTTCAATCCTCAGCACAATAAATAAATAAATAAATAAATAAATAAATAAATAAATAAATAAATAAATTTTAAAAATGAAGGTATTGTGTCCATCTACAACAAAAACAATGTTTCCCCCTAAAAACGCAGGAACTGGCTGAACTAGCAGACATCAATAATTTCCTCTATTTACATATTCAAGAGAAATGTCAGAGCTACTAATTTTTCTAATATCTCCTTTAAAATTATTGTTAAAAATATCAAGAGTTCTGGAGTGAATTGAGGTATTTTAAGGAAATTTACTTTCAAATTTTTTTCTCTTATCCAAGTCACAAAGTTAAAATTCCCAGGGCACACAAATAAGGTCTTTCCGATCACGTATGACTCATGTAAGGGATAAACAATTCTCTAGGATATTTAAAGATAGGATGTGTGCTCAAGAATATCCAAATTTGAAAGTTTTTCACCACTAGTAATCAAGGCTTCTCACAAAAAGAAAAGATCCACCCTTTGTGATAACGTTTCAAGACAGATAAGAAGATAGTCTTCAGTTTCATGTTTCCATTGCCAAGAAATCTTTTATAAGAAGCACCCTAGCTTCTGCATTACATTATATTCAGAGATGAAAATAAAACCAAGATTTGCAGGTTTAGGGGTACTTTTTCTCTGTCATCTTAAACTTCAGTTAAGCTGATATAAGTAAGGATGAATATCTATAATCATAATGGCATGTGCTTTTCTTAATTCCTATCAAGAGCAAACAGTACAATCAGGCATAAAATATTGACATGGTGACATATATGCTACCTAATCTTATAAACTAGTTAACTTATTCCATCCTATATTTGTTTCAGGCAAAACAATACCTTAATAATACATTTTTACATATACCATTTTTCCTATAGGTAATTTTAAAAATGGTAAAGAAATCAAATTTAAAAATTACATTGGGAGGAACCACACCATGGACCACCTGAAAATCAACCATAGAATTCCTAAAGATAATAACTTTTGGTCAATATAAATAGAATTTAGAACTGCTACTTTTAAAGGGCACTCATGGTCATTATGCTGGGCTAGACTTAGGGAAACTTTATGTAGAGGAATAGCACAATTTTGCAATACTTGTCAAAATGTTATATTCTTTAACTTAGCTTTCTCATTTCTAAAAATGTGTTCCATAGAAATCTATGGACAAATGTAAAAGAATTTATGTACAAGGGTGTTCTTTAGGCATTATTATGTGTAGGAGCAAAAATTTTAGATGTGACTTCACCATTAATCAATATGAGATTGATTAAAATCATATATATTCTACACCCTTTTTAAATTTAGGGCTGAGGGTGTAGCATATCATTATTTAAATTTGTCATTTTTTTAATTTTATTTTGAGACAGGGTCTCAGTAAATTACCCAAGTTTGCCTCAAATTTATGATCCTCTTCCTCAGACTCTTGAGTAGCTGGGATTAGAGACTAAATAACTTTTTTATATAATTATTGGCTATATGTGCCATCTTTTATGTAAAATACTTGTCTGTATGTCTTGCCTATTTTTCTACCTCATTGTTTTCTACTGATTTGTATGGGATTTTTAAATGGTCTTAAAACTAATTCTCATTTGTGTGAATTTCAAATATTTCCAAGTTTGTTTTCACTCTAAGGTGTTTCTTGGTGAACAAGTATTTTATTTTAATATGATTAAATATATAAAACATATTAACCTCTTCTGTTATATTCAAACCTTTTTGCCTTGTTTAAGAAATGCTTCCCTATTAATTTATCATTCAATAAATGAATCTCTTCTAACATCAAAAAAAAAGAAATGCTTCCCTATTCCATAGTACCACTTTATAACATGTAATTAACAAAATTAAATGTCTAAGCTGGGTGTGGTGGTGCACACCTATAATCCCAGTGACTTGGGAAATTGAGACAGGAGAATCACAAGTTCAAGGCCAACCTCAGCAACTTAGTGAGGCCCTCAGTGACAACAAGGCCCTGTCTCAAAATTTAAAAATTACAAAGGGTTAGAGATGTATTTAAGTGGTTAAGGGTCCCTGGGTTAAATCCCCAGTGCCAAAAAAAAATTAAAAGTCATGTATAACTAAGAAAAACCAATTAAAAAAACTTAAAACACCCCAAATATTGAAATGAAAGTGGATCCACAGGATACCTTATTTGGGTATGTTATTTACTAGTGAATATGTAAACTGGTACAACTTCTTTGGACAACAGTATGGCATTAATTTATATACCTACAGTTCAGTCACTCTACTTATAGGTATATACCCAAGAAAAACTCTAGTATATACACACCAGGAAACATATCATGGCAAATATTTTTAACAGTAGCAAAAATTCAAAAAGGACCTCAGTGCTCATCAGTGAGAGAATAGATGGATAAAATGTGATATATTCACAAAAGATAATATTATACAAATGACTAAGCAAACTAAAAGCATATGTTGCAGCATGCAACAATATGAATAAAACTTAGTCATCTACTATTAATTGAAAAAACCCAAAAGATTACACACATCATATACGTTTTTGCCAAAGTTTTAAAAACAAAACATAATTATAATTCTTATCTATTTTACAGAAATATATACCCATAACTATAAAACTATAAAAAAAGAAAAACAAGGGAATCTGGGCCATAGCTCACTGGCAGAGCACTTGCCTAGCATGTGTGAGGCACTGGGTTTGATCTTTAGCACCATGTAAAATAAACAAATAAAATAAGGCATTCTGTCCATCTACAACTACAAAAAATTTTTAAAAAGAGGTACTGGAGTGGTGGCTCAGTGGTAGAGCACTTGCCTTGCATTTGTGAGGCACTGGGTTCAATTCTTAGCACCACATATAAATAAATGAATAAAATAAAGATATTGTGTCCATCTACAACTAAAAATAATATTTTAAAAAATTTTAAAAAAGAAAAGCAAGGAAATCATAAGCATAGGACTCAAAATAATGCTTACCTCAGGTTGGGAAAACAAAAGAATGGGTTGTTTAATAAACTGTATGGATAGGTGAAAGTTATTATCAAGGCCCTAGTTTTCATTTTGGGTGGTCAGATCAGATTTTTATTATATTATTAAAATACCACTGCACAACTAAATACGACTAAGTAAGCCATGCATAGACCAATGATGAGACCATATTATAATCCAATCTAGTGAATCAATCAAATTTTGTGGACCTGAGGCCCAATTTTTAATACTATTATTGTCAGATGTTTCTAAAACTTCATAAAAATGTTTTAGAACACATGACAAAACAGATGTTTTATAACATTTTAAAGATTAGCTTTCCTATAATTTGTAATCTGCCCAACTTAAATTAATAATGAAAAGAAAAAACTTACCATCAATATCAATACTCTTTAGTGCCTGAAGCATTTCTGAATCACTTATAGAAATCTTCAAGGTACCAAGGATCTTTGGCAGATCATTCACATAAATCTTCCCACTTCGAATTTTACCAAAAATTTTACAGGCTTTAAGAAGTGCTGCACACACATAACAAAAACATTTAGTTAGTTAATTCAAAGGAATAAATATCCTTATTTCCTCTCTCTCTTGAAAAAAATAATCATTAAAAGAAGAAAGAACAGTAAACGTTTGTTTCTTAGATTCCCTACTTTAAAATCTATCTCGTGATTTATTTAGATGTAGCTGGAGACAGTGACAAACTGTCAGAAAAGTTATGCAAAGATCACATAGGAAAAGGTTTCTACAAGTTTCCCTGGGAATATTAAATACTTCCTTTGTGCTTCCACAGCACTCAGTATCTGTCAACCTAAGGTCTTGGTATATATAGACTGCTTACATATAGATATGCTTTATGGAACTGTCAGCTTGTAGGAGGCAAGATTTTTCATTCTTTGGTTTCCAATCCTACTTCAGAATAGAGTATCAAAAAAAATGTCTGTTGAACTAAACTGGTTTAGTTCAATAAATATTACATTTGATTTTCAGGAAATAGTGCTAAATACAAAAGAAAGATTTTTAAAATTATAATAGTGACTTTAATAATAAAAGTTTTACTGGAATACTGGAAGTAAAGCCAGATTTCAATGAAATGGGAAGAAAAAATGGAATAACTAATGAAAACAACTGAAGAAGCTTCTCTGAAAATTAATGAGTATAAAATTGGCAAAGAAAGGATCCTGTAGAAGCAAAATGAATTTTTTGAACCCAAATTAGAAGCGAAAGAATTAGTCTGATGACACAGAAATTTCTCCAAAGAGATAAAAGGGAAGATTGCAGATGGTATTTATAGGTAAGTTTATGAGTAGGAACAGCAAGGAGTTTAGGAAGATTCCTCCCAACAGCCTTTATTAAAACTCTGAAAAAAATAAAGCTACATGATCCAGCAATCCCACTTCTGGGTATTTATTCAAAAGAACTGAAATCAGGATCTCAAAGAGATATATTAGCATTTCCATGTTCATGGCAGCACTTCTCACAATAGCCAAGATGTGGAAACAGCCTGAATGTCCACCAAAAGATGATGGATTTAAAGAGGGGGGAAATGTGGTATATACACATAATGGAATATTATTCAGCCTTTAAGAAGAAAATTCTGTAATACACAACAACATGGATGAGCCTGGAGGATATTATGTAAGTGAAATAAGCCAGTCACAAAAGGACAAATACTGCATGATTCCACCTGCATAAGGTATCTAAAACAATCAAATTCATGAAGCGAAGAATAGAATTGTGGTTGCCAGCGACTTTGGGGAGAAGAAAGCAAGGAGTTGTTAATCATGGACATAAAATTTCAGTTGCACTTCATAGACTAAAGTAGGAGGATCACAAATTCAAGGTCAGTCTGGGCAATATAGCAACAAGTAAAACAAAAATTTACACAAAATAAATAAGTTCTAGAGCTCTGCTGTGCAATTTTGCTGCTATAGATAACAATACTGTATTTTACACTTAAAACTCTGTTAAGAAGGTAGATCTCATGCTAAATGTTTTTATCACAATAAAAAATTTCAAGAACAAAAAGAAATGGGGGAGAAAATATACACTTTCATATATTACAGAGAAGCAAATTTTAATATTTTAAGTAAATAAAAGTTTTTTAAAATTTTAACAAATAGTTTGAGGATTTAAGGAGAAAAATGACTATTTGAAACAGGCACCAAAGGAAATAGGAGAGAGCTCTGCCCAAAAACTTAAAGAAATGCCAGCTGTGCTAAAAAAGTAGCTAGGGTTGAAAATCATATAGGGCACCAAATAGGGAAGTCAAGGAAATGAAATTATAAATAAAAAGAGCTGAAAGTATGAGAGATTGTGAACAGTGAACAAGACATGAAAGTCTAGACTTCAACATAATGACCATGTTTGCTTTGCAGCCATCTGGCCAGAGAAATAGAGGTGTGAAGCTAGAGCAGCACAGGGGCTATCCACTGGAACACTAAAGACAGCTAATTCAATGAGCAGAGTTGAAAGAAAGAAAGAAGGAAGGAAGGAAGCAAGCAAGCAAGCAAGCAAGCTAGGCCAAATTACTCCATAAATACAAAGGAAAAGCCCAAGTTATGGTAGAGGTCAATGTCAAGAAGGAGTAAAGGGTAGTATATGCATTCGTATTAAGGTACTGATGAGAATATTCCAGTGAAATCAATACAACAAAAGATAGTTATGGACTAAACTGTCTACTTTTGTTTTCTCATGGCCTGCAGCATTTATCATATAATGTAATATCAGTTGATATCATAAGCTACTGGGAATGGAAAAAGAGGTACTAACTGCTTCATGAAAAAGCGTATAAGGAAATTTATTCAAGAAATTCTAGAAGTACTTATTACCACTTAATTCTTCTGAGTAAAACTTCCCTTGAGGTATTTCTTCATATAATGTCAAGGAGAGGTTAGAATGCATTTTCTTTTCTCTGTCAAAGAAATATCCACATTAGAAAACAACAAAGAAAATTACATAAAACCACATTTTAAAATATTATCAAACCTATCAATAGCCTGAGATTCATATCTACCTGCTTCTTTATCTCTCTCTCTGTGTCTCTCTCTCCTCTCTCTCCCATCATAAGAACCTTTCCCTACATGTACAACTGCACATACGGTATAACTCTATATTGTGTACAACCAGAGAAATGAAAAGTTGTGTTCTATTTGTGTACAATGAATTAAAATGCATTCTGCTGTCATGTATACCTAAGTAGAATAAATAAAATTTTTAAAATCACAGTTAAAAAAAGAATAATATAATATTTTATAGAATAATTCTATAAAATGGGCCCTCTATGCCGACCCCCTATGCTTTCTAAGAAGCAATTTATCTGCAGCCCTGCCAGGCTTAAGTGGACAGGTTATGTCACATTCCTTGGCAAACTACCTATTATCTACAGAAAAAAATGCAGGTCCAAGATAATTTCAATAAGAGGAACCCAAGTCACCCTGAAGGGGGAGACTTTTGTGATGCTTTTAACAAACCAGATCCTGGAACTCAGGGAGATAAGGATAATTCCTCCTAACCATAAAATCAGTAAGAATATATGGTTAAGAATCCAATTAGAACCTATCAGCATGGGCCAAAATAAGTTAGAGCTGTCATGGTAGTGGGGACTTGAAAGTCTCATATCACTCTGCTATCAGTCAACAATTAACAGGTGGTCCTAGGCAGGACTCTGAAAACTTCTCTGGGATGTGCAATAAAACTGGAATGCAGGAGAGGCGCACTGTCCCTTTCCTCTCTGAGAGGACCCTTGAGAGCATCCTCTTCCCCTTTTCCTATCCCTTCAATAAACTCATGCTGGTTACTCTTAAAAAAAAAAAAATCTTTCCCAAAGAACTTTCAAGTGATAGAGTTCTATATTCTTCTTCCCCCTAAAACCCCCCACTTTGTTTATTTTATACAATGTGTCTGTATGGAATAGAATTTACTGGCCCTAGTCAGTAAATAGAGCCCATTCTTTGGTTGTGGTCCAATTGCTCCTACTCTTTTACAAGTCATGGCAATTTTTTTAAGAAAGTTGTTATAACAAGGCAAATAAAAACATCTTTAAACAGCCAAAGAATCAAAGATCTTATCACCTGTCAGTAAAAATTCTGGAAAAGATGATCCCTCTGATACTACTATAAATAAATAACAGAAATCATATATCGTCAGTGTTAGAAGAAATCTAACAACATATAATACAAGATTCTTGTAAAAAAGTGGAAAATGAGGCCTAGAGATGTAAAGTGAATTTTACAAGAGCCTAAACTAAAATATGATGTCAATTAGTACTCGATTTAAGTCTTCTAATCCCAAGCGCAGTGTTCTTATCTCTACTTGGTCCTTCCTAAAGCATAGTCTCTTAATTACACAACCTACTTGACATTATGTATGCAAAAGAGCAGATAACTCTGGAAAATAAAAACCCCAATCTTGAAGCAACAGTCAAGAAATAGAATACAATGATTTAAATACCGAATAACTGAGGAAGATGTATAAGGAGATAATGAAGTCTTGTGAACACTGTACTGATTCGTCAACTGGCATGAAGTGCTTTCTTTCCTGGTCATCTTCTCTTTTGACAGCTTCATAGAGGAAGAGGCAATCTAGATCCAAAAGCAAGTATGTTGGTGCCTGAGATCATCCTAAGTAATCCATCACTCTTGGAAAATGAACTTTTAAAAGATAACTTGGGCTCCTCACCTGGCTATACTTCTGATGGAAACTTGCTTTCTGTAATTAAATTGTATTTTATATATATTAAATTTTTAAATAAACTGTACAATGTGCTTTTTGCAAGGCCTTGTTTTTCTTAAGTATACTACTAATTGCCTGCTAATTAATATTCTGTCAATTTGAAGTCATGAATTTTACAGAGTAGGGAAAACCTATAGTATAGTGAGAAGAACATGACTCAGCCACCAGACGAGGCTACATATACAGATTTTAACTACAAGTGCAAATAATGTGAATAATCAACACAGTTATTCAAATGACACAGGTAATTATCGTCATGATTGAGTAAATTATCCACTTAACCTTGCATGTACAAACATGATTTAAAAGAGACAAACAGCTAGATAGATAGAAAAGTACCACTTTAGAAAATGAGGACTCTATAGATGTCTTCAATTTTATATGGAACCTATATCCTTGAATTTCAAAGACTATTCAGAATGTAGAGTGAAAGCTCAAGCCACAAAAGATTGATGGAAATTGGTACTGAGATCCCATGTAAAGCCAAAATCTTCAAATCAATGTTCTCAGCAAGAGTAGGCTAGAAAAAAACTTACCTTTACTGGAGGAGTATGTAGAGTATAGTTTCTTTCTGTCTCAATTCTGGGCTGGAAAATAAAAAGAGATAGAGAAGAAAGACTATTTCTCCTGATCGGTTACAGTGATGTCTCCAGGCACATATGAATTTTGTATTCAAATCTATACTAAATATGTGGGCCAGGAAAATAGAAATTTAAAAAATTCATTTAAAGCGATCCAGACACATAACAGTTATGAAGTGCAAGGCAGAAAGAAATACAAATTCTCAAAAAAATTCTCTTGGAGGTAGAGAGATTTATCCATGAGACTTCCATAAATGTAGATCAAGTATATGTGAAAGAATGAACAAAATATAAAATATTCAAGGACACAGTTAATATGAATAAGAATTATACAAAATGACAGATTTAAATTCCCCACAGATTTCTATATTTATTTATCAGATACCAATCTTTATCAGATACTCATCATGAAGTAACTATGGAAAATGAGCAAAGAATATGATTTAAGGCAGATTTTAAGAATCACCAAATAAAACTTTCAGAATTAAAAAATATAATCATTGAAATTAAAATCTCAATGGGGGGCTGTGGCTGTGGCTCAGTGGTAGAATGCTCACCTAGCATGTGTGAGGCACTGGGTTCAATCCTCAGCACCAAATAAAAAATAAAATAAAGGTATTGTGTGTACCTATAACTAAATATATATATATATATATATATATATATATATATATTAAAAAATCTCCATGGGAAAGTTAAAATGCAAATTAAATTCAGATGGATGAAGAAGAAATGCACCACAAAGTAGATAGGGAGATATTATAAAATACAAGATAGAGAAGGAGAAATAGATAAAAAATATGAAGCAATATTGCTATAGTTTGAATATGGGTTGATATGTTAAAGACTCGGTCCCCAGGGTAAGTCTGGGGTAGTGGAACCTTTGAGAAGTAAGACTTAGTTAGTGATAGGCCCTTAGGTCACTGGGAGTATGATTTCAAAAGGGACTATAGGATCCTAGTCTCTCTCTGTCTCACTTTCTGCTTCTTAGCTCATGAGGGTTGTGGTTTACTCTGCAACATACTCCTGCCATTACATGCTGCCCCATCAGAGGCCCAAAGAATGGAACCACTTGATCTTGGACTGAAATCTCCAGAAACATAAGACAAAATAAAACTTTTTTCTCTTTATAAGTTAATTTCTCAGGTATTTTATTATAGTAACATAAAGTTAACACAAATGTGAAAGAACATGAAGAACAGAATGATAAGGTCTAATATACATCTAACAAGAATCAGAAGGATAGTAAAAGATTAAGGGAGAAGAAATACTGTAAAAGATAATGAATTCAAATTTTCCAAAACTGAAGAAAGGCATTTGTTCTCAGATTTAGGGAGCATAACAAACATCAAAATAGAAAAATAAAAAGAAATAGGGGCTGCGGTGGTGGCTCAGTGGTAGAGCGCTTGCCTAGCATGTGCAAGGCACTGGGTTCAAACCTTAGCACCACATAATGATGAAACAAATAAAGGCATGCTGTTCATCTACAACTACAGAAAAAAAATTTTTAAAAAGAAAAAGAAATAGAGAAATAAAAAGCAAATGTAGGGATTAGTATGGGGAGTCTGCCATTCTTCAGATCCATTTTTAGGTTCCTCCTCTATTCAGGAGCCCCAGGCTTCAGTGTTACACAGGTGCTGAAAGAAGCATAGGAAGAACACTGGGCACCCTGAAAGCCAGGAAATGATACCTCCTTGTTCTAGCAGCTTTCTTTAGAAAGGATGTAAGGTTTTTACTTCTCAGCAATGGAAACTCTCATTTATCATTGTCTAATTGATCAAGATTGACAACTTTGTCCCAGAAACAATTCTTGCCATCATAATGCATTTGCTGGAGGTGGGAACCCAAGATAGAGAAGATCTCCAAAGGATCTCTGAAAATGTCTTCTAGAGAAGCTGCTACCAGGACTGAAAGAAGATGGATTATGAATTGTGAAAAACAACTGGGATGCTTGTAGGGTAGCCACTAGCTTCATGGCTCCACACTTTCTATGGCTACGTCTGCCCAAACATGTGTTAACTGGAATATGCCTCTCCTGTTCACACTAAAAAGAGAATGGTTAGAATCATCTGGGAAATGGGGACACAAGTAGTGCCTTGCTCTAGTGGAAGAGTAATGTGAACCTGAGGAATCATGAGGAGAATGTATCACTAAGTAGAGTACATACTATTAGGAAGTAGTTACTGAGCAATGGAATGCATAGCAAGGTCACAGGGTTACTTAAAGTTACTCTTAAAGTTCTTCCGATTACTGCCAAGGCACTTCATAGAAGATACACTAGTGTTCAACAAGTATATATATGAAAAGAAATGTTCATCATCTCTAGCAATTAGAGAAATGCAAATTAAAACTACACTGAGAATCCATTTCACTCCAGACAGAAGGGCAATTATCAAGAATACAAGTAAAAATAAATGTTGGTGAGGATGTGGAGAAAAAGGTACACTCATCATTCATTGCTGGTGGGACTGAAAATGGTGCAACTACTCTGGAAAGCAGTATCGAGATACCTCAGAAAACTTAGAACCACCATTTGATCCAATTATCCCACTTCTCAGTATAAATCCAAAAGGACTTAAAATCAGCATACTACAGTGACACAGCCACATCAATGTTTATAGCAGCTCAATTCACAATAGCTAAGCTATGGAACCCACCTAGGTGCCCTTCAACAGATGAATGGATAAAAAACTGTGGTATATATACACAATGGAATATTACCCAACCATAAAAAAGAACACCTTTATGACTTTTGCCTGTAAATGGATGGAACCGGAGACTATCATGCTAAGTGAAATTAGCCAATCCCCAAAAAACAAAGGTCAAATGTTCTCTCTGATATGAGATGCTAACACAAAAAAGGAGGGGAAGGGAAGAATAAAATTTCTTTGGATTAGACAAAGGGGAATGAAGGGAAGGGATGGGGAATAGGAATAGAAAAGACAACAGAATGAATCAGACATTACTTTTGTGTTTATACACAAATACAGTGAATCTCCATACAACAAGGAGAATGAGATCCTAATTAGAATAAGTTATACTCCATGTATGTATAATATGTCAAAATACACCCTACTATCATGTATATCTAAAAAGAACAATTTCTTTAAAAGCTCTGAATAAAATATAAATAGAAATAAACTAAAAAAAAAATAATCAAATGTAAGAAGTTGAATGATGCCTCCACAAAAAGATGGCCAATGTCCTAATCTCTGGAACCTGTGAATATGACCTTATTTGGAGAAAAATTCTTTGTAGATGGAAGTTAAGGATCCTGAGATGAGATTTCCAATGACAGATATGCTCAAAACAGTAAAGAAGAGGGAAACTTAAGATAGAGGAGAGAAGACCATAAAGACCTATGTGAAGATGAAGGCAGAGACTGAGGTTATGCTGCCACAAACCAAGGAACACTAGAGTCATTGTTAAAATAACAGAAATGTCATCAGAGGACACAGGTTTAAAAAATAAAAACTAGTTTAATGGAGAAAGAAGGGTAAATTTTTCATAATTTCCTGAAAAGATTCCTTATCTTTTTTTTTAAAGGAAGGGAAACCAAGCATAATGGTGCATTCCTAAAGTCCCAGCTATTAAGGAAGCTGAGGCAGGATCAAGTCCAGCCAGGACAACATGAGACTTCACCTCAATTTTAAAAAAAAGAAAAGAAAGAAAGAGAAAAAGAAAGAAACAAAAGAGAGGCTGAGGCAGAAGGATCACAAGTTCAAAGGCAACAAGGCCCTGCCTCAAAATTAAAAATTTTAAAAAGGGGTAGGGATATAACTTAGTGGTTAAGAAAAGGAAAAAAAGAGGAAGAGGAAGGAGAAGTAAAACTTAAAATAAATAAATGTCACTACACTTCAAAACTTGGACTTAAAATACACAAGAATGTTTGAGGTCCAAGGACAATATTTGAAGGTGAAAGGGAAATTTCCAAATATTTACCTCAGTTCTTGTACTACGCAGTTGTACTTGTAAACTTTTCTTTCTTCTGAACTTTTTTTCTCCTGAAAAATCAGAGGATTTTTCTTCTCTACATAGGAATACTGATGTTTTATACCTAAATCACACAGAAATTAGAATAACTCCTAGATTGTTTTTCTTCCTCTTTCCTCTTTTCAACATTTAATTATGGACATTTTCAAACAATAAACCAAAGTACACAGAATAATATAATGATCCCCACATAAAACTATCACCCAGATTCGCTAATGGCCAGTCTTATTCCATCTATATCTTTATCCCTGCTCTTATCCTTTATTATTTTGAGGTAAACTTCAGTACATATTATTTCATTACAAAGTTCTTTTGGGGTGGGGTGGGGTACTAGCAATTGAATCTAGAAACACACTACTACTGAGTAGTGTGCCCAGCCTTTTTCATTTTTTATTTTGAGACAGGGTCTTGCTAAATTACTAAGGCTGGCCTCAAATTCATGAACCACCTTCTTCAGACTCCCAAATAGCTGGGATTAGAGGCTGTGCCACTGTGCATGGCCTCATCTATAAAGATTTCAAATATATATCTCCATAAAGTGTTTTTCTTCTTTTAAAAAAATCTAAGCCAGGCACGGTGGCTCATGCTTGTAATCCCAGGACTTTGGGAGGCTGAGACAGGAGAATTGAGAGTTCAAAGCCAGCCTCAGCAACAGTGAGGCACTAAGCAACTCAGTGAGACCCTGTCTCTACATAAAACACAAAAATAGGGCTGGGGATGTGGCTCAGTGGTTGAGCACCCGAGTTCAATCCCTGGTACCAAAAAAAAAAAAAAAAAAAAAATCTAAAATGCTATCATGACCCCTGAAATATTAATAGGCATTTCTTAATATCATCAAGTGAGATAATCAGTGTTCAAGTTTCCAGCTGTCTCTTAAATGATATGTTTCATCACTTTGCATCAGGATTCAATAAAGTCGCCATGTTATAATTGGCTAATACATCTTAAATCTCTTTTCATCTATATCTTCTCCTTATATGTTTTGATGATGATATGACGTCATTTGTCCTGTAGATTTTCCAGTCTGGATTTTGCTGGCAGTTTCATCATCGTTATAGGATTCTAAAAGTTTGATCATATTAATGTTTAATTTTTTAGGGGAGAAGTACAAAACCACTTGGTTTTTTAAGTGGCGTTTTTCCATCAAAGTACATAATGTCCAATTGGCTCTCTGTATCACTTTGAATATATGAATTTAAACATATTTGATGTAGTTTAGTTCCCTGTAATTCTTTATTGATGCTCCTATTTTCTCATCTTCCCTGTAATTCTTTATTGATGCTCCTATTTTCTCATCTTCAGTGGGAAAAAGTGGAAGCTTCTCCAAGTAGGCACTTAAGTCCTCCTGATGCATCACTGGTAGCATTCTTCCTTAGTCTTCTTATCTGTGGAAGTCAGGATGTTCTGGGCTTATCTGTACATTTTCTCTCCCAGACCTGCAACTGGCCACTTCTCCAAAGAGCATTTTAATAAGAAATGGTATTTCAAGGCTAAAGTCTGGGCACTAGAAGCTGAACTGCCTTTTAATAATTATTCTGCTTTCTTATTGCTTTTATTTCTTACTTCCACTTCTTATTGTACTGCAAAGAACTTGCACAACACAAACATCACATAAAGTATACAACAAGATAAATACAATTAGCCTCAATCAAATTGGAAAAGACAAGAGCCATACTCTTAGAAAACTACATAGTTTTACTTCAGATAACCCAGGATATATCTAAATTTCAAGGACAAACATAAAATGATTTTTGTGTTCTTGAAACTCAGGAATGATTCTGGGCTAAACTAGATCCCAAACTTGTCTTCTTCACATTGTAATGACCTGGAGAGCTTCAGAAAATACTAATACCTATGTCCCATTCCCAGACATTATGGTTTAATTGTTTGAGTGTGGCCTGATATTTGGAGTTTTAAAAAATACCCATGTAATTCTAACATGCAGACAAATTGCGACTTACTATAGCAAACCCCATAAGCTTGGTTCTGTCCAGTATTCACATCAACTGAGTTGCAACTCCTCATATCTTGGAGTAATATCTTACTCTTCCTTGTATGCAAAACTAAAATTCTTTCAGAAATGGTTCCTTCTTTTTAGAGCAAGGGTCTGTCTAGGTAATACACAGGATAATGACTAAGTTATATCTTTTAACAGCTTTAGGTAAATTTAGTCCTAAACAAACTTGTAAAGTAAGAGAAATTTTTATCATACATCCAGCAGATAGTTTGCCCTTTGGACTCTGTATCTCTTTTAATTTTTTATTTTATTTATCTATTTATTTATTTATTTATTTGGCAGGAGGGATACTGGGGATTGAACTCAGAGTCATTTTCAAGCCACATCCCCAGCCCTATTTTGTATTTTATTTAGAGACATAATCTCACTGAGTTGCTTAGTGCCTCACTTTTACTGAAGCTGGTTTTGAACTCACAATCCTCCTGCCTCAGCCTCCCAAGCAGCTGGGATTACAGGCCTGTGCCACTCTGCCCAGCTTCTGTATCCCTTTTAAATCCAATCCTCCAGATTCCTATCCTGAGATCCCATTACCTTGCTCTTAGTCCTCTCTATAGTCCTCTGGTCTCATAAGCAATGACTTTCAACTATTTTAAAAATAAATAGGCTAAAATAAATTTTCTATTGAGAAACAGTTCAGAAAGACAATATATAATAACAAACTATTTCCCAAAACAATACTTATCCGTATTATGTAAAAAGTACTCTAATATCAATTCCAAACTATTTCCTTCAAAAAGAAAAAACTAGTAGTGACTTTCTTTTTGTATGTTTGTTTGTTGTTGTTGTTGTTGTTGTTTAGTTTTGGGGTTGTTTTAGTTTTGTTTTGTTTTGTTTTTTGGTACTGGGAATTGAACCAAGGGCTGCTTAACTACTGGGCTAGATCCTCAGCCCTTCTTTATTCTGAGACAGGATCTCACTAAGTTGTTTAAGGCTTCACTAAGTTGCCGAGGCTGGCCTTGAACTTGTGATCTTCCTGCCTCAGCCTCCCAAGTTGCTAGGATTATAACCATGCTCAGCAACTTAGTAGTGACTTTCTAAACTGATTTCATGATCCATTAATGGGTCACAACCTAGAACCTACTGCTGCTTTGCTTCTCTCACCTCTTCCCCATATATCCCTCCTAAAATTGAGTCTTCCTATACCTGGTTCAATCTTGGCGCCCACTCTACTGCATGATGTTGGTCTTTCATCTTCTTTTTTAAGTATAAGTATGTTTTTAAATTATAAGCTGCCTCAAACATTGTATGGAATAGAGATGATTTGGTATAAATAATGAATAGTTTTAAAATATTTGTCCTGTAACCCATTCCTTTGAGGCATGTGTCTCCAAAGTGCTAACCTACTTTGAACAATGCTAAAGAAAGAAGGTAAAGGACACTCCCCCTACCTTCTATTCCTTCCTAGATCACAAGTTTTATTGTGGTCTTCTAGAAATAATTGACTTGCTTTTGTCATCTAACAAACAGGAATCATAGTAAAAAATGTTAGATTAAATTAAATGGATATACAAACTTATGGTAGGTAGAGGAGATTTGGGCTTAAGTGCCTCTTTAATCACAAGCATGGACAATTTCCAACTTCACCAATTGGTAAGATTAGCATATAGTTGGCAAAAGATAAAGTGACATATATCCAGAATGTTTTCTCAGAGCTTTCTTCTTTTACAAGCAAGTTTTCTATTCCAATCTTTTAAATATTAAAAATAAGCATTATTTATCCTGCATATATGTGAAAAGCTAGAGCTTCTTTTGTAACTAACAAAAGGTAACCAAGGCAATGAAATACACAAAAAAAGAATTTACAAATATTCTAATGGTTTAATTTCATGAAAACCAGTAACCCAAGCTCAGATGGAAGAACACTTCTATTTCCTTCCTAAATTACCTTTAAGATAAACTTACATGAGGATATAGCTCAGTTGGTAGAGTGTGTGCCTTACATGCACAAGGCCCTGGGTTCAATCCTTAGCACCATTAAGAAGAAGAAGGAGGGGGAGGGGGAGGGGGAGAAGGAGGAGAAGAGGGAGAAGAGGGAGAGGGAGAGGAACTTACAGTAAGACTCACTGATAATTACTTTCATCTAACTGTTATTCTGTGATAGATAACAGGCTTCCATATGTCTGTGACAGAAGTGAGCAAAGATGTAAGAATGGCTATTTAAGAGGTAAAGCTATGATCCTGAAAGAATGGCCACAAATGAGCAACATAAACTATGTTTGGCAGCAACAAAAACATAATTCAATAAAGTTAAGATCAGCATTTTTAGCTTACATATTTTTATGCTCTCGGTTATAACCCCTAATTTCAGGTGAAACTTTCTTTTCCACTGTTTTAGAAAATTTTATGTATTTCTTGCTTTCAATATTTCTTCTTGGCAAGTTGGTTCCAAAAGAATCAGAGTCATTATCTGATAAGTCAATCTTTTCTTCTGCCTGTGAATAATCAAGAGTCACAATTATCCATGTTCTCTTTGTATATATAATTACAATTAAATACAACATTAATTACAATTAAATTACATTAAATACAACATTCTGGGTCCAATAATTCATTTTAGATCAGTATTTTTTCTCAAATAGTGCTACCAAAGGGAATTTTATTGAAAAGAATTTTATTCATTAGTGCATTATTATTTCAGATTACATACTCTAAATATCACCAGTTTTCCTTAATGCACTGTGCACCTATAAAGTACATGACATTCATTAATATATCTAACAATACCTGAATCTAGTTCAAATTAAAAATATTTACCATATGCTTTACAAAGATATAGTTTTAATCACAAAAGTTAACTATATTTTAGATGCAAATCAAAGGCATGATCCATGAAAGAAATAATTGATAAACAACTCCATTAAAATCTAAAAATTTTACTCTATGAACAAACCTATCATAAGGAGAGGACAAGCACTGAGAGAAAACATTTGCAAAGAATATACCCAATAAAGGAATATTATCCAAAATATACAAAGAACTCTTGAAACAAAGCAATAAGAAAAAGAACAACTCAATTTTTTAAAATCTCTACTATTTTACTAATAAAATCAATATAGAAATCATTTTTTAAAATCACAAGAATCCATTAATACAAGAAAACCATGTAACACTGCACTAACATAGTTTAAAAACTCTGAAATAATTTATCACAATAAAATTCTATGATATAATTGACCACATTAATATATACAAAAATGAAATTGGGTAGACTTGTACATAACTGCTAAGAAGGCACTTTGAAATACCACACCCTTCTCCATTTTAACAAAAAATAATAAAATACAACTTAAGATAATTTCAGCTGTCATCACCATTATTTAATATTATACTGGATATAGAGCCAAACCAACCCAACAGGAAAAATAAATTAATCATGTTAGAATATTGATAATAAGAAATGCCAAAATCTTTGAAAATGACATTAGTATAGTGTATGCCAGAAAGGCCAGATAGAAAAAAAGAAGCCATTTCTAAACTGAAAAACCAACCTCCAAATGAGTATAATCTTCATAAAGTTCATGACATAAATACAAAGAGAAATGGACAACTTAAGTAAAGTGGAATCACAATAACTGAATTGTGACTGTCTCTGGAATAAACTTTATAGGCAAAAAGAACAACAAAGAATGCTAAATTACATTGATGGGTAGTTATATTTTAGCAGAAATAGTATAGTTTTTATATATATATCTCAGCACCTTCCATTCTATTTTATGGAGTGTTATAGTCTGTTTCCCTTTCAATATATCTATGCTCTGCCTGCTTAAAAAAAGGCCTACTGATATATAGTTGACAAATAAGAATCATACGTGCTTATGTATAAAACATGATGTTTTGGGGTTTTTTGCTTTAGTTTATTTAATCTACTTAGCTACACATGACAGTAGAATGCATTTTGATTCATTGTACACAAATAGAGCAAAATTTTTCACTTCTCTGGTTGTACATGATATAGGTTCACATCATATGTATAGTCATACATAAACCTAGAGCAATGATGTCCATCTCATTCCACCATCTTTCCTGACTCTTTGTTCCCTTCTCTCCCTTCTGCTTTGACCAAAGTTCCTCCATTCTCCCCATGCCCCCTCCCACATTATGGATCAACATCCTCTTATCAGAGAGAACATTTGACCTTTGGTTTTTTGGGATTGGCTTCCCAAAAAACCAAAAACCAAATGTTCTCTCTAATAAGTGGATACTGATCCATAAAGGAGGAGGGGTCATGGGAAGAATGGAGAAACTTTGGTCAAAGGTGAGAGAAAGGAGGAAAGAGGGCATGGGGTCAAGAAAGATGGTGAAATGAGATGGACAAAAATACCCTAGGTACATGTATGACTGCATTTATGGTGTAACTCTATGTTGTGTACAACCACAGAAATAAAAAGTTGTGCTCTATTTGTGTACAATGAAAAAAATAAAATAAATAAAATTTTAAAAATCAACCTTGGTGTCCATGGACAAATGGATAAAGAAACAACATGGATAAAACTGAAAGTTACATGAAATAAGCCAGGTACAGAAAGACGAACTGTATGAGCTCATTTATATGTGAAATCTAAAAACCCTGATCTCATAGACATATAGTAGAAAGCTGTTTACCAGAAGCTGGAGGAGAGAGGAAAGAATGGGGAAAGGGAAAATATTGATCGAAGGGTACAAAGTTTCAGTTACACTGGAGGAATAAGCTTTAGTGATCTGATGCACTGCATGGTAACAACACTTGTTAATAATGTATTGTGTATTTCAAATTGCTGAAAAAACAGATTTTTAATATTCTTATACCAAAACGATAAGTGGTTGAGGTCATAGGAATGTTAATAAACTTGACAGAATCATTCAATAATCATTCAATAATATACATAGATGAAAATATCAAATGTATCCCATAAATACATACAATTATTATTTGTCAATTTTAAAATAATTTTAAAA
The DNA here is from genome assembly GCA_028644305.1 of Xerus rutilus. Taxonomy (NCBI): domain Eukaryota; kingdom Metazoa; phylum Chordata; class Mammalia; order Rodentia; family Sciuridae; genus Xerus; species Xerus rutilus. Next base: position 14,997,422 of record CM053402.1, read on the forward strand.
TTCAATGACTATTTTTTAGAAAGGTGAAAATCCCAAACACAATAAACAACAAATATGAACAAGAAAGTAGAGTAAAAAGAACTCACTCATTGTTGGTGGGAATGCAAATGGTAACAGCCACTTTGGAATACAGTTTAAATTCTTTAATCTCCTGAAGAATTATCCAGGTCCCTACCTCCAAAAGATATTCCTACCACACACCACAGAACTCCTCTTGGTATGGTACTACATGGGTTGTTAGATGACAGTCCAACATATGTTCACTAAAAGAGCTCAAAAGTCACCTCAGATATTAGGCAATTTCTTGAGGACTTTATTACTCTCTAAATTTGCCTAATGACCACAGATGTATAATAATAATATAAGCCAAAAAACACAGAAAAATAAGGAATCTTTAAAAACTGTCTTGAATAAGTACCTGGCAGAACAAATGTGTTTTTGTTTCCATCTTTCTGTTAAGAGATAAATTCTGCTCTTCAGGATTCAAAGGCCTTGATCAACAAGTATGATTGAGCAACAGTGCAAAAAGATTCCCTGTCAGAAAAAGAAAAAAAATAGAAAGACAAAAATCATATGCCTATTTAGGAAGTTTAAGTAATTATATTAACCTACCTGAAGTTATCTCTTCAATGTAACACTCACTTAAGGTTTAATACCTAGCAATGGAGATATATGGACATGAGATTTTTTTTTTTTTGAAAAAGCAGTTATTAGACTATAAATCACAGGAGAGCATCCAGTCCCTTTGTGGTATAAAGAGAAGTAAATAAATGCATCTCAAATGGCATGAAAAGCAGAGAAATCCAATTATATTTATTCAAATAAATCCTAAGGAGTAGAACTACAGAAATAGCAATCACCATGCTATAAACACTTTGACATGAATTATTTAATTTATTCCTCACAACTGTCCTTTAAGGAATTGCCATTATCCTTATTTTACAAATGAGAAGAATAAAGACTCGGAGAGAAATGAAATTTCCCAAGATCACATAGCCAGCAAGTAGTGGAATCAGAATTTGAAATTAAGCAATCTAACTTGAAAGCCCATGCCCTTCAGCACCATACAACATTGCTCTCAAAACAATACTACTGCAAACCAAAGATGTTTTAGCTCCACTTGAGACCACAGATTTTCACATCATACAACAGTAATAACCAATACTTTAGGAAATTCCCAAACTTTTCACAATGTTTTTTACCCATACCTGAGCCATATCTGAACAGCTGTTTATTACATTATTAGTTATGTTACATTATATTAGAATGTAGTTGTAACCATTAGTTGTTGTGGACTAGGTTAACGTGAGAGACTCCATCTTTGCTAAGGCATTCATTTTAGTTCCTTATGACCCTGTGCTGAACCCAGAGCTTTGTCAATTATTAATGATCATGGAAAGTACCGAATTTGTTCAGGTTACAAATGATTATGGAAAGTACCAAATGTGTGCAGAATGCATGCATTGCCTCATACGCATGGTTTCACTAACAGCTCAATTCAGCTTCTGAACCCCTGCTCGCTTGCAGCTATGCCAACCAGGATGTGGTTTTTGCCTTTATATACCCTGAAATGCTCAGGCTTGGTGGTGTTCCCTGCGGGGTCTTGTCGGGTGGCTAATAAAGAAATCACTGGAACTGGCCAGCTAATAAAGACTCTCCCATTTGGGACTTGGTATGTTTTCTGAGCAGTCTGCCCCATAACAATGTCTTTTTCATATTGTGAAGTATCATTATTCGGTCAAATGGAGACACAATACTTTTAAATAATTTGCACTTATTTATGAAATATACTATAGTAATTACTTTTGAATGTGATATATCTACTATCTCTGAAATCCAAAATATGTTAAACAAAATAGGTTTAAAACAATGAAATCACGTTAACAATACCCATCTCAAGAAGACATTAGAAATCTATACAGGCCTCCCCAGCAACCCATTCTATGCAGTCTCTTCTAGATATTCTCTGATCAGTTCAATCTTTAAACTATTTGTCACAGCAATACTGTCTTCACTATCCTTATTGCCCTCACTATTCAACTTACCCTAATCATTTGGATTTTAATTTTCACATGTGTAGCTCTTCTATCAACTACAGACTAAAAGAACTGGGACAGGTAACTTGTCATTCTTGGAATTATTTCTCATAGTATCAAGCATAATGGTACATAAAATGATAAAAAAAGAAAAAGGAGAAAAATGAAGGAAGTCGATGATTGGGAGTTCTTCGATCATCTATCCATTCATTCCTCAACCTGTAAATTCAACATAGATTTATCGCATGCTTACTATGTTAAGCTCTCTTTCTGGGCCTGAGGATATGGCAGTAAATAAAATAGGGAAAAAAGTCTGGCTCGTGAGGAACTTATATACTAGTTAATGAGAGAGATGATAAAATAGAAAAAAAGTAAAATATATTGTACTGGTCAGTTATGTGTGATAAATTCTAACAAGAAAAAAGTAAAGGGGAGGAGAATGTGAAGCATGGTATAGGGAGTGACATGCAAGGAACAGAAGGGTGGCCAAAGAACACTGCACTGAAAGGGAGACTCGAAGGTAGAGGAACTGAGGTAGGGAGCCAATGAATATCTTAGAAAAGAGGCTTCAACCAGAAAGAAGAGGAGTACAAAGGCCTAGAGCAAAAAGGAGCCTGACTATTCAAGAATAGTGGGAAGACACAGGAAGCTGAAGCAGAGACAGCAAAGAGAATGGAGGAGGAAGGCAGGTCACAGGAGGGGCCCTCTATAACACTAAGAACTTAAGCTTAGACTCTGAAGGAGTGGGAATCATTAAAGAGTTCTGAACAGAGGGAGAGAAGACCTGAAGTCCTTTCTGAAAGAATCACTCCAGGGCCTCAGCGAAGGGAAGAAAGTACTTCAAACAGAGTAATCAATTGTGGGGAAAGATGCTATTGGTCAAGGAAGACAAGTATTGAATGACTCATCAGGTTTTGCAAGGTAGAGAGGACACCCATAATGTTGAGAACAGCCACTGGATGGTGTGGTAGGAAGATAATGTCCCTGGAGTGAGAACAACGTGGTGAAGATGGACACAGGAGACATAAGGTAGACTCTCCCATAACGTTCCGCTGTAAAGGGAAAGAGAAGTAACAAGGAGGAAATGGAGTCATGAGGATTTAAGACGGGAAAAACAAAGGCATGTTCACTGAAAACTGGGTAAGACATGCCACTGCAGAGTACTTCCCCTCTTTCGCTCACACTGCACATCCCTCACAAATTGCCTCACTCATTTTTCCCTTGCAAATGTCCATTAACAGCAATGGCATACACGACCTCATTGCACCTATTACCATCAAGGAACGTTCAAACATTAATCACCCCCATTTGTCATATTTGCTTAACAAATATTGAGTAAATCTCCACCTTGGGCAAAAACCTATGCTCTGGTGGATTCCCACAGGCCCTGTTTTTATGAGGCAAACAACTCTGGGAAGAAAGTCAACATGTCAACAAATAAGCAAACCATCCGGGAGATAAAAGCGCAAGCTGCAAGGACCAGGCAGTTTCCAACCACTGTGTCCTCCACCCTTCTACAACCACAGCCACCTTCTGAGGGACCACGTGATGAGTCCCAGTCCTCCTCACTCTGCCCCTCTGACTGTCCTGTTCGGTCGCCCCGCCTTCCTTTCTGGAACCTTCCTTCACCCAGCTCCTTAATGTTCTACTTTGTCCTTTCTCACCACATCACATTTCCTCCCTCTGGCTTCAGGGTTCTTCCTTCCCCTCTCCTCAGCAAACCTCGCCTGGACACCTCATCCCGTCAGAGTTGCTGCTAGCGTTTGGACCCTCCCGGCCCCCTGCCCTGTCCCTCAGGCTGAGCCTGGCTCGGCGTTAGGCTGGTGTCCACCAGGCGCCTCAGACCCCTCACGCCCCTCACGCGCGCAACGCCCTGGCTCCGCCTCCTTCCCCCGGCTCTCGTGCAACACGGCCCCGCCCCCGAAGTCACCTGACCCGGCCCGACGCTCCGCCCACCTAGCGGACCCTGCTGGGCAGACTCGGGGCGCTGCCGCCACCACCGCCAACACCATCCAGGCTTTAGGGCGGGCAGGCGTCGGGGAAGCGGCTGTGCTCGCCCCGGTCTGGGCGCCAACGGGAAAGTGCTGCGTTGAGCCGGTCGCCCCACCTCATAAGGGGCTGTGACCTCACCCGGCCTGGCACTGCGGAGCCTCAGCTCCAGTGTTTGGGGGCAGGGGTCGTTCCGCGCGCTGTTCTCCCGCCTCCCTGGATTTCGTCCTCCATTCTACCCGTTCGCTTCTCTGCCAGCAGCTGTTTTCGCTCATTCTCTGGTGCCTCCCCATTTCATTTTGGTTTTCTGGCCATCCTTTGAATACCTCCGCCCTCTCTTTCTTCCAGAGTTTGCGGTGCATCTTGGTTTCTGATACTTGCTCTATTGGTCTGTAATCCAATACCAGGGACTGGAAAGGCAGAGGCAGTAGGACCGCAAATTGGAGGTCAGCCTTCGCAATTTAGTGAGACCCTGTCACCAAATAAAAAATAAAAAGGGCCGAGGATGCAGCTCAGTGATAGAGCGCCCCTGGATTCAATCCCCAGGCACGGAAAAATAAGCAAATAAGAGACAAAGCAGCAGCTTTAAGGCCCTTCTTCCCAATATTTAGATGAAATTAATCCCAGGCTACCTTTTGGGGTACTCTTTCTTTTGTAAGAGATAGTTTGGTTTGCTTTTATTAAATCAACTTTTGTACTTCCTGCAGATGAAATGATGGTGGCAAAAGAAGAAAAAAAATGCTTTCTTCAAATATTATATTCCTAAAACATTGTATAAATTCAGTTATACCGGGTGCAGTGGCGCATTACTGTAGTCCCAGCGACTTGGGAGGCTGAGGTTGGAGGATCACAAATTCAAAGCCAGCTTCAGCAACTTAGCGAGACCCTATGTCAAAATAAAATATGAAAAGGGCTGGGATGTGGTTCAGTGGTTAGGGGCCCTTGGTTCAATCCCTGGTGCAAAAAAAAAAAAAAAAAAATCCAGTTCAGTGGAATTAATCATTTTCTATGGCCATACCAAACTAAATTTGTAAATGCTCTGTCAAGTTATGAACATTTTATAAAGATTTTTCTTATAAAAAGTCCAATACTTAATATCTCTCCTTTATAAACATATCAGTATGTATGTTTACATGCATTTATCCAAACTGAGTTCTCTGTTATCTACATTGAATTGAACAGTACGGGCTTTAGATAGATTGATACAATTCAAATTTTGTCTTTACTGCACACAATTGAGCAAATTACTTATACTCCCTGAGTCTGTTTTCTATTCTTTAGGGGTTTCAAGAATTTTAAAATGTATATGTAGTGCTTAATAAATGTTGCAATATTTAATTCCTTCAGTGATATTACCTGATCATTTGTATCTTTTTTTTTTGTAGTGAACAAAGAATTAGAAATTTATTTTTGATATCAAAATTTTCACAAATTTCCAAGAGTCCGAGGGATTACAACATTCTCTGAGGAAACATGCAGCAAAAATTTGCAGAGATGTTTGGACATGAGTTCAGGAATGGACTGTGAGACATTTCCCTGGTAACATAAGCTCTGTGAACCAAATGAATTGAGTGAAAAGAATTTTCACTAGAAATGGGATCTGCCAGAAGGCCTCGTCCGTACCCTGTTCTGCCTGTTAAAAGAGTAACTTAAAGAGAACTTGTAATTGCACTATTTTAACACTTGTTCTTTACTACGAGGAGAGAAACAGCAATATCAAAGTCTTTTTTATGATCTTATAACTATCCTGCTTTGCCCAGGTTTTTAAAAAGAGATGTTGTTAC
>CM053402.1:15003730-15052302 GCA_028644305.1 Xerus rutilus
GACAGGTGACAAAACTGGGCTGCACAGCCCGGAATTTCCTGAGAGTCAGGCCCAACAGCCATAAATTTACAAACTCAGGACAGAGCCAGGGCTTGGCATTCCGTTCTCTGAAATGAGAAGCCTCAGCCCTGCCCTTTTCTTTAGGGAGAATGGCCTGGTGAGGAAAGCTGGCTTCTCACTGAGGTAATGAAGAACACGGACTCAGCTCCATGTCACCCTCAAGCTAAGCAGGGTGCATCCCTGCAGGAGGCATCGGAGAACAAAGGCTGAGGAGCTGTGCTCTGGGGACACTTCACACGTTTTAAATTAAACATTTCCCCACGTCTCTCTCTCTCTCTCTCTCTCTCTCTCTCTCTCTCTCTCTCTCTCACACACACACACACACACACACACACACACACATGACACACATACACAACCACTTCCAAATACTGACATTCTCCCAGCCCACCCAACTCTAAGCCCCAAATCCCACCCCATGAATACTGTCCCCTGTAAACATGATGGCAGAGACGCCCACAATCCTGGCATAGTCTGATAATGATCTGATGGTGACGTCTTGTCATTACGTGCCCCGATAGGTGATATTGGTGAAGGTGGACGTGGCCTCTTTATACAGTGGGTTGTTGGCCTGTGGAGAGAATAGGAGAGCATCTTACAGTCAGGTCCTGGGTCCTCTCCTGCCCCAAAGGTTTCAATTTCACCTAAGAGTTTTGCCCAAGACATCCTTCTCTGACGTAGACTGGACGGAACAGGCTAATGCTCATTTTACTCATACTTTCACTTTTAGGATGGGAAAGGGTAGGAAATAAGAGGAAGAAAAAGGAGGTGGCCATCTTGCTACTATTCTTAAAGGGTTAAAATCAGTTCAGCATGGTTTTTTTGTTGTTTTTGTTTTGGGGTTTTTTTGGAGGCCCATCATTCTTTGACAATCCCAAAACGTTCTAGAATAGCTTTTACCCAAATCTGTCCTGTGTCCTCCTCTCCTCCTACTCTTTCTTTTGTTTTCTCCCCTTTTTCTCTCACTGTGACAGTGTCAGCCAATGTGGGCCAGAGAGAGGACCGCATTAGGTCATGGGTGATGGTCAGAATGCAGAGGACTTGTTTTCATCTCAACTCTTCAAGGATTACCCACAAAACTGTCATGTTATCAGGGGAAAATAAGCCCCTCACTAGGTTTCTCAAATTATTTTCCAACAAAAAATGATGAAACCTATGAAGTTAAGTAGCTCTTTTTTCTTTTTTCTTCTTCTTTTTTTTTTTTTTTTTTTGATATTACAAATTGAACCCAGGGACACTTTACCACTGAACTACATCCCAAGCCCTTTTTATTTCTTATTTTGAAACCAAGGGTGTCACCAAGTTGTTCAGGGTCTCACTGAATTGTTAAGGCTGGCCTCAAACTTGTGATCCTCCTGCCTCAGCCTCCTGAATTACTAGGATTATAGGCATACACCACTGCACCTGGCTAAGTAGTTCTTAATGGTAACTTTGAGAAGCCCAACACATTCTTCTCTACTTTGGAGATGTAGGATGCTCTCTATGCTCTTCACAGAAACATCCCAGTAGCTTTGAACCATTTGATACAAAACCCTGGGATCACCACCAAATGGGAACAATCTTCCAGCCTAATGCTGAACATTCAAGGAGTCGAATGTCATGTAGAAGGTCCAGATAATAGTTAAAATGTGGAAGATGAGCCAAAAGAGAATACAGTAAAATGAGTATATAAAAAGTTCTCAATCAATGCTTGTTTGATTGGGTTAAATCAGGATAAACAATAGGAACCATAAGAGAAGAGCTTGATTGGAAACTAGCATTTTATTATTTGGGGGAAAAGAAGAGAATGAGGTAGATTGATGTCCTGCCACTATTCCTAAGAGGCTGACCCCCAAAAGGAAGTCCTATAGTTACCTAATTCCCTCCCACAATCAGACAGGCTACTGAACTCCCCTACACTTAGTTTTCTTACTTATAAAATGGGAACAATAGTATTGCCCACCACGTAGGTTGTTTCAGGATGAAATAAGCTAATACATAAAAAAGCATTTAGAACAGTTTTTGGAATATGGTAAACCCTCAGTAAATGTTAGCTGTTATATTTTTTTCTATTTGTTTTCAGTGCTTTGGACATCAGTACTATATAATGTATTATGTGTTCTCAATATAGGTATATCTGCTCCAGTCCTGGAGCAGAGCTAGGTCCTTTTTGTTCTATCAGCACCCAAGACATGGCCCATGGTCACTGCATGGTTGAGGATCAGGTAGTTTTTAGGAAGCTTAAAGACAACAGTGAGACCATCTCCCAATTTCCAGAACAGAGAGTAATCTGAAAACTACAGTGCTGGCTGACTCCTCTGGCTACTCTGAGCTTCTGCTGTTCCCATTTCAGGATCTTGAACCAAAGACTCAAGAAAATGCCCAGCACAACCCAGCCTCTTACTGTGTCCCATTTTGCTCTGGCTCGTTCTTCTTCAAATTTAGCAAACTCTTTCCGGTCATGGATGGTGATGAGGAGCTTCCAGATGAGCAGAGTAGCAAGGCCGATGAGCAGAATAGCCCCCATCACTGATAGCAGGACCACAAGGATGTCAGGACCCTTGGGACACTCTGCAAGGAAGAAGCAGAGAGCAGGAATCACTTGAACTGGCTATGAAAGTGAGACCTTTGGTGTTATTTCAGAGTAACAATGCACTGTAAAGGCCTCTGAAGGAAACAGGACAGTTTTAAAACATAAATCATTGTTTGTATGTTTATTTTGAAGGGGGCAGTCTTTAGGGAGGCAATATTCTGTCCTGAGTGGTTTAAATCTCAGCTCTCAAGCTGGTGGTTCCTGCACAGAATCTAGACCACTTGGTGTGGGTTCACTCAACTGTTTATTTTTAAAAATTGATCTGGTGCACGTCTGTAATAACATCAGCTTGGGAGGCTGAAGCAGGAAGATCTCCAGTTCAAAGCCAGCCTCAGCAATTTAGCAAGCCTCTAGGCAACTGAGTCTCTAAATAAAATATAAAGAAGGGCTGAGGATGTGGCTCAGTGGTTGGGTGCCCCTGAGTTTAATCCCTGGTATGAAAAAATAATTACTTTGGCAACTGGGGATATGGCCCAGTGGTAGAGTACCTGTCTAGCATCCACAAGGCTCTGGGTTCTATCCCCAGGACCACACACACCAAAAAGAGGGGGAAAAAATTAAAAGATTGAAAACACTAGAACATACATCCCTATGAAATGGCTACCATCTATACCTGAGAGCAGTTGCCCCTTTTAGTTAGGACACGTGTTTTCTATTTGTGGGAGTCTTCACCACTCTCCTGTTTTTCCCCGAAACAGAGGCAAAGTGTGACTTGTTCTTGTGTTTGTGCCACTGTGCACACTGGCTTAACACACTGTACTGTGTGACATTCAGTGAACTCTAACTTTTCTGGATGTCTGTTTTCTATTTTCTTTGTCTTTAAAATGCAGAAAGTAGGGGCTGGGATTATGGCGTAGTGGTAGCGTGCTCACCTAGCACGCATAAGGCACTGGGTTCGATCCTCAGCACCACATAAAAATAAAATAAAGATATTCTGTCACCTACAACTAAAAAATAAACATTTTTTAAAAAATGCAGAAAGTATTCAACTCACTTTATGGGTAGGTGGGTGGGTGGGGTGCCAGTGACTGAACCCAAGGCCTTGCACAGGACAGGCAAGTGCTCTGCCAATGAGCTACACCCCCAGCCCTTCGAACTCACTTTAAAAAACTGTTGAGAGTAATAATGAAATGAAATATATTTGAAGAACTGACATCAATGCCTGGCACAGAATAAGTGCTCCATGAAATATTAGCCACCATTGTTACTAGTGTTCTTTTTATACCCAGCTGTTTTATTTATTTGCCTACTTAGCTCCTGTAGACATTAGTGTCTGTCAACCGTGGTTCAGATATTCACATCCTTAATGGCGATGAACCTAGTGGCTTTTTTAGCATGCTTAAAGACCAGGAAGCCTGCCAGCCATGATAATCTTAGGAGTTCTTTCTCACAATATTTGGTCATCTAAAATCCTGCACCATTGTAAGCTGACTTCCTGTTCAGCCCCAGTCAATAACCAAAGCAGACAGGTCCGTCATCCCTCTGAGGTTCAGCTGATTATCCTTTGCAGATATCTGCTTCCCATAAACCTCAGGTGTCTGACAAGTGACCTCACTCTGGAAACTTCAAGTGTTATGAAACCAGGTGTTTGTATATATGGGTGTTGATGAGTCTGGAAAGGAAGTCACACCCACTTTCCACACTGTCTCCCACCTTCTTCTCTAAACATACACTCTATGCTCACCACACATTACACAAACACAACCACCACCACAAACCAAGCTGGCCATTTCCCAACCCACCAAATTATACCCCCGTCTATAATTAAAGGAACGCCTAGAGAGAGGCTGTGAGTTCCAGTGTCTGAATTCCCAGGAGTGAAGGGCCCCAGTTTTTCTGGGAAAAACAATTATGAATTCTCTGGAAGAATGCAGTAGGGCTGACTTTCAAATCTCAAAGTGAAATCTCTTCCATTCTGCATGTTAGTCTGGGCAGGACAGGTAGAGTCCCAGGAGGTATTCAGGTGAAAACAATCTGTGCCTCATCTCTCCTAACAGGGGTGGGTGGCTTCCCAGAAGCAGAAGACAGGATCAGATGATCTCTCTCTGGCCCTCCCAGCCAAAGCAATGGACCCATATTGAGTGGGTCCATTCCCAAGGTCAGAGAAGTCTGGATAGGGTTTAGAAGATTTAACAAATAAAAGTATAGGAAGCCCAGATAAATTGTATTTTCAGATAATCAATGAGTTACTTTTTAGTATAAGTATGTACCAAGTATTGCATGGAACATACTATATTTTATCTGGTAACTCTGTCTGGGAGTGAAGAGAGCCTAGCTCAGGAGCCCATTCCACGTGGCTGTACCCCACATGGCCAATGCCTAACCATGTGACATGCTCCTTTTACTGCCATGCCAGGGCTCAGTCCTTCAAAGACAGCATCTGTGAGGCCATGAGTTGGCAAAGAGAATAACCTCCTACTATGCTCTGGGACCCCAGCTGCTATAATCTCCTCAAAGTCGGAGTCCCTAGAAAAGGTTGAGGATGGGGGTAAGAAGGAAGGCCGAGCCAGGACAAGCACAGGAAATGTGAGTCTCTGGACCTAAGCGACCCATGTTCTTTTTTTTAACTTTTTTTGTTCTTTTCAGATATACATGACGGTAGAGTATATTTTGACATATTATACTAGGCTCCCTTATCCTAACGTGGAGGACTGAGTCTACTGGCAGGACACCAGAGTTACCATCATCTTTATTCCCTACAATTTCAGACAGTAGATGACAGTCTCAAAATCCTAAGCCAAATGATTTAGATAAGTGATTCAGCAAAAGTGCCAGCAAAGATTGTGTAGCAACGAGACGAAGTAATGCGAGACCCAAAAGCCAAGGCATAATGCCTTTCTGAAATAAGTGGAGACAAAGGTGCGGATAGGATGGGTGGGACGGTGTGAGGACATCTTGGTGAAACCAGTCCACACCTGCTGGCTCACAGACACATCCCCAGACTCTCCTCTCCCCTTCCTCACATCAGCTTCCTTTGGAGTCACTAAATAAAATTAGGGTTATGCCCTTTCTTGACCTTCCTTCTCCCATGTAAAGGGCAAAAGTCTTGGCAAGTGCTGATGGACAACATTCCAGACAGGGCACTGTACACCCCTCCACCCATGGACACAGCAACGCCCCAGGTGACGTAGATGTGGCAGCTCTTTCCTAAGGAAGGGCGACCCGGGGTAGCTCCTCCAGACTTTCCTGCTTCCTTTTTCCCTGCCTCATTTCCTTCCCTTCCCAAGCAGCCAAAATTCTGTTAGCAGATACCAAGATGTACATAAGCCCACTTGTCCTCTAGGAATAATCAGTCCTAGCAAATCATTCAAAACCTCTTTATTAACTAACTTCTTGGTAGATGTACAAGGCTACAGCAATAGATAAGACAGACATGGTTCCTGCATTTGTGAGGCATATGATCTACTGAGAAGATGAGCTGATTAAAGAAGTAATTTAATTCTAGTGAAATGAAGGCCTCTCTAAGGAAGCATAGATGCTATGAGAGTCAAACAGGAGAACCAAACCTAGTTGGCAGTGTGGAGGTCAGGGGAGGTCTGACAAGGCTCCTCGGGGGAAGTGATAAGCCTAAAGCAAGAGGCACTCAAATGTTGGGGTGTAGCCCAGTTACCAGGAACACTAGTCACACAGAGGTGCAGGTTTGTGGAAGTAAGGCAGGGCTCAGGACTGGTTTTTGTTGCTGCGTACTGAACCCAAGGCCTCACACATGGTAGGCAAGTACTCTATCACTAAGTTATAACCCCAGCATCGGATTATTTTTAACAAGAAAATATGCTAAAGTTTGAGAACCACTGCTTTTGGACCAGTGGCTGGCAAACTATAGAGCCCATGAGCCAAATGCAGCTCCCAGTTCTCTCTGTAAATACAGCCATGTCCACTTCATAGAAGAAATACGAATGGCCAATAAATATATGAAAAAATGTCCAACACACCCAGCAATTAGAGAAATACAAATTAAAGCTACACTGAGATTCCATCTTACTCTAGTCAGAATGACTATTTTCAAGAATAAAAGTAACAATAAATGTTGGTGAGGATGTGGAGGAAACGGTACACTCATACATTGCTGGTTGGACTGAAAATTCGTGCAACCACTCTAGAAAGCAGTATGGAGATTCCTCAGAAAACCTGAAACGGAACCACCATTTGACCCAGTTATCCCACTCCTCGGTATATACCCAAAGGATATAAAACCAGCCACGTCAATGTTTATTACAGCTCAATTCACAATAGCTAAGCTATGGAACCAACCTAGGTACCTTTCCACAGATGAATAGATAAAGAAAATGCAGTATATATACAATGGAATATTACTTAGACATAAAAAAGAATGACTTCATGACTTTTGCCATGGATCTGGAGACTATCATGCTAAGTGAGATAAGCCAATCCCCAAAAAACAAAGTTCGAATGTTCTCTCTTATATGTGGATGCTAACACACAACAAGCAGGGGAAGGGAAGACTAGACGTTCAGTGAATTAGACAAAGGGGAATGAAGGGAAGGGACAGTAGAATGAATCAGACATAACTTTCCTATGCTCATATATGAATACATCACCAGTGTGTGTACCTCCATATCAGGTCCAACCACAAGAATGGGATCCTAATTAGAATAAGTTATACTCCATGTATATATAATATGTCAAAATTCACTCTACTGCCAGGTGTGGTGGCACACACCTGTAATCCCAGCACATTGGGAGGCTGAGGTAGGAGGATTGCAAGTTCAAAGCCAGCCTCAGCAATGGCGAGGTGCTAAGCAACTCAGTGAGACCCTGTCTCTACATAAAACACAAAATAAGGCTGAGGACGTGGCTCAGTGGTCAAGTGCCCCTGAGTTCAATCCCCAGTACCAAAATATATATATATATATGCACTCTACTGTCGTATATATCTAAAAAGGAACAAATAAAAAAAGAAAAATATACAACCATGTCCACACATTTATAAAATGTCTATGGCTGCTTTCCTGCTACAATAACAGAGTGGAGTAGCCATAGCAGAGACCATATGGCCCTTGAAACCTAAAATATTTTGGTCTTTTGTAGCAAAAAATTTTCTGGCCCTTTGTCTAAAAGATGATTTGAAAAAATTCCCACAGCTATGAATGTTAGGATACCAACTGATTCAAGTTCAGCTTTCCAAGGTTGTTCCTTCGTTCCTGTGTTTGCCCAACCTCCACCATCAATAGCCCTATCCCACGGCAGTGCCTGTCTCACCCATGGCCTGTGAGTAGCACATGTGCCTTATTTACTGTTATAGTTTCAGCACCTAGAATAGTATCCATTATATAGTGAGTATTCCAAATTATTTTCTAATGATTCATATCTTAATCTGTCGTCTAAGGGAAAGGAAGGTATATGGTTTAGATATGATTTGAGTATGTCCCTGAAGCACTCATGTGCCAAAAGCTTGGTTCCCAGCATGGTGATATTGAGGTGGTGGAACCTTTAAGACATAGGGCCTAGCGCAAACTAATTAGGTCATTAGGAGCACTGCCCTTGGAAGGAATTAACGTAATTCTCATTGGACCCGCATTAGTTCCCCAAATGACAGGTTGTTATAAAAACAGCCAGCCTGGGATGGGGATGTAGTTCAGTGGTAGAACTCATGCTTAGCACATGGCCCTGGGTTCAACAGCCAGCATTCACCATGTGGTGATATAGTCAAGGGGGGCCTCACCAGAGGATGAACTGATGAAACCATTGATCTTGGACTTTTAGCCTCCAAAACTGTGAACCAAATGAACCTCTCTTTATACATTTCTCAGCCTTGGGTATTTTCTTATAGCAGTAGAAAAATGGATGAAGACAGAGGCCATGAAGGTGGTAAGGTGAAGCAAATAAATCTAGTTGTTGGGTGGTAATCAACCTGTGGTTGGTCTGTGTATGATGGGGTGGATCCTCCTACTTCCAAAGGGTCTTGAGTGCAAGCAGTATTTTTAATCTTTTCAGTGTTCAGTGCAGCCTTGAGTCAGTGCCAGAAACCCATCACTACACACTGCTATAAACTTGGTAGGATCAGTGCCTCCCACTATCAGGCCTTCTCCTCACAGCAGCAGGTAGGGTACTCATGGCAGCTATCCTCCAGTAGAACTTAGGTCATGTGTTATAAAGTTCTAGAATTTAAATTCCTTATTTCTTGACATTATTGCCTCCAAAAATGCCATGATAGGTCTGTGGATGTAGCTCAGTGATAGAGAGCTTGCCTAGCATGCATGAGGCCCTGGGTTCCATCCCCAAAACTAAGGGGAAAAAATAGTCATGACATATTTTATTCCTCAATGACATCCATACCTACTTTCTTCCTCTTACTCACCTTCTTATCTTTCTGTCTCCTCAATGAGAAACTCACTTTCTTGCTAATACTTATGTTTATATGTCCCCTCACTAAGATGACAGACTCTCATATCATGTTTAAGGCCAGGCTTAACCTATTCAGTTTAAGAGGAGTGGTGGGTAGAAATTCCTAAGATTGTTCTCTCTCCCCGGGGGGTGAGGAAGGGGCCTCTGGGTTCACTCACCTGGCTCTTCTACCACATACAGGATGGACTTTCCACTGGCATCTTCATAGTACTGGAATCTGACAACGCAATCCTCCTCATTCTTATAGGTACAGTTCACTGCATCTTTGCCGGTGTCCTCTGGGGAAGGGAAGGGAGAATATGGAAGAATGAAAAACAGGTCAATTCCCAGAAGATGATGGCTTCCAAAACCTCTGCCAGAGGACTTCTAGGAAAGCATGTGAAACTCTGTGCCTGATATTAGCCAAGATGCCTAGGTTCAAGACAGCTGGCAGGCCTGGCAATTGCCACTCCCTGACCCTCACTGATGGATTTTGTCCCTCATGGGCCCTTATTGGTTCTTATTCCCTCCTCTGGAAGGGACATAATATAATAATATTGTATATTTTGATTCAAATCCTGGCTCCACCACCTATCAGCTGTATGATCTTGGGTAAGCTATTTGACCTCATTCAGTCTCTCTTTCTTCATCTATAAAAGGAAAATGATCTCCACCTCACAGGATTGGTGGAGAATTTTATGCAGAAAATTCCTCCCTTCTCTTCCTTTTCTCTGCTTGCTCAATAATTCTCAAGAGTTTGCTAACACAGCCCTTTTAGCTCTTCCATGTGTGTTTCTGATCTAGTGTGCCTCCCCCTCAGAGTGCGTCGTTTACCTCTCACATCTGTTATTCTGTCGGTAACACTGCAGGTTACCCTCCACCAGTTGCAGTACATCCTATACTGAGGAAACCAGATGGGCAAAACTGACACACGATGAGATTAAGCAAATGTGCCAAGATTCCGCTGTGAATAAGTGATGGAGGGGGACAGAACACATCCAGTGGACCTGAAGTTAACAGGCCACCAGTACTGGTACCACAGCAGAAGGGAAAGAGTAAAGATTTCAGGAATTAGTTCTTGATACATCACTTCCTTCTGGGGGCAAGTTAATTTTCTTGAGACTCAATGTCCTTATTCACAAAATAAAGATAACAATGGTACTATAGTTCTACTTCATTATGTTTGGAGAAAAATATGTAATGAATGAGCATGAAAGATGTTTTTGTAATTTCCATAAATTATCAAATTTCATATAGGTAAGCATTCACCTTTATGATTATTATGGTGGTGAAGGAGGTGGGTAAAGAAATGCTTATCAACTAAGGCCCACCTGGTCTAGATGATAAAAATACCTTGACATCTTAGCATACCCTACCTCTGGGCTAATCATAGAAGCATAGCCTCCTCCAGAGGAAAAACTCCCTCTTCAAACTCAATCCCCGTATCACCAACCTCATCCCAGCCCACTTCTAATATTAGCCAACAGGTTCAGAGATCTGACTCTTTTCCATAATGCTCCCACTCAAAGCTGACTGCCTGGCCATCTCACTAAGGCCCTCACTGAAAACACATTTCCTGCCTCTGTGGGCGATTGCTATCTTCAGAGAGATTGCATCTCCCTGGCACCACCTAGTGCCTCCCTGGTCCGGATAACCATATCAGATGTGCTGACAGCAGCAAAGATCATCTTTAAAGTCACAATGAAGTACAAGAAAAATAACAGCAGGCAAGAATTTTGCTCCCTGCTGTGTTTATATTTCTGTCTTATCTGAGAGGGACTCCAGAAAACCAGAAGGGCTTCAGGATAGAGATGTTTTTGGTAATGACCATAAAGGTGAAGGTTTTCCTCCAAAACAGCCTGGGCATTGCTTAACTCTTAATAAAGTGAACTAGGCAAATGCTCACTAGCCTACTAGGCTAAAATGAGGACCACCACAGGTGATCACGTCCTAGGTCTGTGCATCAGTTTCTTTATCTGCAAAGGAGGGTACATTATCTTCCTTCCTTTGGGGGTGGGGTGAAGTTAGGCGTGCCCAATTTTTACACCCTTTATAAGTTACACACAGGTTTTTGCTGGCTCTCTGGTCTTCAGGAATCAGAAAGGGAAAGGACTGCGGGACACATTAGAAGGGACAACGGAGGGCTCTCAGGAAAGCTAGACTTCATTCCATGCCTGCTGTGCATCAGGCCTGCATGACAGCTCTTGAAGCAAGAATTACTCTACCATTTTATAGATGGTAGTTGGACAGGTTCTGGGACTGAAGTAAAAACATTTAGAACCTAGATGGGTGAGACTCTGAGGCCTGCTGAACTTACTAAGCTCTTTTACAGACTCGATCTCATCACGGCAATAACGGGTACAGGTATTTTCTTCATGTAGGACTCCCCGGTCAAACTTCTTACACTCCACACATTCCCTAAAGGACAGAGGATGCAGCAATTAAAGCAAGGCAGGAGCAAGCCAAGGCATGTCCCAGTCCACCTCTGCCCTCCATGTACCCAGAAAGCTGCTCCTCAGTTTAAATAATTTAAAAACACAATACACACACACACACACACACACACACACACACACACACCCTGTAAGACCATCCTGGGGCCCAAATAGTCAAGTGTGGAGTTCAGGAGTAAAGATGTCCTCCTCATCCATAGGTAGGACCTGGCAGCCAGAGGTCCCCAGGTCCTTTGTTAAGCTTCTTCATGTCCCACCCAGGATATGTGAGCCCTTCATACTTCTGGGAGCCATAAAGGCAGAACTTGTCACAAAATTTGGGGGCCCAGTACAAAATGAAATTTTTGTTCAAAAATTCTAAGAACAGTGACAGCAGAACATGTAAAGGCCTTCTAAGCCTGGGGCCCTGTATAGCTGCACAGGCACATGCCCATGACTCCAGCCCTGCTTAAAGTGGGAAGAAGAAGAGCACAGCTATGGAACAAGTGAAGTCCGTACTGGTGAGCTGCCCGTGTCACAGTGCCCTCCGCTACTCCAGCCCCTGCAACTCCCATAAAATCAGAACATCAGCACTGGAATGTTCCAGAGAATATCTGGTTTAGCCTTCCTTCCTGAACTCAAGAGTATTCAGGATGCCACCCTAGGAGAGAGTTTGCTCCACCTGGAGTCCAGCTAATGCGACTTTGCCCCCTTACAGTTGCCTCGACCTCCAACTCCCCATAGTTTTCACTGGAAAGGGGAGAGAAGCCATTTGGCAGGAGCAAACTCTTCTCTTAAAGCTTCAATGAGTAATAAGTAGAACCTTAAGAGTTGGGGATTCTAGTCCAGGGGACCCTCTCCCCACTCCCAGCCTCCCAACTCTCTCCAAACCGCCCACTTACTTCTTAAAGGTGCAGGCATCCGGGCAAGTGGGACATTTCTCACACGTGTCCCCATAGGAGCCTGGCTGGATGCAGATGCAGCTGCCACATTCACACTTGCCCCGGCCGCTGCACAGCAGCCCATTGCTGGACATGCAGGTGTCAGTGCGCGTGGTACAGTTGCAGTAGTAGCCAGTCCAGTCAGAGTCACACAGGCAGTCCCCACAGCTGCACTGGCCATGCCCTGAAAGCATACAGCCCAAGAAGGTGGACCAGCTAGTGACTGTCCCACTCCCGTGGCAGCCTGCCACAAACTGCCACTCTGCTCTCCCAACCAGACAGAGAATAATCCTCCAGGTCAGCAGGGAACTGGCCCATTACCAGAGGAACCCTACCCAATGGGGACAAACTCTGCTGTCTACCTTCCAAGGTGTGGAAGGTCTTGGTCTGAGTCTCTACAGAGCAAAGGAGTCTCAGGGGATGAGTCTCCCAAGCCTCTCACCCTTTCTCTTGCCCTTGAATCCCTCTGCCTTATCTGCCAGCTTCTAGTGTGAGGGCAAGGTAGCTCTTCAGCCTTGAGAATTGGCACAGCACTAAGCCAGAGCCTGCACCCACAAAAGGGACACAGAAGCCTGGACGATAATGGCCTGATGACAGCAAAATGACCCTCAGGCCCCAACTGTCTCCCTTTGACCTGGCACAGGTGGGATTACCTTTGTTATTATTGTTTTTTCCTAGCTGGGTTAGACAGCAACATAGGCTCTCATTTGGATAAGCTAGTCCCTCCCACTAATAACTCAGCCACAGATGTCCATTATTCTGTTTCTCCAGTGGCCTATGTGCCCCCTTGCAAGGTGAGCAGCAGGGATCTGAGAGAGCATGCACAAGACAGGGGCACCTCAACACAGGGGCCATGGAGGAATGAAGATATCCCAAACACAGGGAAGGAAAGATACATAGAGTGCCCCAATACATGGGTGCATGGGGCGAGGAGGCCTCCAAAGGGCAGACAGAAGGTACCAAGAGCCCATGGAATCAGCAATGGAGTGAAGTAAACAGAAAGAACAAATATAGCCTTCCTCTCAGCTTGCCGAGGGCTGGAGCTCTTAACTAAATCCCCACGAATGCCAGAGAGAAAAGATAGCAGAGAACAAAAGAAGCTAAATGAAAAAAAGAAGAGAGATTTTCCTAAGGACAGCAGTATAAACGATCATTAGCAATGACCTTGCATGGCCCAGTGGCCTTCACCAAGCCTCTGCTGGCTCATCCTTGTTCCTCCTCTGCACTCAAAAGTTGCAGAAAAATCCTCCACAATCAATTGTTTTTGAGATACAGACACAATTCAACTGTCTCCAACGTCACCAATACAACTTGTCTTTCTTGTCCTGGTTCTCTTCTCAGTGCAGAGTATGATGCCTTGGCAGTATAGTAGGGAGGCCTTGGAAAGCATTTAGACAAAAGAACTGCCATCTGTGTTCCAAACCAACCAAGGAAGCAAATATTTCCAGTAGGAACATGCGCCAACAATAACCACTACAAGGGTAATAATGCCCAAGAACATTTGTTGAGCATTTAATATGTGTCAAGTTCTTCAATATGTTATCTTGTTCATTTCTTAAATCCCTGTAGGATCAAAGAGGTTAAGTAACCTGTCCAAGGACACACAACTTGTAAATAGCAGGAGCAGCGCTCATACTGAAATCACTCGGACTTTAGGTCCCAAGTGCTTAGCCTCTATGCAGCATCATGAATAAATGCCTTTCCCTGTTTATGCTCATATGGTCTTTCCAGAAGACTGCTGTAACATATAGAGAAAGTGACTTGAACAGTAAAAAGATGGAGTCCAACTGGATAAAACTGACCAGTTGAGGAAGAGCAGAAAAGTCCAGTAACTGGGCTTAATACCAATGAGAAATTTCTAGACAAGAACCTTTTAGGAATTCAAATTCACTGAACTATTCGAGTGCAGAGCACAAGAAGGGAGTGTCTCACTGCTGTGTTTATGGGCCTCATTGAAGATTTTTTGATTGTTTGTTTTGTTTTGTTAATTATCATCCCTGGTCCCTAGCCTGGTCCCATCCCCAGACAATTCTAATCATCTTTCCTTCTCGAGGTCATCCTCAATCAATCCACTCTTCCTCTGTAGCCATGATTCTCCTTCTTTAAAGCATGGTTTCTCAAACTTGGTGCTTTTTGACAGCTCTTTGTTTTGAGGGGCTGTCCTGTACCTTGTAGAAGGTTTAGGATCCTTGGACCTGCAAAGGCCCATACTGCCAAAAGAATTAAGTCCAACATCTTTATGAAACACCAAGACTTCTACAGTGAGCTCCGCGTACTTCATCACCCACCTGACCTTTGCACACGTTAGCCAACACACAGATTCATTTTCTCCACTATCCTTATTTCCTTGAGTTTCTGTTCAGGCTGTTCCCTCTTTGTAGACTGCCCTTTCACCCTGTGACCACTACCAAACTCCTCCTCACCCTCAAAGGCCCAAATGTTTATTTACTCAGCAACTTTTTTCTAACCTCCTCAGACAGAATCAAGTGTCTGCTCCTGTGTCTTCCCAGCAAATCTACCTCCATTTCTATCCTTATTTTATGCCCGTTTGCTTTCCTGTTTCTCTTTCTAAATTGTGAGCTCCTTGATGGGAAAGAATAGGCCACATTAATTTTTCCAGTAACACCGATCATCATGAAATCTGCTACAGAGTAGGCATACAATTAATGTTTGTTCACTTATCCATTCATTCATTCATTCATTCAGCAAATAGTTATCAAGCTCATACCATACGGTGGGCACTGGAGATTCAGCAGTAAATAAGGCAAATTCCCTTCTATCAGGGAGCTTACAATCTAGTCAAATATCTGGAAAACCCACACATATCAACCAAGATAGGCCCTGTGTTATATTATTATAGTACTGCAAAGAGCTCTTGGCCCTTGTGGGGAGATCTACTCACCTCACTACTGAGTGTAGGAATGGGAGGGAGCCTGGGGCCAGGGGTCAGTCTGCTTAAAGGCAGTCATTAACTCAAAATCATTAACTGCATGCCCCTGAGATTCATTTCACAAGACTTTAAAAGTTGGCTCCTAAACCCCACAGAAGATGACTCATTCTCCAGAATTCTCAATCAGGAAGAAGCATAATAAAAATGTGATTGTTAATTAGAAGAAAGGCAGGGGCAAAGGAGAAGTAACCTGAATTGCTCTGGAAGCCACATCACTGTGTGAGTAGGGGGCCTTAAGGAGGTGGAGGAGGGGTGGTACTGAGCCTGAGCTAGCTAGCACCTATGCCTCCAGTGACCCCAGGGGATGCAACCAGTGTCACTTGGCCACTGTGGGTCCTTTTGCCCATGACCCCAGCACCATCCTCTAGTAACCACACTGGCATTCAAGACTCAAACATACCAAAAATAAATAAATGCATAAATAAACAAAATACAACTCCACCCCTTCTTTGTTGCCTTGGAAATAAAGGTCTGTTTCCCAGGAAGGATGGGAACATAAGCCCTGCTGGCCAGCTGCCACGTATATCTGGAGGTCTGGGCTGGCAGGAGGGTGGGGAAAGCAGACAGCCTCGGAGTCTTGAAATTGGGTTGCCTAGAAGGACAGTGTGTGGTGAGGATTCTTGTTCAAGCGATTCATTTGGGAAGCGGAAGGGAGGCGGGAAGTCGTCTAGGGCAAGAGGCAAAAGCCAGCAGGAATACAGCTCAGGCAGAGACCGGCTTCAGCCTGAGTCCACTGTGGGCTCTGCAGCATGGATGGCACCACAGAGCCAGGCCCACCTTGAGGCAAAGGGACTGTCCTTGCCCAATGCCTGAGGGCAAGACAGTTCCTGTTGGTCCAGGGCAAGGCTCTGGAGAAAGAACAGCTGTGAGCTATTATCAGTCAACACTCACAGCAGTTGGGGGATGGGTGTCACAGCCAGCAGAGTAGGGCCCCATAGTGTCCACCATGCCTTGCTTTTGGCCACAGCTCCTGGATTGGGGAAAGACCGACACCACAGTAGCTTGGCCACACTCAGAGGCCTCAGAAACCCTTGTCCCACAATGTTTCCTTTGTAAGGCAAAACAAAGTGATCTTTGACAAGATGATCTGCAGGGCCAGCCGGGGCATGGAAGTGGGCAGTCAGAGCCAGCAGGCTGACCCCATGACCTGGCAGAGTCAGTCCTTGAAAGGCAACCATAGTGTGGTAATGTCACAGGATTGGCGCCCCTCCAAAAGGGAGGCTAGCCTGGGTTCACAGGAAAGTCGGAGGAGGGGGACAGAAGTGAGCGGAAGGGAGGGAGGGAGGGAGGAAGAGCTGGGGAGCCGGAAGGAGCAAGTGTGTAAGGTCAGAGGGAATGTGGCCACTCTCCCTGCGTAGCTGGACTTCTGACTGACTCATTGTGCCACTCATTTAGGACCCAGCCTTCCTTTGAAACTTATCGCACGTCTCACCCTCTCCATGAAACTGCCCAGGCCTCCCCTATCCACAGTGAGTCTCTCCAGGGTGGAGTCCTGTGGGGGTAGATTCCTGTAAGACTCCCCCAGGCCAACTGACAGATCTGCCAGATTCTGCCTCATGTTAAGCTCTTATCACCACCTCTGTCCTGCACCACAGGCAGCACAAAACCTGCTCAGGAAGGGTGCCTGACAGATCCGTTCATAGCTGCAGCAAGTGGAAAAGAACCTTGAGGTCTGGGGATATGACTCAGTGGGCACTAGCCTAGCATGTGTGAGGCTCTGGGTTTGATCTCCAGCACCAAAAAATAAAGACCCTTGAGGGAAAGGACGCACTCCCCAATGTATAAGGTAGGGGTGCAGATAGTGGGCAACACTGCAGACCATTCCTACGATAGGAAAGGAGAAGGCCAGGAAACCAGCTGCCATGCTCAATGGCCAGGTGCTAGGAAAATGGCCAAGTCACATCAGTCCTGCCTCGTGAGCCCCTGCTTGCAGCAAAGAATAGGCCACAGGGCCAACAGCACTGGAAAGGGACAATGACAAGCTGGGCTATAGCTCTGAGAGGTCAGGAATCATGCATGACTCCTAATTCACTCATACAGACCAAGGGCTGGTACAGAGCAGGTGCCAGATGAACGTGTGCCCCTGAGTCCTGTCACTAAGGGTGTGATGACAGCATTGCAGGATCCAGATGTGAGGCTGGCCAGGCATCTGACACCCTGGCAAGAAGTGGTAGAGGGAGGCTGTTGAGGCCACCTGGGGTTCCCTCATGGATTAGACTACAGTGCACGGAGGACGAGCTGTTCTGGCCTTCACATAGGCAGGAACCAGGGCTTCTGACCCAGGCAGCTTTCTTTTGTGGCTTCAGTGGGGCCATCAGCCAAAGGAAACACACTCTGGCTGGGATCCCTCCCACAGCGCCTCACATCAGACCTGGCCCCAGAAGAGTAGCGGGAGTGCCCCTAGCAGGCCATCGGCAGGCCTCTCCTATAGCAACCCCCCTGGCTCTCAATTCCAACCTTCTCCCCTTGGATCTCCCATTCCAAACTTGCCCATTTCCTTTGGTACTTTAAATACTATGTAAGTACTATTAATTATTAAAATGAGCTGAAATTCCTGCCTTACTCTCGTAATTCAAATTGCTATTATGTGTTTTCATTTTTGTGCACCTGATCTCTCTCTCTCTCTCTCCTCCACCCCAATCTCTCTAAGATTGATATCATTTTCCTCCAAACGCTCTCTCAGATTTTATTGACATAAGTAAGGGAAACAGTGTTTCAACTCCAATCAGAATGGCAATTATCAAGAATACAAATAATAATGTGTTGGGAAGGATGTCGGGGAAAAGGAACACTTATACATTGTTGGTAGGACTACAAATTAGTGCAACCACTCTGGAAAGCAGTATAGAGATTCCTCAAAAAACTAGGAATGGAACCACCATATGACCTAACTACCTGACTCCTTGGTATATATCCAAAAGATCTAAAATCAGCATACTGTAGGGATGCAGCCACATCAATGTTTATACCAGCACAATTCACAATAGCCAAGCTAGGGAACCAACCTAGGTAACCGTCAATAGATGAATGGATTTTTTAAATGTGGTACATATACACAATGGAGTATTACTCAGTCATAAAGAAGAATGATATTGTAGCATTTGCTGGTAAATGGAGAGACCTGAAGAACATCATGCTAAGTGAAATAAGCCAAACCCAGAAAGCCAAAGGTCGAATGTTTTCTCTGATATGCAGAAGCTAGTCTAAGATAAGGGGAGAAGAAAAGAAAAGGGAAGGAAGGGTTCCATCAAAATAGAAGAAAGATCTGTGGAATAGAGGAAGGAGATGGAGGCATAGGGAAAAGGGATGGAATAAGCAAAGAACAGGGGAATGAATCAGACCTAACATATATGAATACACCTCAGTGAATATCACCATTATGTATTTCCACAGGACTCTAATTTTAAAAATAAAAACAACTATAATTAAATAGAAAGATCAGTACAGTGCAGGGAAAGGAACAGGGGATGGAGAAGGGGAAAAAAAGGTCTGAATTGGAGCAAATTATAATCCATGCTTTTATAATTATGCCAAAATGAAACCTAATGTGATGTATAACTAAAAAGAACTAATAAATAAGTAAAAAAGAAAAGGAGTCGTCTTTATGTTTCCAGGGCATGCCATAGAATGGCACAGATTTATCTTTCTAATCAGGCTTTCTGAAGGGCCAATGTCAATGTTAAACTGAGCATCTGTGTCAATTAGTTCAGCTGGTTACAGTCCAGTGCAGATGAAGCCAATCTGGGTCATGGACCATCATAGGAAGCAACTATAATCTCTATGTTCAATTGGCCATAAAAACCTACCCATAAACCAGTTCCAACCAACTTGCAAATGTCTGCAGTTTGTCCATTGCAAAAAGGATTAAACCAAGATAATTATGATCCAGCAAAAATCCACCTCCAGAGCCCAAGGAAAAACCCAGACTGCTCATTTGCGCTCTGAAAGTGTTGTCAGCATATCTACAAATAAAGTATTAGTTTAACTTCTAGCTGGACAAGTACCCAAAAAGTGGTCTTTAGGGCAAGGAGAAACCAGTTTGAGATTATTCATAGGCCTCAAGATTTTAAAGAATTTTGTAGTGAGGACAGTTCAGCATTCAGCAGGTAGAAGGACTCAAAACAATAAACCCCAATTTGCAGCCAGGAACTCTCTATGGTGACTCTATCCAATAGAACATTCTGCCCTGTTGAAATGTTCTATGTCTGTGGAGTCAAATACAATCACCACTAGGCACATGAGGCTACTGATGAAAGAATTAAACATATTTTCAGTCTCAATTAATTTAAATAGCCTCATGTAGCTAGTGGCTACCATATTGAACAGGGTAGATCTGGCATCAAAAAAGTAATACTACAAAAAAAGAAGAAGAAGAAGAAAGAAAAGCTATCATATCAATTGTAACAACAGTGGTAACAAAACAGGTCCAACATTTAACAAGCACATACCATCTTCCAGACACTGTCCTAAGTATATTAGTTCATTAAATATGCTCCCATGTCTTGCATATACATTACTGTTTTCCAAGTCTCTTGAAATACAAATTAATGTAAAATTATTACATTAACTAAAGTTAGTAAGGCTAACATTACTAACTTTACTATCTATATATTCTGACATGTATTTTCCGTCTATACTAAAAATTTAATTGTTATCACTCAGTGATGTTTTTTTTTTAGCAGAAAAAGGTGTTAGTCCTATACTCAAAAAGATTAGGAACTTAAAACATTGCCACATTGGGCAGAAGAAAGAAAAGAACAGAAAATATGCATATAACTATACCTTGAAGTTCCCACACTCTTTCCTACCCTATTCCAGGAAGGAGAGAAGCCCCTAGAAGCAGAGGCTCGTTTTAGCTTTCTTGTGTCCTACAAGCAAGGGAAGAGGTCAATTTGCATCCCTTCCTCCTCTGTTCTTCTGCCATCGAAGTGGAATACCATCTGTGCCTCTCTGCCTGCCCTTGCCTGTTTCTGGAGCTACAGGCTCAGGCGCAAGTTTGGCCAAAGTGCAACGTGGGCCACTGCCAGGTCTGCCTCCCACTCACCTGAGCACATCTCCCCCTTATAGCGGACACAGGAGAAATCATCACATTCGCAGTACTTGCCGGTGATCTTGCCAAAGTCACTGCTGTGGCAGACACACTGACCACAGAGGCACTCTCCCCGCTGGCTGCAGATGGGCTGGCCCTCCTTGGGGCTGCACTCATCCTGCTGAGACGGGCGGTAGTCCTCTTCGGAGCATTCACAGTGTGACCCCAACCAACCAGGCCCACAGCGGCACACCCCACACTCGAAGGTCCCGTTGCCATTGTTGCAGCGGTGGCTGTAAGGCTCGGCACTGGCCTGGCAGGTACAGTCGCAGTCGAAGGTGACCTGCACCGTGAGGCTGTCCTTGAAGCCCACAGGTTTGATGGTAAAGGACTTTTCCTTCTCCTGGGGGCAGCCGCGCACCTTGGCCTCAATGCTGAAGCTCACCTGCATGGAAAGCCAGATAGGATTCAGACATGGGTCCCAGTTAACACATAGGCCCTGCTAGGGAAGCTATTCCCTGCCCTGCCAAGGAGCACCCAGACTGGGTGTCTAATCCTCCTGTGATCTGGAGTTCCTCAGCCTTCCTACTACCAACATCTGCCACGCAAAAACAAGAACATGGGGTACTTGTGCAGCTGTGACGTATCTGGCTGAACACAGATACATGTTTTCAGTCAAGAAACAGAAGCCTGTTTCCACACGTGAAATAAACCAGCTCAAGCAGAACAGGACTTGTGATCTTGTGACCACTCTGCCCTGACCAGCTAAACTAGCCAGATTGCATACATAATATCAGCAAGACACACAAAGCACAATTTTGCAGCACACAGTTTCAGAGTTGTCAATCATAAGCTGAGGATCTACTGTGCAATTTCCATATAACATTTCATCACAGGCCAAAATTTCTTACTTGGGGTATGTGCACATGTGCCTAGAAAACAGAATGACAGATCAATAGATAGATCTATAGAAAGATGGATAAATCAAAAGATCTATTTCCTTCTCTTCCTCCTTCCCTTCCACCAATCCCTCTTCCCTTGGGCAGAAGCAGAGGAGAACCAACCAGTAAGAAAAAATATGGGGGGCTGGGATTGTAGCTCAGTGGGAGAGCGCTTGCCTAGCATGTATGAGGCACTGGGTTGGATCCTCAGCACCACATAAAAATAAACAGTTATTGTGTCCATCTACAACTAAAAAAAAATTCTAAAAAAGAAAGAAAAAATATGGAGGGGCAGAATGAATATCTGCGTCCTCAAATTCCATGAGGGTAGGAATTTTTCCTGTTCCATTTGCTATTAAACCTTCAGCAGCTAGAACAATGACTGGCACACCGTTAGCACTCAATGAAAATTCATAAATGATGATGTCATTTTGCATTCTAGAGAAAAGAAAGGCATTACCTTGGAGGAAGCTGGAAGCTGGTTAAGTGTTGAAGGTAAAGAAATATTTTGATTTGCAATCAAATGTGCATATACAAACAGAGGTAACCAAAATGGAAGTTCTTGGAAACCCTGACAGTGAAGTTCACTTGGCAGATGAAGAAAGCTTAAGCGACAGAAACCTCAGAGGAAAAGCTTGGTAGCTCCCCACATCTGATTTGTAATAAACTTCAGATAGAAGGTACCAGAAGGGAAGGGGCTAGGGTGCCCACAGACACTCCAGGGCACAGGCCAGAGTCAGAGCTGCATCTTTAGCCCTTGCCCAGCCCACCTCACCGTATCTCCAATCTTGAGTCCCACACAAGACTTGAGGCCTGGGATGACCTCATTGTTGAGGCAGGTGGCATTGAAGGACAGAGACAACTCCTCAGGGAGGTCACGCACTTCCAGCTCTACTTTAGAGCGGATTTTCTGAGTAGAAAAGAACAAAAGAAAGTAAGGAAATGAGCTGAAAGGAAATGGGTAAGAGCCAATTCCATCCCAAGCAAAATCTACCTGATAGCCTTGAATTTACTCTGGCAGTGCCAGATGCTGAGGTTGGCCTGGCAGCTACTGGAGCATCCTGGGAGCCTATTTCCTGTTTTATTTCCTGCCCAGGAATCTCCTCCCTCTTTCTGTCACCATTTGTGTCCAGATGAATCTGGGTAAAATCTAAACCAGCTACACCCTCCCTCAGGCCTCAAAGGCATGCAATGGAGAAGTGTCAAAATGGGTCACTTTGGGTAGTAGCACTTTTCTACCTAATTTTTTTTCCAGTGCTGGGGATTGAACCCAAGGTCTTGCACATGCTAGGCAAGCACTCTACCACTAAGCTATACCCTCAGTCCTTTTATATTTTCATTGAGACAGTGTCTCCCTAAGTTGTCCAGACTGATCTCAAACTGCCTTGGCCTCCCAAACATCTGGAATTACAGGCATGTGCTACTGTGCCCAGCCTCTATCTAATTTTGAGTCACTCTCACCTTCCCCATGGTTCAGATCCCTTTTCCTCTGTTGTTGGAGCTGAGCTCTCCCTCACTCAGCACCCCACAACGGCTTCTCCAGCTAATCCCCATCACTGTCCCCTTCCACCTTCTTTTAGCTCTACTCATCGTCCCTGCTCCTTCCTGCATCCCTCAGAGGCTGCATCCCTCCTGGGGTTGGCCATCGCCTGGCCTCTGGGAGCACAAGAGGAAGGCAGTATAGATGCATGGTGAACTAGCAGCCAGGACTCCCAAAGCTGAGTCCTGCTGCATAGTAAGCCAAGTCAAGTGGCCAAGTGGCAGGTCATTCCCAATGCAAGACACTTACCCCATAAGCATCAACAATCAGCTGGAGGACATTGCTGGAATCAGTAGACAGAACCCCCACTGTGGTCCCTGGGATGAGCTCACTATAGTTCTAGAAAGGAAGGTAAAGATATCCAGAACTTACTGAAAGAAAGCAGGGATCTCCTAAAGCCCCCCATCCCCTACCCCGCTATCAGACTAATTCTTGAAATGAAGATTGAAGAAAAGTATAGGATATTTTACTTGTCACTTCTAGAAATACATCTAGCAATTTGTAAGGCATGAGCATTACAGGAAACCCTCAACCCCCTCACCTCACTGAATTGCCTCCCCTCTACCAGGGCAAACATTGGCACACCCTGGTAGGTTGGAGGTTAGAGGGGAAAGTCCACAGAGGAATCTTAAGCTCCTGAGGAATGGGTTGAAGAAAGATTTTTGCTGACTGGGTCCCTAGTCAATAGTACCATAGGCTAGCTCCTGGTGACAGGACCATCCATCACACAGTCTACTCCATGGAGCCCCAAAGGCAGAGTTACCTGGTAGAGATTGACTACATTTTCAGTCACTGCAAAGATCAAATTGATGTTTTTCTCAGATAGTTTCTCAGTCATCAGCCCCAGAGAGGGATAATCCTGGAAAGGGGGAGGACAACATGGAGGTTAATGAAGATGTCTCACATACTCAATGGGTTGTAAGCCTTTGAACTTGGCTGACTCAGGCTGGGATCAAAACATTTTTACTCTACAGGCAAAGTGAGATGTTACTGTTTGGATATGGTTTGAGTATGTCCCTCAAGGCTTCAGGGATCGGAATTTGATTCCACTGTGAGGTATTAAGAAGGTGGAAACTTAATCCAACTATGGTGCTTAGAGGTAGGGTCTTTGGGAGATGACTAGGATTAGATGAGGTCATTAGGATGGAGACCCCATGATTGAATCCTGGTAGCTTTATAAGAAGAGGGAGAGGGGCTGGGATTGTAGCTCAGTGGTAGAGTGCTTGCCTCACATGCGTGAGGCCCTGGGTTCGATCCTCAGCACCACATACAAAGCAATAAAATAAAGATATTATGTCCATCTACAACTAAAAAAATATTTAAAAAAAAAAAAAAAAGAGGGGCTGGGGTTATGGCGCAGTGGTAGCGTGCTCGCCTAGCATGCGGGAGGCACTGGGTTCGATCCTCAGCACCACATAAAAAATAAAATAAAATAAAGATATTCTGTCACCTACAACTAAAAAAATAAATATTTAAAAAAAAAAAAAAAAAAAAAAGAAGAGGGAGAAAGACCAGAAGAGACACACATATACACGTGCTATCTGACTCTTGCGATATGATATTCTGTACCACCTCGGGACTCCGCCAGCAAGAACACCATCACCAGATATGGCACCTCCAGAACCATGAGCCCAATAAACCTCTTTGCTTTATGATTTACTAATATATAAACAAGAAGGATAAAGTAGCAGCACAAACCTAGCTGTGAGCTCCAGAGATAAATGAAGAATTACAGGCTGGTGGTGCCAAAACTAAGCACCTCTTTTCTTCCTACTCAAATTTAATGCAGTAAAACCATAAAGCAGCTCCCTGGGGCCGGCCTTGGTTAGGCCTCATTTTGGAGCAATAGACAAACACCTTCACCTGGCTTTCAGGATCCTCCACCATGTGGTCTCAGCCTTTTTTTCCAAACATTACTCACCTCCCACCCTCTTCCACTCAGGCCTGACCTGGGCCACCCATCCTTCCACATGGAATGACCTTCTTTTTAGTAACCATCTCCTTCCTTAGGAACTGGCTCAAGTTCCACCTTCTCCAGGAGGCCTCCCTTGATCATCCCAGCTCATGATGAGCTTTCCTCCTTTGGCTGTGGGTAGTCTTTATTGACTACACCACTCATGTAGCATTCATCATGCATTTTGTGTTGTTAATAAATACATATGTCCTTTCCTTTCAACTAAACCAAAAAACTCCCTAAGAGTAGGATCTTACAATATGTTTTATGTCCCTCAGCTCCTGGTCCAGTTCCCTGCATAGAGTAGTGTCAAAGGTGGCTGACTCGCCCATTGCCTATAATACTTGACTTGGATATGGCTGACACCAAGGAGCTCCAGCCACACTGGTGAAGGAGTGAAGTGTGAACATATCCATGGGATCCTAGACTTTACAGGGAGCTCATGAGATCATCCTGCTCATTCTCCTGCCTTTACACAGAGACATCTGTAAGCTACCTGATAAGACAGTTGCTCATTTATTATCTTTAAGAGATGAAGAGTTCATACTTCCTCCCAGACATCCAAAGTATCAGGACTCTGAGCATCAGCATATTTATCTTATGGTTTCCAACAACTTCTCCTGTTTCAGTTGAAACTTCCTCTTATTTAATGAATTATCTATAGTTAGTTACTAAAACATAAAAAAAAAAAATCTTATAAGAAGTCTTCTTGTATATCAGCTCAGTCACCCACGGCCCGTCTTTTCTTCAAGCTAAATGACTTTAAGCCCTTTAATGTTTCCCTATAGGACCCGCTGTCTGGGTTTTTGATGATCTTTGTCTTTTTCCTCTGTCTTTTCCCAATAACCACAAGAAACATGGTATCCCAAATGGGGGCTCATCTGCACAGAGCAGGGGGGAAGGCTGTTTTCCAGCTAGGCCTGTGAGAGTCCTTTGGACACATTCTGGATACCATGATGCCACTGCGGGTACTGATGGCAGGGGAAGCAGTGGTCACGCTGACCACAGTCAGGGCATGTGTAATGGTTGCACAGGCTGTACTCGGGATGGGGATGTCCAGGCAACAGGAGGCAGGAGCTGACTGGAACTGCTCACTGCCCAGAAGAAGGGCTATTGTTTTCATAGCCACACAAGGACTCTGCCTGGGTTAGGGCAGTCAGAATACGTAGGGACCACAGGTGGTACCAAGGACCTCACCATGGTAGTAGAGGCAGAGTACTGGTTGTCAGGGCCGACATGACATTGCCCATCGTTGGGCTGGACGATGCCTGCCAGCCGTCCATCCAGTGCTATATGGGTCTTGGCATCAGTGGTAAAAACCAGCAAATGAGATGCATCATTCCTCCAGCCAATTTTTTCCTGTTTAAAAAAAAAAAAAATGTAAGAGAGACAAAGCAACTTCAGCCATATCACTGGTAGGGAACAAAGATCTGAGGACCTCCCCACCTGAAGGGCTGGACAAGTCATCTCAGAGAAGGACCTCAGCCCTATCCCTTGGAATCCAAGTTAGAGCTTTCTGATTCAGAAATTTCTCAGGAAAATAGTCTCATAGCTGATTAATTCAAACAGCCACATGACTCCTTCTTCAACTCCAAACATAACTCTTCCATTGATTGTCATGTTACCCACCTAGAACTGGGCTACGCTAGAAGGAATTCCATCTGAACACCTACCCACTTTGCTGAGATTCAGTTAACTCAGCCTTGATTTTGGAATAATTCCAGAGAAGGAAAGACATTCTCCCCAGAAAACATCTGGGACCAGTAACATTCAAGGAGTTGTCCCTTTTGGTCAAGGAGTAGATATAGGCAGGAGCTGCACATCAGGAGCAACTTATTACTCATACTGTACAAAGTTCAGCTTGGTCCTTATCTCAGATTGCACCAGAAGTTGTGCTAGGGTGAGCCACTCCCCCACTTTGTGCCAATCACACTTGGCACCCAAGCCCTCCAAACTCACATCACAAACTGTAGCCTGCATGATGGCATCAAAGCCACCCTCTGGGGCATCTCGGTTCCGTGACACACTCTGCTTCTGCACTTCCTCATTGAAGCGGGTTACCTGGTCAGTAAGCGTCAGCACGTGTTTGTAGCC
Organism: Xerus rutilus; assembly: GCA_028644305.1. Classification (NCBI taxonomy): domain Eukaryota; kingdom Metazoa; phylum Chordata; class Mammalia; order Rodentia; family Sciuridae; genus Xerus; species Xerus rutilus. The sequence continues at coordinate 15,030,589 of CM053402.1, forward strand.
AAACATAGGCAAACAGGCATTCTTCATACTGGGAGGGGATAAGAGATAATTTAAGCAGACACCCCAAAGGAAAAGGCAGAAAGAAACTGGAAGGGAAAGAGTACAGAACAAATACAAACTGTGGTACATCCAAGCCAGTTCCACATAAACACAATTGCCCAGACAGTTTAGACGCCAAGTCTCTCGTCTCAACCTCATCTTCAGCTCGCCTAGCAGAAGAGAGTGAGCTGTGAAACCAGACTGCTTGAGTTCAAATGCCAGCTCCCCCACTTACTAGTCATGCAGACTTCAACATACCTCTCTAAACCTATCTCAGGAAACCAGGGACATGATAGCACATATCCCCCAAGAGCTGTTGTGAGGCTTAAGCAAGTAAGTATTCAGGCCAGAGTGAGGCTTGATTTGTTGTTGCTGTGACCTTATAATTAACACTTCTCTACAGTAACAGGACAGCAAAAGTCCATCACAAATGAAAATCCCTGAACTATCAATAACTTGATAAATCATGTCCAGACAGAAACATTGCTGTTCCCAGACGAATGGTTTGCTTGTTTAATGAATAGATAATATCTTTCCTGGAACAAAGTACAACCCAGACAGAAGGTTAAAAGTTATATCAGTGCTGCCCAGTAGTACACACCTATAATTTCATTGGCTCGGGAAGCTGAGGCAGGAAGGTTGCAGGTTCAAAGCCAGCCTCAGCAACTTAGGGAGACCCTGAACAACTTAGCAAGATCCTGTCTCAAAATAAAAGATAAAAAGGGCTAGGGATGTAGCTCAGTGGTTAAGCACCCATGGGTTCAATCCTTGGTACCAGGAGAGGAAGGAAAAAAGCTTATCATAAAACTTTGAAAATTAAAAAGCAAATTCACACCTTGTCAGGCTCAGTAACCATCATTTTAAATTACTATAATACATGGATTTGCATAGTCTTCACCAATTAAATAAGTCATTCAGTCATAAATTTAAGTGTGAAACCAGGGCTGAGGTGCTCAGTGGTAGAGCCCCTGCCTAGCATGCGCAAGACCCTGAGTTCAATCTCTAGCACTGCAAAACACCCTATTCATCAGTTTATATACTATTAAAAGGTTCAATGTCTCCATAATTTACTTTCTTGAATTTTAACCCTGCAGAATCCATGCCCTCAAAGATAAGAATAATGAAAACAATAAAATCAAGCCTTCAGAAAGCATAAATCCTCTGCTTACTTATCCACGAATTTCCCTCTGCTTTTGATCTCATTGCTTTCCCCTTTTCTCTTGCCTCCTACATATTTGTGACAAAGACCAAGAAGCTGATGATTTTTCTTTCTAGGTCCTCAACCAGCCTTGGACTCTACTGGCACAATACTCCAGATCCACAGGCCAGCCCATGTGTCACACAGAGAAACCAAAGTAGAAAGGAGCTATGGTTTGGCCAGAAGGCAGCCAACAAAGTAACCCTAGAGGGCTGGGATTGTGGCTCAGTGGTAGAGCGCTTGTCTCGCGTGTGTGAGACACTGAGTTCGATCTTCAGCACTACATAAAGATAAATAAAGATATTATGTCTGTCTACAACTAAAAAAAAAAAAAATTTTTAAAAAAAGTAACCCAAGAGCTGGAAATGGGAACCAGAACTTGGACCTGCCTGAGACAAAGGAGGAGGGCTGCTTTCCGAGTTTCTGGAGGACTTACTCGTAGCAGGGGTTTTTGAGGGCCTCTGGTGGGGAGATGTACATGTATGGCGACACAGGCTTGTCCACAAAGGCCCCAAAACCAATCCGCAGGTTACTGGTGAGCTTGCGCATTTGGGAAGCCAGGTTGGTACCCAGGTTCTGGATGTTCCACAGATCATCCTTCATGGAGTAAGATAGGTCCATTAGGTAGTAGATGTCTACAGGGTAATCCTCCACCTGCCGCACTTGAATGGAGAAATTCTTCGAGTCATCTGGAAGCCAGAAAGATATTAGTTTATCTCCTCCCTCCAAGATTGAATAAATAATTAAGCTACAGTTGGGAAAAAGTAATTGGTTGATGAACCAAACTTGAAAGCCCTGATCCCTTCTCCCTTGCTTTATGATTATACTCCTTTTTCAAACTCTTGACCCTCCTGTTTTTAACCTCTTCTTTTTCAGTGTAAGAGTTTTCACCCTCTTAAAATTCCCATCTGTCTAATCCTCTGGATCCCAAGAGTCTATCCTCCTGAGTCACAGGAGCTTGGGTAATTACTACACTCCAGATTCTGTAAAAGACAGGAACTTTGTCCTACTCTTCTCTGAATCTTTAGCACCTGACACATGCCTTGCACATAGTCTCTCTTAAATTCTTATTAATTTAATCAGAAAGTCAAAATCAGTGCTTTAAAGAAGCCTGTCTCTTAGCTTGACCCTCCTTCCCTCCGAAGGTCTTCTGTCCCTACTTTGTCTGCCCCATCCCCTGTCTCTCTCCTCCATGGAAAAGGGCCTTACAAATTGCTTTCTCATCCTTCACACCTCAACATGAAGCCACAAGCTAGGTAAATGGGCATTGGGGAGAAGAAACAAATGCTTTTTGAGCACCTGATATTTCAGAAAGGTTAAGTAACTTGCCCAAGACCAAGTACCTAATATGTGGTGGAATTGAGATTCAAACTCAGATCTTGACTAAAATCCTAATACTTCCCATTTTCTTCCATTCTCCTACCTAGATCTTCCCCCACCTGTTTCTCTTCCCACCCCACCTCCATTCTGAGCTACTCCTTCAAGATTTCCTGCTCAAACCTCTACCTCACGCCTTCTGCCCACCTGTCCCAGGTGTCTCCTCAAGATAAGCCCCATGCTTACCTGGGCGTAGCCGGAGGGCAATCCTCTGGGGACTGACTTGAGTAACCTGGGAGCCATCTCCGGAACCCTTGTCACTGAGAGGTCTGGCCTCCAGGACTTGGGCCTCACTGACGGGAAATTCGATGGACTCTGGGTCACAGTTATCCTTCAGCAGATTCTCCTTCAGGTTACAGCGGGGTGAGCCCAGAGGCAGGTCCTGTAAGATAGGAGCCCAAGGGGAAGCCTTGCAAATCAGAGCTATGATGACTTAAACCTTACCCCAAACTTTGGAGCTAAACCAGCAAAAATGAACCAGTAGAGTCCTTACTGGGATATTTCCTAGGACCTAATTTAGCATAAATGAACTGGTATGGTCCTTCCTAGGATAATCCCTAGGACCATGTACAGAGGGGAAACTGAGGTATCAGAAGGGCTGTACATGGATTGGTAGCCAAGAAGTGGGCCTACACAGTCAGATGACTTTTGGACCATTTTCCAACTATGAAATGCAACTCATTTGTGGGTCTCAAAATCAATTTAGTGAGCGGGTCTCAAAATCAATTTAGTGAGTGGATCTCAATCATCAGCTCATTAAATAAAATGGAACAGAATAAAATAGAAAATAAAAGAGTATATAAATTGTAAAAATGTTGTTTCATGAAACTTTTATTCATTGAGAAATGAGCTATAACAACTGTAACAAATAATAATACGTAATGTATTTCTTTCTGTAAATAAAAGTCAAAACAGTTTGGAAGCTGCTATGTTGGTAACTAGGTTGAGACCCATGAAGGCAGGGCTGTATGTGTCCTGTTCCCTCTCTGTTCCCAACATTGCAACACAGAACTAACAACAAAGGTCATGGGGAAGGTAGTTTGGGAAGGTACTGTAGCATAAAGGACAACAGCCCAGGAGCAGGCTAAGACTAAATCTGAGCATTGCTACTTACTAACTGGAAAGTCACCCAAACTCTCCAAGCCTAGTTTCTTCAGCTTTAACACAAAGACAATAGCCCTCCCTGGGTACATAGGGCAGTCAAAACCCTGGAGAGCAGAACAGTGGCTGCCAGGAACTAGCGTAGGGGTGGCTATGGGAAGCTGTTCGATGAGTACAGAGTTTCTGTTTTTTCATGATGAAAAGAGTTATGGAGCTGGATGATGGTGATAGTTTCACAATACCGTAAATGTATTCAATACCATGAAACTGTACACTTAAAATGGTTAAGGTGGTAAATCTGTTATGTGTATTTTACCACAATAAAAAATACTTTTTTTTTTTGGTACCAGGGATTGAACTCAGGGCTACTCGACCACTGAGCCTCATCCTCAGCCCTATTTTGTGTTTTTTGTAGAGACATGGTCTCACTGAGTCGCTTAGTGCCTCACTGTTGCTGAGGCTGGCTTTGAACTCATGATTCTCCTGTCTCAGCCTCCCAAAATGCTGGTATAAAAAATACTTTTAAAAGAACTAATAATGAAAAATAGTAATAGTCCCTTCCTCAAAGGGATGTCACCTGGGGCTAAATAAGACAATGCACGCAGTAAGCGCTCCATAAATGTCATCTACTGTTATGAGATGCTTCATAAATTTTCCCTGGATAAATTAATTATAAATAAAGTCCACACATTTGGGAAATAGTGTGACGCCAGTCTACTGACCAGAGCCTCTCTGTCACTTCCTCCTTCAACCTAGACAAAGAACAAATTAAACACCCTTCCAGAAACTCTCATTTTTATCTCATCACCCAATGGGGCTCTGGGTGCATCTACACCTAAGTATTGAATGAGGGACGTGCTACACTAGAAAGAACACCAAAAACCAGGAAGCAGGCTCTATCCTAGGTCTACTGCAAGTTGACCATGTGACTTCAGATAAGTCACTTTGAGCCCCAGTTTCCTCACCTATTCAATAGGGGAGGCAGACAATTTTTCAGTCCCTTTAGCCAGTACTAGGTAAGCATATGTCATGAAGTCTCCTTGCCAGCTTAAGGGGACTGACCGGAAAGCTAATAAACCCCTCCCTGTGTGGTAAGACCTCTCCCAGAACAGACGGAAGGCGACATGGCACCATCAGTATCTACGTGTGCATGCACAACTCTGTCGCAACTCTGTTTCACCCCTATAGTATAGAACACACCCAACCAGAGTGTACGTTACCATACAGGGGAGACAGAGGCGCTAACACGTAAAGGGAAAACTAACAGGATATGTAAGGCAACTCCCTGCTGCACTCGGGGCTCAGACTTTGGATTCAAATCTCCTGGGCCAGTGCCAGCACTAAAAACCCTGCTTCCTGGCTGAAAATCTCCGTATCCTCTCTCTCTGTGAGAATCTTGCAACCTGGACCTATTTCACAATGTCTAGACCTTCTGTGTCTCCTACCACCCCTCAAAATCACTTCTAAAAATCAGGTGGATAGGGCTGGGGTTGTGGCTCAGTGGTAGAGCACTTGCCTAGCATGTGTGAGGCACTGGGTTCGATTCTCAGCACCACATATAATCAAATAAAGTCCACTGACAACTAAAAAAATATATATATTTTTTTAAAAAATCAGGTGGATAGACCATACCAATATCTCAGAATAGCTAGCGTTAACATTTATTGAGCACTTAGGCAGGTACGGTGATGAGCACTTTACATAGATTATTGCAAATCCCCATGATGATTCTGTAATGCTATAACTGTTATATATAATTTTACAAATGAGGAACCTGAGGCCTGGAGCCTTCACAAATGAGAAAGTCAGTCTTAGAGGTAAGAAATCTGAGGCTAAGTAGCAAGCCCAAAGTTGCAGAGCTAGGAAGGGACCCAAGTGAGGTGCCAACTAGAAAGTCAGACAAATAGTCAGACATGACTATTTATCCTCATAAAATAAGTTTTATTGAATTCTGTATAAAGTGGGGGTCAAGGCAGAGAAGTAGGAGTGTGGAAGGGATGGTCTTAGGAAGAGCCACACTGGAGAATGCTCCAGGTAAGGAGCAGGATGCAAAACAGGGATGTGAGAGGTATATGGAAGGATGGATAATGTCCTTCCTCCATGTCAGGAGTGGAACTGGGCCTCAGTGGATCACCATGCTCAAGAACTCAGTAGCCCAAATCCCCTGATACTCAAAGTCCCTGTCCCTCTACCTCTCCAGCCCAACCTCTCAGATAAGCTGAAGGCCTTTCCCACATGGCTCCAAACGTGAGCAGCTGCATGAGGAGCACCCTCTGCCCAAGCAAAAAGCGATTCCGGAAGCCAGCAGCTTCCTTTATCTCTCTTAGCTTCTCGGGTATGAGGGCAGAGAAGTGGCCTCGGCAAGGGGAACCAGTTCAGAACACTTAACCTTTCAGCTGCAGATATCACAAGAAGGCCGTCATAGACCCTCCATGACTCTGAGATGAAAATCTCCCCTGAGATCAGCTCTGGTCAGGTACAGAATGGCAACAGGAAGAACTGGGCACTTTGGATTTGGTGCCCACTCTCTCTGGTTCCCTACCCAGCTCTCCCAACCCTTCTGCCTCAGGAATAGTCTCTTTCTTTAAAAAAAAAAAAAAAAAAAAAAAATCCTACCCTTATTTCTGATTGCAGCTCCCCACAAAGCCCTGAGAAAACCTTCCCCAAAAGGCAATGATTGGATCACCCAGATGCCACAGGAAGCTGATCCCTTCCAGGAAAAGGCAGATGCTGGAGGACAGATCTGAGAGTGGGGAGAACCGGGAACTGAATGAGAACTGTGAGCTATCAAGTGTCTTCAGGCTGCTTCAGTGCAGGGACAGAATATTCTTGAGAGGTTACCTTACTCCCATTTTCTACTGTGGCAGTCCCGATTAGAAGCGGGTCTCAAGTGCAAAGACATGTCCTTAAAACTTAGTGTGAATTTCTTAGGCAAATAGACACTGAAAAACCAAAACTGTTTCCTACCCTCCCACCCCTTGTGGCCATTAACATCAGAGGTCAGGAACATAATGGGCCTGCTCATGAGCCCAGCTCTCCTTGAGAGCCTCCTGTCCCAGGAAGACACCATGACAGTGCCCTTTCTGAATAATCCAGGCAGAGATGGTAGAAGGGACGTCTCCAGATTACTTGGAGAGAAAGGAGGAGAATATGAAAGTTCCAGTTTCCAGTGAAACCAGATGTTACACAAAAAGGGCAAAATTAGCCCAAACCCAGGGAAGATGCTGAGCACAGAGGTGGGAGGTGTGGCTCCATGTGCTGTGTGAGCTGGTGGATTACCTTTCTTTCTTGGGAGGGTGACACATGCTCATGGTACCATTCCCCATTAATCCTGTATTACAAATTGGGAAAGTACAGTATGAATAATTATTATGCTACCATATCTCATAGGATAAAATAATTTTGTAAGCATGAAAGGCTTTCAAAATACCAATATCTCACTAGAAGTCAAAAACACTCAAATCCTTTTGGATATGGTTTAAACAAATAAAAATGAAGAGAAGGTGACACTTTTCTATAACTACCATTGTAACTACTACTGTTATTGCATATTCTTTCCTTGGAAGAAAGCAAGGGGCAACATGCCCTAGTACTTTCCTTCACTCCAGAGAGCTAAAAAAAAAAAAAAATAACTCCAATCAAAATAAATTAACATGGCCATCTTGATTGTCTCATATGGTGAAAACAAGAAATCACTTGAACATACAGAAAGAGAACACAGAGGGAAGAGAAAGGAGAGGAGAAGGAAGGCAATGAAGTTTATAGCTTTGGGTATTCATACTTCCTTGTTTACAAGGAGAGAACTCTTAATTTTATCCCATCGTTGTTGATGTTTTTTATAATTACAAGTTGAAGTAAAACTCTCAAGATGGACATTTATCCTCCAGGTTAAAAATAAGTAGAAAGAACAGCAGGAAAGTGAAAACGAAACTATGTTTGTGACTAAAAAGAACTATAAAGAGTGGACTACACCTTTGTAGTCCAGAGAAGAAAACAAGAAGTAGGTCCTACTCGAGTCTTCTACTTTTCTAGACCCAAACCTACCCTTCCTCTTTCACACCTGGATGTCAGACTAAGTGTGAGCTGGTCACCTCCCAGGGTGCACTCGGGCCTACACACCAAGTCCTAGTATTTCCCCACCTTAGGGTTGCCAAATATAGCAGATATTTGGAACATACTCATACTAACAATTATTTGTTGTTTAATCCAAATTTAATTGGGTGTTCTGCATTCGACTGGCAACCTCAATTCTGCCTCCATTCTCCTTGACCAATCATGAGTTCTTTTGATGAGCAATGTTTATCCAACTTGCTACCATGACAACCCATTCTGATGCAATAGGTCCAGGGTCTGTCCTCCAAACCTTTATTCTTAACAAGCATCTCAGGCAATTTTCACCACCCCGTGAGTCTGGAAAGCTCTAGGCTCCGGCATGGTGCCACTGGGACCAAGATGACAAGTTGAATTTCTGCATGAAGCTGGCCTTTGGTTAGATGTACCACCAGAGACAGCACACCACCCCAACCCCAACCCAGGTCAGTATCCAACCCCTCCAGGAACACACCCTATGCAGATGGGCCCAAACACCATGCTGAAGCACATTGGCTGTGCTTTCCTATTACCTCAGCCAAGCACTCGCTACACACCCAAGAGCTGCTGTCCTCTAAGGACCACGGGAAAGCAGAGCCCAACCAGTTGTTTTTCCAGGCACTGCCAGCATTGCCTGGAAGAGTCAAGTAATGGGCGCAGAGGCACCAAGCTACACCCTCAGCCCCATCTTTGGCTAGGGCTACAGTCCTGGATTCCCATCTCTTTCCTCCCTGGCTGACACATTTTTGCATCACACTGGGGTCCTCCGCCCTTTGCTTTAGTCATTCACTAAAGTTTTAGGCTCCTCTGCCTCCATTTATATTCCATCCTCCAGGGAAATCTCTCTACGACTTTCTACCTCCCCTCATCAGTTTTCTTTGGTCTTAGCTGTTTGCATTTCCTATTCCTAGTCTGGCCCAACCCCCGTACTTTGATCCTACCCAGCACCCCTGCCGCTGCCTTCTTCCAGCCTGCCCCAGGGCACAAGATTCACCAAGGTCATCCATAAATATCCCATATTTGCATCTCTGAAATCTGGTCACAAATTCTGAAAGCAGCGTCTGGTCAGACCTCAGCCCTGGCAGATCAAGAAGGGTGAAAAATGGGAAGAGAAGGGGTACAGGACAGACTTTCCAAGAATGTTTCCTTTTTTCCCCCAGACTTTCTGGGCCAGAGCTGCCTGCCTTTTGTTTTGCTTTGGGTTGAAAAGGAGGAGGAGGAGGAGGAGGAAATGAGGGACACTAAGGGCTTCTACCCTGGTCCCTCTCTGCTCCACCAGTTTTAGGCCAACCCCACCCAGACACCTCTGCATCAGCTCCCTTCTTCTAGGATTCAGTTGTAGAACTACAACTTTCATATAAAAGAAGCTCCATTAATTTCACGATGGTGACCAGAGGAAGGAGGAGAGGGCAGAAGAGAAGGTAGGAAGCCAAGTCACACTCAGCAGGAAGCTCCGCCCAGAGGGGAGGGGCGCCTGGGGGGGGGCGAGGGTGGAGGAGGACTCACCCTCCCCATGTGCCTCCCACTCCCAGCCCCAGAAAATGTTTCATTTACTAAATGAAGTCAACGTGGCCCAGATGTTGGGCAGCTGCCTGGGGAAGCAGTTCCCGTGCCTAAAGGCACAGAGGCCAAAGCAGAGAGTAGAGCTGGCCTCGGTGCTCTGGCAGCCTTCCTCTTGGGAATAAACACAGCCTCCCAGATCCCCTTTCCCCCCAGCAGCTCAGCCTGCCCGGGAGGTTGCCTTTTTAGGAAAATCAATGAATCAGGAAGAGAAGTAGACAGAATGAAGAGTCCAGCTTGAGCGATCTTAAACCTGTAAAGGGCAGGGACATGCTGAGGGATAGAGGATGCCTCTGGGAGCTGAGTAGCAACCAGGCCAGGAGCTCAGGTAACCACCTGCCAGTGACTCAGCCTCAGGCTCTGTAAGGGCTGGGAATCTCTCCAGCCATGTCCACCTCCCCCACCCGCAGCCTTGTCAGCTCCAAATTCCCAACCCAGCCACAAACATAGCATTTGCTCAGACACACTCATTCCCCAGGGCCCCAGACACAACAAACCCTCTGCGTAGACACAGCTAACCTTTTCCCATCACCCTCCCATCCTCACCAATGCGCCCAGCTCCTTCTCTCATTGACACCTAGGAGAGGGAAGGAAGGAGGGAAAGAAGAGAAAGACACCATCAGAGAGAAGGGAAGAGGAAAGAGCCTCCAATGAATGACCCACACATGTGCAGGATTCCTCTTTTAGTTGCCTTTTTGAAGTTCTGGAAGAAAGAACAAGCCAACTCCCCCTTCATACCTATACGCCTCTGTCTCTCCTTTGGGATTTGAGGCCCCTCTTCCTTGGAATGTCCCACCCCAACAAAAGGCAAGGAAAGGATGGTAAAGGGTAGTAACGGTGACAGCCAAGCCCGAGGCCCACCTGAACTGGCTGGGAGGGGCCGTCCCTGGAGACTCTGGGTGGCACTCCCAGCAATGTTCCTGTGATGGCTCTTCAATATCCATCTGTGGGAAGGCTTCACCCTAGTCTTGCTCAGAAGGATCTTGCTATGCATTTAGGAAGAAGGAGATAACCTAAGGGGTCTGTGTCTATGTTGAGGAAAACAAGGTACAGTGTCTGTTCCTCACCTCATCGGAGCACCAGGCACAACCAGGACTCACAGCCAGACATTGCTGGCAGGAGCTCACACCTCTTGTGGTGCAGATGTTGGGCCCTGCAACAGAGAGATACGGGCATTAGCACCTGATTTGGCTCAATGAAGTAACCAGCCTGCCCTATCCTTCCCAACTTTCCCAAACACCCAGGTTCACAGCCCTCAAGTCCACACAAATACACCCTAACCATGCCACAGGTTTTTACCAAACAGGCTCTTGGTAAGGAAGAGAATGAAGAGGTTTAGGAGAAACTCATCTCTACCCTCAGCTGACGAGGTCACGGGGATGACAGGTGATGGGACATGGCTGAGACATGAGCCCAAGTGTCTGATCACAACTGATAGAAAGGCTTTAATTAATGACTGACTTGATGCCTACATTGTGCAAGTGAAAATATGAGGAGGCCCAGAGTAACAGCAAGTGTCCTCTTCAATCACCCAAGTGATATTCACAGCCACAACACAGGGCATCCCAGGCCCAGAGGCACTAACATGAAGCATAGCCTAAGTCCGGTGGGGGCGGGGAGGGCAGGGTGACTTTAGTGGCAGTGTCCCATTGGCCTGCTAGGGGAAAGCAAATCTGAAAACTTCTTAAGCTTCCCAATACATGTATCTTGGAATCCAAGCATAAAATGCTCCAGAGAACTACAGAAATGTTAGAAAAAGTCAACTGGTAGGCACTGGAAGATCGTGGAATTTGGGCGTTGGAAGTAAGGCTTGAATTCTGAATGTTCTTCATACTAGCCATGCGATAGCCTGCCTACTCTCTGTAAAATGACGTATCTGCCTCACAGGATTTATCTAAGAATTTGGTGAGCCAAGGGGTAAAGGAAAAGATGCCATTCTAATGTGAACTTTGTGACAGTCCTCAGACTGACAAAGGATGGGAGAAAGCCTGGGGTTGGGGGTGAGGAGCTGGGGAACAAAAATAGCCCTGAGAGACCCAGCCAGGAAGCAAAACCCAGGCACCTGCTTGTGCAGAAGCTGCCGTCCTCCCTGCTCCCCAGCTCAGCCTCCCTGCAGTGACCAAGGGGCATCACAGCCAGACCACCAATCCTTACCAAACACACCAGCCTGAAATAACCAATCCACAACACATTTTTACCTCAGACCTTATAAAACCCCTCTTCCTGCAGAGACCTCAGGAAGGCCTTTTCCAGAATAAGACACAGAATGAGGGAGACCCATTCCTCCCTAGAATGAAGGAAGATCCAGTCAGTTATCCTGACAGTTGCATTATCTAGTTTTCTAAAGGGCCTCCTTTGCCCCCAGCTGTAAAGACCAGCAAGCCTACGTTTTGGGGAAATTGTCCCCAATGAGTACTTTTCCAATATCCCCAAAACTTCTCACCAACCTAAATGTCCCAGTCTATTCTATTATAGTGTGACTGAGTTCCTTCCATCCCAACCAACACCTGGACAAAAATACATTCAGAAAATGACCGGGCGCGGTGACTCACGCCTGTAATCCTAGCACTTTGGGAGGCTGAGACAGGAGAATCCCAAGTTAAAAGCCAGCCCCAGCAATGGCGAGGTGCTAAGCAACTCAGTGAGACCCTGTCTCTACATAAAACACAAAAAGTAGGGCTGAGGATGTGGCTCAGTGGTCGAGTGCCCCTGAGTTCAATCCCCAGTACCCAAAAACAAAGAAAAGAAAATGACCTACCATGGGGCTGGGGTTGTAGCTCAGTGGCAGAGTGCTTGCCTCGCACATGTGAGGCACTGGGTTCAATCCTCAGCACCATATAAAAACAATAAATAAACAAAACAAATATATAGGGCTGGGATTGTGGCTCAGTGGTAGAGCACTTACCTCGCATGCGTGCGGCACTGGGTTCGATCCTCAGCACCACATAAAAACAAATAAAATAAAGATACTGTGTCCATCTACAACTAAAAAAATATTTTAAAAAAAAAACAAACAAAGATATAAAAAATTTTTTTAAATGACCTGTACCAGTGTTAGGGATATTTGATTTTCTAGAGGTATGTACCCTTGAAAAGTTGTACTTTACAACTCCATAAGAGTAGATATTAATTTGTAGAAAAGCAATGACAATGTAAATGATTTTTTATGAGAACAACCTGTATGATTCTTATCCAACAAAAATTCCAATAATTTCTGTCTAGCAAAAAAAGGTAACCTTCGAACTTTAAGATTTACTGCTTTGTACGGCTGGGTTTGTAGCTCAATGGTAGAGGGCTTGCCCAACACATGTGAGGCACTACATAAAAATAAATTTTAAAAAAAAGGTACTGTGTCCATCTACAACTAAAAAAAATTAAAAAGATCTACTGCTTTGTAAACATTGGCCAATTTTGAATCTATGAGCAATAATTCTCTGACTGACCAAGTATTAATCTTTCTTCCTTGAATTCTCATTTCAAATAGTCGTAACATTTTACTGGTTCTCTCATTAATTAAGCAAATAAAATCTTTTTTTTAATTGTCAATGGACCTTTATTTTATTTATTGTATATGCAGTGGTGAGAATCAAACCCAGTGCCTCACACATGCTAGGCAAGCGCTCTACCACTGAGCCACCACCCCAGCCCCTGAATAAAATCTTTGACATGCATTTATTTTATATTTATATTAGAATCATACATTTAACTTTTGAAATTACACTTTAAGGAGTTGGGGTGCAGTTCAGTGTTAGAACGCATGCCTAGCATGTGCAAGGCCCTGGGTTCAATCCCAACAGAAAGAGAAAGAGAAGAAGAAAATTACACTTTGACAGTATTTGTAGGGCCTCATTAGGGGTGGAGGGATCTAACAAAAGGGTGCACACACAATCAGAAGACAGGTGACTGAGTCACCTGCTAATAGTGTAGCCTTGGGTGAGTCATTTAACTCCTCTCGGCCTTATTTTCCTCTAGCATTCCTACCATATTATGACTATTATTCTCATCTTTTTTTTAAATATTTTTTTAGTTGTAGATGGACACAGTGTCTTTATTTTTTTATTGCTCTGTATGTGGTGCTGAGGATCGAACCCAGGGCCCCACGCATGCGAGGCAAGTGCTCTACCGCTGAGCTACAATCCCAGCCCTATTATTCTCATCTTAATGACACTGCCACTCAACATATTTAGGTCTCTTCAGGCCTGCCCTAGCCTGCCCAGACAGGACCCAGTCCTTGTTCAAAGATGTTCAGTAAATACATATCGGAGTCAAAAGGTATTAGACTTGATCAGTTTTATTTGTTTTGTTTTTAAGTGAATGAGTTCATTTCTCAAAATTACTCATAGAATTCTAAACGGGTCCCTCATTCAACTTAGACCTTCACTGTTCTCCCCAAAATGTGGAATCCTTGAAGTATCTCATAGAAGCTCCAGGTTTCCTCATAGCCTTGAGTCTGACTAACTTTAAAGGCCTTTCTTAACCCTAAAATTCTACAAGTGGGGTGCCCCTGTAAGCCCATGAGTAAGTTCTAGAGCTCTACCTCTGCTTGACTATAATCTTAGCATGTGTATATAAGGATTTTGTGTGGGAATTATGTCATGGGTTCCAGACCTGGCCCTGGACATTAAGGTCATATCTCTAAGATGAGATATCCCTCAGCCAGACAAAATCTGAAATGGAAGAAAGCAAGTTGGTCTTCCCAGAACTGCTATAGTCAGGCACCTCAACCTTCAGAACCAACAATGAAACCCAAGGCTCCTCCCTGCCAGGGCTGACTGGCCATGTCTGGGTCTCACAGCTGCCCTCTCCCCAGGCAGAGTGGACACAAGCTCTCTTTATTGTTCTATCAAGAGTTCAGAAAGGAGCCTAGCCTGAACCATGTTAGATATCTCCCTCCCTTTTGAGAATTGCCATGAGGAAGTATTTCTGGATATAAATGCCATGGATGTTCACGAGGAGAGGAGAAGCAGAAACCAACTGCAGAAACCAGAAAGGAGAAGAGGAGTGTGGGAAGCGTGGACACTATCAGATTGTTTTTGAAAACTTTTATCCAGCCATTCATTCTCAAGTTAGCATTTCCCTGAGTCCTTGATTCATAGCCACAAAAGAAAGCCTTGCCAGATGTGAAATAAAAAACAGCAGGCCCCTCCTTAGTGCATGAGCCATCCCTGACCCCAGATGAGGAGCTGAGTGGCTGGGATTTGTTCTTAGGAAGTCATGCCTTGGAGTCATGGTTACCCACTCCTCTTTATCCCTTGTGTTTAATGAATCACAGGTTGATTTCGTGAGAACCAATGATCCCTCCATGATCTCCCCACCAAGTCCTGCCACTTAGGACAGGTTCCCCGGAATGAAGTGGTTCAAAATGACTGACTCATCAGAAGTCTCCAAGCTGGGCCCATGCTGATTCAAGGAGCTGCTGCTTGGAGGGACCCGGCCCTCCTGAAAAATGAGCAAGGAGTCTGGACCTGGGTTTTCAGTCATTCATAAAGCCTGTGTTCCTGCTTAGCCTCTGGGGCCCAGATATAGCCCTCCTAGAGAAGTTGGGATCCTCATCATGTTATTTAAAAGGATGGGCAACTGCTACAGCCTCTTTCCTCTGACAGTTTAACCAGAGCATCAAAACAAGATGAACTGGGGCTGGGATTATGGCGCAGTGGTAGCGTGGTCGCCTAGCACGCGTGAGGCACTAGGTTCGATCCTCAGCACCACATAAAAATAAAATAAAGATTTTCTGTGCATTTACAACTAAAAAATAAATATTAAAAAAAAAAAACAAGATGGGGGGTGGGATTGTAGCTCAGCAGTAGAGCGCTTGCCTCGCATGCGTGAGGCCCTGGGTTCAATCCTCAGCACCACATACAAAGTAATAAAATAAAGACATTGTGTCCATCTATAACTAAAAAAAAAAAAAATTTTAAAACAAAAAACAAGATAGACTGGGCCTGGTCTTCACAAGATGGTTGTAAGAATTAAAAGAACTAGTCCCTGGAACATAGCTGAGCATAACAGCTGGCACACAGAAAATGCTCAATAAACACTGTTGCTACAGTTGCCCTTGTTTTTATTATTGCTGTTTTTATCCTTAGTCTTAAGCTATTTAGGGCAAATGGATGTTTTTACTTTTTTTTTCCTTGAAGATACCATTTTATAGAATACTAGACACAAAGCTAAGAATGCCCCAAACAGAGGGATAGGAGTGAGAACGTGGAGCAGAAACTATCAGGCTCTGGTAAAATGACCAGTTATCAGATCTGGCTTCTAAATGGAGTTAGGAATATTAGCATTCAAATATCCAATCTCAGAGAGATAGCCAAGAAAAGAAGAGCAATAGAAAAGTTTAGGCAAGGCCAGCCAAGAAGTTTGCCTGGAAAGTAGAAGTCGAAGGCTGTGGTTTGGCACATCAGCCTGATTCACAGACCCAGAGCAGAGACAAAGGGTGGGAAAAATAGAGAAAAAAAGGAAACAAGGAAGGGAGTTGGAACCAGTGGAAGTCATATGCGTCAACAAGGTTTATTTTGGGGACATGATGTCCAATGAAACAGGATGTCAGAATGCAGGAACAGGCCACCCTGATGAGGCAGGGGACTTCAGAAGAGGGCCAGGTTAGAGTGAACAGTGTTTGGAGGGCAGGGAAGATGGTCTGTATTGCAAACTCTATGGACATCTCTCTTACCATCTGTTGGAGAGGAATTCTGACCTGGATCCTCAGCTGACCTTTAGTCAATTCCCTATAAGGTCCATGGGGACAGTGGGTGGCTCAGTACCTGTTCATCCAATCTAAGATTATGGATTTTAGAGATTTTAAACTTTTCAAAAAACAAAGTGCAGCCAGGCATGGTGGCACACACCTGTAATCCCAGTGGCTTGGGAGGCTGAGGCAGGTGGAGATTGCAAGTTCAAAGCCAGCCTTAGCAACTTAGTGAGGTCCTAAGCAACTTAGCAAGACCCTGTCTCAAAATAAAGTAAACAGAGCTGGGATGAAGTAAAGTGGTAGAGCACTTGCCTGACACATTTGAGGCTCTGGATTCAAGCCCCAGTATAGCAACAACAACAAAAAGACCCCATGACCATCCAAAGTAAAATAGTCACTGCCTGGCCTTCCAAGAATAGGTAGGTAGGGGTGGGTGCATATCTCAGGGGTAAAGCACTTGCCTAGCATGCATGGAGCCCTGGGTTCGATTCCCAGTACCATGGGGAAAAAAGAAATGCATTAATTAAATACAGCAATTAAATACAGCATTTAACATTGGAAAGTATTTGTGATCATTTGCTTCCACCAATATTAAAATGTGTTATGGATTGAATTATATCTCCCAAAAGATATTTATGTCCTAATCCTCAGTATAGAATTGGGAAATACAGGCTTTATAGAGATAATCAATGAGATCATTAGAGTGGGCACTAATCCAATATGACTGATGTCCTTAGAAGATGAAAGATCCATCATGTGAAGACAGATACAGAGAGAATGGCGGGCTGTGATAACAAGCGCAGAGCTGCAGGTGGAAGTCAAGGAATAGCAACGATCGCAGCCACCACCAGAAGCCAAGAATAGACAAGGAAGAACTCACCCAGAGTCTCAGAAACCATGGCCTGCTAACACCTTGATTTCAGAGATCTGTCCCCCAAAGAGAATGAATTTCTGTTGTTTTCAGACATCTGGTTGGTGGTACTTTGCTACAGAATCCCTAAGAACCTAGCAAAATGGACTTGCATTTCCTTAACATACATGCCATCATTTTGAAAAGTAGTGCCCTGACATAAGCCAGTCTGGACTGAAAACTTTGCTCTACTTAATCCACTTGTGGATAAAGTCAAGGGAATGGTTACTTTAGCCTTATTCCTTTCTACCAAAATATCTCCATGGTGTCAGCATTCACTGATTATTTTATTCCCTTGGGTACCTGCCTGTACCAGGTACTCTCCTGGGTGCTGGAGGCACACTGATGAACTAAACAAAGCCCCCATTCTTGTGAAGCTTATATTTTGGTGAGGAAATTGTTAACAAAAATATACACAGCACTGCTGTCATGTATAACTAATCAGAACAAATGTTTAAAATACAAAAAAAAAAAAACACACAACAAAAAAAGCACAATTTCAAACAGAGGCAAATGCTTAAAGAAAATAAAGCAAGATAAAGGAATAGCAAGCAGCCGGTGGCGCAAGCCTGTAATCCCAGCACTTAGGGAGGCTGAGACAGGAGAATCGCGAGTTCAAAGCCAGCCTCAGCAATGGCGAGGCGCTAAGCAACTCAGTGAGACCCTGCCTCTACATAAAACACAAAATAGGGCTGGGGATGTGGCTCAGTGGTCGAGTGCCCTGAGTTCAATCCCTGGTACCAAAAAAAAAAAAAACAAAGGAATAGCAAGCAAGTACGGGAGGGCATCCCCTTTAAAGAAAATAGTCGGGAAGACCTCTCCAAAGAGTTCACATTCCACAATGATGCTAAAGAGTGAATTGTGGGAAGATCTAGGGGACGAGAGCTCCAGAAGGAACCCAAAACCAGTGCTGAAAGGACCTCAGCCTTTTGAAGAAATGGCAGGAAGAGAAACAAAGAAGGATAAGGCAGAGAGGAGGATGGAGAAATGGGGATCAGAACACTTGGAAGCCACAAACAAGGGTAGTGAGGGTGGTCTTCATTCTCTACACATTCTTCAGTGTGAGCCACTAGAGGGATTTGAGCAGAAGTGGGCAGAGAAAGCTCAGCCTGGCTGCTGAGAGGACAGACAGCAGGGAGGGCAAAGAGACCAATTAGGACATTATTAAAATAATCCAGGCAACAGATAGCAGTGGTCTGGACTTGAATGATAGTGGTGTGGATGGAGTGGTCAGATGTTAGACGTGTTCCAAGGACTTGCTCAAGGACGGCACATGGGGCACCAAGAAAGGACAGGAAGGATTTGGGCCTGAGCAAGTGCATGCCCTTTGGACAAGGCTCAAATGTTTTGACTCCTAGGCCATCCTCTTTCACTGACCCTTCAGCCAGTAGGCCCTGTACTTACAAGTGAAGCCAGATCATGTCTAGTTATCATCTCTCATGGGGCTAATTAGATAGTCACATGCTGAAGACTACATGAGCCCATCCTTGGGCAGAGTCCCATCTTCTGAATGGCTATAGTCTGAAATTAACAACCAGCCCTGAAGAAACTTGATGAGGCAGGCGCAGTTAAACAATGGGCATGGTGGATGCTTGCAGACCAGCGGGAGGCTGGGGGTCTAAAGCCACTTGTGCCATTCCCACTGGCCATATGACCCCAGACTTGTCCCTGCGTCCCTCTGCTGCTCTTTCCCAGTCACATCTCTATTTAATAATTTGTAACTGCTGGGACTGGGGTTGTAGCTCAGTGGTAGAGCACTTGCCTAATGTGTGAGGCACTGGGCTCAATTCTCAGCCTCCCATGTAAATAAATTTTAAAAAAAGGTCCATCAACAACTAAGAAAATATTAAAAAAAAAAAAGAATTTGTAACTCCTCCCTAGTATTTTTCAAGTTTCATTCTGCCACATCAGCCCAGTTCTGGAGACCCCAACAGTTGTTTCCTCCATGCTCCCAAATACGGGCATAATGCTTGCCACGTGAGTTGTTAGGATTAAATGAAGTACTATGTGTGAAAGGGCCATTTATAGTAGATGCTCAGTAAATGTCCAGTTCCCTCCGCCTTATCTTCACTCCAGTCACTTCTTGCACCAGGAATGTCCATCCTCCTCCCCCCCACACCTCAGGGTCAGACAAGAGAGGACACTTTGTCTCAGACAGGATATAGGGAAGAAATCACTCTGGCCAGGAGACAGGAGCCCCAGGGATAGATCCCACCAGTGCCCAAGAGATCTTGGGACAAATGCCTTTTCCTCTCAGGAATTCCCTTTCTGCTTTTCTATAAGACAAATCATGTTGAATTAAATGAACTTTTTTTAATTTTTTTAATAGTTGTTGATAGACCTTTATTTTATTTATATGTGGTGCTGAGAAACGAACTCAGTGACTCACAGATGCTAGGTGAGAGCTCTACCGCTGAACCACAACCCCAGCCCCAGAATTAAATGATCCTGAATGTGCCATTGGCCCCTGAAGCATCCAGTCTTTCAAACACCAAAAACATCAACAGGGTGACTGGTACTCTAGGAGGCCTAGCATCCCAAGTTCCAAGTCCCCTCACACAATGCACCAGGGCCATTTCTTCCTAATGGCATAACTGACATCTGAAATGTTACATTTCAGAGTTCTGGAAAACTTTATGAGCACCAGCCCCACCTCCTCTCTGACTCATGCGGTATATGAAAGAGGCAGGCCTGTACCAAGCTCTGTTTAAGGCCCAGCCCAGAAGCACCCTGGAGGTGACCTTGGCATCCAGCTTTCTAGCTCTGGGATCTTCCTCCCCAGCTCATGTCTCCTGAGCAAGGACAGCAGGCAGCAGTGTCACCAGTCCTTACTGCCAGCCAGTCTTGGGAGAAAGGCAAACTGGTTTGACTGTTTTAGAAGACAATTTGTCAACATCTATTAAAATTTAAAATTGCTGACTTTAGTGATCTTCCAGCTACTCAGAAGGCCACAGCAGAAAGATTACTAGAGCCTAAGAGTTTAAGAGTAGCCACGGCACCAGAGGAAAAAAAAAAAAAAGGCAGCAAGTGTGGCTCAGTGGTAGAGCACTTGCCTTGGGTTCAACTCCCAGCACTGCTAAATAAATAAATAAATAAATAGTTAAATATCCATGTCTTTTGACCCAATAACTTTAGTTCAAGTAGTTCAGTCTGTAGAAAAACTTGAGCCAAGGTACATAATAAATGAATAAGGTATATCATTGCAACTTTATCTGTAATAGCAAATAATACTTTATAGTCATTGGGAATGATTCCAATAACTACCAACAGGAAGTTGGTTAAATGAATTCTGATACAGCTCTAGAAGAGTCTTAGAATTATATAGCTCTTAGAATAAGTAATGGAAATCCATACGCTGACATTATAAAGATGCCTAGAGTATATTATTAAATGGCAATGATCCTATTATGGATCATGGTTGTTATCTCTAAAAATGAGACTATGAGGAACTTGTATTTTCTTTATTATTATATTTCTTCCCTTTTTAGTTATAAATGGACACAATGTCTTTTTATGTGTTTATTTTTATGTGGTGCTGAGGATTGAACTCAGTACCTCACACATGTGAGGCAAGCACTCTACCACTGAGCTTCATGCTCAGCTCTTTTCATTTTTTGTGACAGGGTCTCACCAAGTTGTTGAGTCTCTCCCTAAGTTGCCAAGGCTGCCTTCAAACTTAGTATCCTCCTCCTTCAGCCTCCCAAGTAGCTAGGATTACAGGCATGCACTACTGTCCCCAGATCTACAGTATCATATTTCTCTACTGCCTAACTTTTACTTTTTAACAAACTGAATTACTTTTGTAAATTAAAAGAAAATTAAGAGTAATTTTAAATGTCCTCTGTTCTGCCTCCTTTCTGCATTTCCATTCATTAATTCAGGCTCCCCAGAGCCTGATGGGCTTTCTATTGCACCTCTGGCATCAAAACTCCCATAGGTTCTTGGAGCCCCAAAGTTAGGTAGGAACAACAGGAAGAATTTTGGGGGACAGGGTGGATGGGAAGATGCTGGCCAAAGGATTCAAAATTTCACTTCGACAGGAGGAATAGGTTCAGGAAATCTGCTGTGCAACATGGTGACTAGAGTTAATAACTGTGTATCATTTACCTAAAAGAGTAGATTTTAAGTGTTCTCAGCACAAATAATGATAAGTACATAAGGTAATGCATGTGTTAGGTAGCTTGATTTAGCCATTCCACGATGTGTACATGTTTCAAAACGTCACATCACAAACATATACAACTTTTATTTGTTGATTAATAATAATATTTGTTGTTGAATAATAATGGATAGAAGAGAATAAAAAGAAAAAGAGTAAACTTTGACAACCAGCTCCCACAGCCTTCAGGGACCTCCCAGAGGTGGGTCTGTTCCCAACTGTGGAAGTTTCAGAAGGAAGACACCAAGCTCCCCCCGGAGGAGCTGGTCAAACACATTTCAGGCAGGCAGCTCCAGCGAAGGTCTGGTGGCTAATGGAGGGATCAGGTACCATCAGTGGATCTCACAGACCCAGGTTTCTGCTACTCAAGAATTCCATTGGAGCCGGGCGCGGTGGCTCAAGCCTGTAATCCCAGCACTTAGGGAGGCTGAGACAGGAGAATCGCGAGTTCAAAGCCAGCCTCAGCAATGGCGAGGTGCTAAGCAACTCAGTGAGACCCTGTCTCTACATAAAACACAAAATAGGGCTGGGGATGTGGCTCAGTGGTGGAGTGCCCCTGAGTTCAATCCCCAGTACCAAAAAAAAAAAAA
>CM053402.1:15052802-15101761 GCA_028644305.1 Xerus rutilus
GCTCAAGCCTGTAATCCCAGCACTTAGGGAGGCTGAGACAGGAGAATCGCGAGTTCAAAGCCAGCCTCAGCAATGGCGAGGTGCTAAGCAACTCAGTGAGACCCTGTCTCTACATAAAACACAAAATAGGGCTGGGGATGTGGCTCAGTGGTGGAGTGCCCCTGAGTTCAATCCCCAGTACCAAAAAAAAAAAAAAAAAGAATTCCATTGGGCTGGGATTGTAGCTCAGTGGTAGAGCACTTGCCTTGCATGCGGAAGGCCCTGGGTTCCATCCTCAGCACCACATACAAAGTAATAAAATAAAGACATTGTGTCCATCTACAACTAAAAAATATTAAAAAAAAAATAATTCCATTAACAAAAAGATTTTGGGTGACTGCAGGGACTTTTAAAGTAGCTACTGAATATGCCTTGTGCCAAACTTCTGGAGTTCTTCTCTAGTGCAGGACTCCTCTCCTGGTGCCCTAAAGAAACCCTTACATGAAATTCCAAGTTACTAATTAGTTAAAGAAGGAACCACTCCAGTCAAAGGAGGGAGGAATAGGGACAAACTGAAGACTCTCCTTCATCTCCCCCTTCACCTGCTTTGCAGCCCCTGAGACTCCAAAAGACCGAGGCCTAGAGGTACGATGACTTGTTCAAAGTCACCCAGCAAGTTCATGAAAAGGCCTGCAGAGCCATGAATCAAAAGTAGGTTCTTAAATTCCAGACTCACAGTTCTTTTCCTGGGGCTTTTTTTTTTCCATATAAAAGGAAGTGGCGTAGAACACAGGATTAGGTAAAGGAGTACAACACACATGAGCATTTCACATGCACCGGGACATGTCTGAGTGGAACACACCACCTGGTGAATCAGAATTAGCAAGTTGACTCTCCCTCATTAGACTTTCTTAGGATTCACATACATCACCTCATCTTTCTCTCCCTGAGCATTTGAACATCTTCACTAACTGAACAAAGAAAATGGACTATTGAAATAAAAAACAGGGAGAGAGGGCCACGTTAATGTTTATAGCAGCTCAATTCACAATAGCTAAGCTATGGAAACAACCTAGGTGCCCTTCAACAGATGCATGGATAAATAAAATGTGGTACATATACACAATGGAACATTATTCAGCCATAAAGAAGAATGAAATAATGGCATTTGCTGGTAAATGGATGGAACTGAAGATCGTCATGCTAAGCCAAACCCCAAAAAACAAAGGCCGAATGTTCTCTCTGATATGTAGATACTAACCCACAATAGGGGAAGTGGGAGGAATTGAAGTTCACTGGATTAGACAAAGGGGAATAAAGGGAAGGGAGAGGGAATGGGAACAGGAAAGACAGAATGAACCGGACATCATTTTCCTATGTTCATATATGAATACATGACCAGTGTAACTCCACATCATGTACAACCACAAGAATGCAAAATTATACTCCATGTTTGTATGATATGTCAAAATACATTCTACTGTCATGTATAACTAAAAAGAACAAGTAAATTTTTTTTAAAAATATTAAAAAAATAAAATTTAAGGGACATAAACAGGGAGGGAGGTAGCAGTCTCTTTGTGGGAACATGACAGAAAAACAGAAAGGTGTCTAGTGGGTTGTCTCTTTGGAGATGCAATCAAATACTTAAAAAGATAGAATAGCTCTGGGTTTATTTTACAACTTTTGGCTCTAAGGATCATGACATATTGTCTTAGGTCACAAAATATCTGTTGCTGTTAGGACCGAGAATTATAAAACTGTTCATTGCTGCAAAATCCTCATCTTTAACTATTTGGCAGTTGGAAAATCTAAGGACTTAATTATGGCCCAAATGCATCTGTCCAATTAGAAAATCTACAAAGTGAAAGCTGAACGGCACCTCTAGGGTTTCATGGGTCTATCCCCACTGCTTTAAGGGTGACTGTCCCAACACTCAAGGAAGATGGAATAGCCTGGGGTAACATCTAGAGTTACCGATGTGTGCAACAACATGGATGAATCATAAACACATTATGATAGGTGAAAGGAGCCAGACTTGAAAGTCCACACACTCTATGATTTCATTTAAATGACATTCTGTAAAACAAAACTGTAGGGACAAGAAACAGATCAGTGATAGCCAGTGACTAGGGTAAAGATAGGGAACTGATCACAAAGCAGCTGAAGGAACTTTTTGGAGTGATGAAAATATTCTGTATCTTGATTATGGTGACGGTTACTTGACTGTGTGCATTTGTCAAAATGCACAGAACTGCACACCTGAAAAAAGGGTGGATTTTACAGCACATAAACAATACCTCAATAAACCTGATATCTTTTCAGAAATTGGTGTTTCCGAGGACACTGTATGCATAGAGAAAAAGGTAGATTTTACAGGAGAGTCTCAAGTTTCAATTAACGCCAGCAGTTTACCCAGAGAGAACAGGCGGTTTCACTAGATGATGTCATCCCTGCTCTCTGTTCATTTCCACTAGTGACCTGAGCTGCAGTAGGCACACTGCTCTTCCCACTCAGGGAGGACCAAGGTTCAGGAAAAGGAAGAAGAGGCATGGGGTAAAGCAGCAGGCTGGGGAAGTCAAGCGGTTTATCCCTGAAGCTGCCCAGTCACTCCCCCAGTTAATTATCTGTCTGCTGATTCATGAGTTGTGGTTCCTGTGGGCACGTCTCCCGGCCACTCCTGCCAACAAGAGCAGGATCCTGGGGCTGGGAGGGGATGATAACCAGAGAGCCTCAGTGGGATGGGGAGCTGCAGAGGAAGAATTTCTATTAGGAACTTCTGGAGTCATATCCAGGTACCCCTCCTCACACTGTTGCCCCCTGGTCCCATCTTATGATGACCCCAGGAGACCAGGAGACCTCTACCCCTCCTCACCTTTGTCTCACACTCACAAGTTTTAGGGGCATAAAGGAGAATGCTGCCCTCTTGGGGGCTTTTCCCAAAATAGGAAAAAAGGCAAACACTTCACCAAGGGTCCCCTGAGTTTCTAGCACCCTCAGATTAGAGGTCCAAATAGTGCACTAGTGCAGAAGTCCAAACGTTCAAAGAACTTATGGTCTCGGCTGTGTCTTAATACCCATGGGATATAGCTCATTGGTACAGCGTGTGTTTAGCATGCACAAGGCCCTGGGTTCAATCCTCAGCCACACACACACACACCAAATATGTCCAGAATGTCCAAGTGGAACACTTGAAGATATTTTATGAATGAATGCACATATTTAAATTTGTGTTTCTTAAAGTGAACCACATCACCTCTAGATGTCTTTTCATAGCATGATCTAGGTACTCATTTTTTTTTAAATATTATTTTTTAGTTGTAGATGGACACAATATCTTTATTTATTTTTATGTGGTGCTGAGGATCGAACCCAGTGCCTCACGCATGCGAGGCAAGCGCTCTACCACTGAGCCACAACCCCAGCCCCTAGGTACTCATTTTGCTGCCTATGTGCCAGGCACTGGGCACAGAGTATGGAACAAAATAGACAAGTCCCTCTTCTCTCTGAGATTACAGTCTTGGAAGCACCATCTACCTTCCTCTCTTCCCAGAGACAGACATGAGGTTTTCTCCTGGAAAAAAAAAAACAAGTATATAGATCTCTCGCCTTGATCTCATCTGTGGACTCTTACTGGACCAGGGGAGCTGAGATATGCCATGCCACCAAAGGGGAATGGGTTGAAATAAGAGAGACCTCCTGTCAAATAGGTGTGAAAAAGGGACTCCATCAGTCTCATGCTGGAAGCCCAATTGCACTCATTCATGAAACCGCAACAGCTCTTGCCTCCAATGCATGGTAGATACCATGGATAGGAAGAATAATGACAACAGTATTGCCATTTATTAAATACTTACTTTGTGCCTTTGTCAACATTTATTCTGCATAACCATAGAGGTATTGCTTTCTCTACTTTACAGATGAGGAAACTGAGGATCTAAGAGATTAAGTAATTCACCTAAGGTCATGTGGCCACAGGCAAGGTCAAGAATTAAACCTACATCCTACTTGCTTAAACCATAGCTGACCCTTCCCCCAGCCAACAAGCCTTTCTCCCAAGCCTCTCCAGGCCCTGAGGATTCCTACAGAGAGCTTCAGTTGAAGAGTTTCCAGGATACAAACCTGAAAGAGAAATATGCACCCCAGACCAGAACTAGGTTAGAACAGAACTCTAAATATGAGGAAGCCACAGAATCTAATATTTCTTAAGTAAAGCTAAAGAGATCATCTTTGTAGATAAAATCTGAAACCAGGCTCAGTAGCAGAGTGTCTACCTAGCATGCATGAGGCCCTGGGTTCAATTCCCAGTACTGGGGGGAAAAAATCCAACTCAATGTTACCCCTAGAACCTCTTTTCTTCCAATGCTACAATCTCTTACTCCAGGCAGTCTCTCTGTTTCACCTCTACCCCTACCCTGCTCTTTCTTCGTCTCTTCAACACTGTATGCTCTAACACCACCATCTGCTCCGCCAGGGATCTAATGATATCTGCCACCAACACTGCTGTGGAGGATGGAAATATAACAAATACTGCTTTTAAAGGGGGCTCATTGGTCCCGGAGGCTGTCTCTAGAGCCCCTGCTCTTAAACACTGCTTAGACATAGGTATGCAGGGGCAGTGTGTCCTGTGTGTCCTGTGCCATTACAACTGTGTGGACCAGATCCACATGAGTTATCTTGGTGTTTGGGAGAAGTAAGAGAGAGGAAGGGAGAGACATTAAAAAAACATACACACTCTTCATCTTCACTAACATAGAGGCATGTTCTGTGCTAGGCACTATCTTATGTCTCCTCACTATTTTCTTCTAAAACTGTAAGAAAATATAGATTATACTCAAGTGGATTTAGAAAGCTGTGGATATAAAAATAATATCACAAAATGTTTTAAGTGTATTACACACCTCAAAATAACTGAGAGGAGTTGGAAGGTTCCTAGCTCAAAGAAATGTTAATTACCTTGATTGGATCATAACGTGACATGTACGAGCACGGTGCACATAAACATACACAATTTTATTATGTGTCAGTTTAAAAATTTAGGAGTGATAAATTTTAAAATGCTTTAAGTTCATGAAAACAGGCAATTGTGAGGTGACCTGTGTGGATATCTCCATCTCCCCATCAACAGCCAGCAGCAGCAGACCTAGGCTGTAACATCTCCAGGGCAAATGCTGAAAATTCTGATTTCTGTTCCACCGTGGTCAGGCTGTTCTCTGCAGCTAGAGATCAGTTAGCCTGTTTTCACCTCTGTCACATAGAGGCTTCAGCGATAACAATTTAAAAACCACCACAAGTTCGTGGAGACATCTTTGAACCTATGTATGAACCTATGAACCATGTCCAGAATCTATGTATGTCTACACCTACATAGAAGAGTTTTGAAGGCAAGTCACCAAAATATTTTCGAATAGTTTATCTTTGAAATGGACTTAATAAACCTTACCCTTTTTAAAAAAAAACTCCTCTCTGCGGGGTCTAATTTGTTTATGAGTACTACTGTAGTCTTTTAAAGCACTCTTGCGCATCCTCTGCGGTAGGGGAAGCCCCAGCCGACGGAGCTAGAGTTTCTCCACTTACAGCAAAATCACTATAAGGGCTCCCACCTGCAAGGCCAGCGCTGACTGCAGGTGCAGCCCATGGTGTGCGCAGCAGCGGGAGAAACAAAGCCAGGGATCCAAGCCCCTGGAGTGCCTCTCCGCATACCCTAGAGACTTTTGGGTTGGGAGATCTGTACCAGAAACAGAAGCATTGCTGCCACCCGGAGACACAGAAGGGAGCAGAGCCTTCATCCTGCTCCAAAACCATCCCGTGAGGGAGCTGCTAAATTAAAAAACTTGGAAGGGGGGGATTACACAGAGAAAGAGGAACTGGCAAGCCAGTGCGGTACACTCTCACCAAGAGGCACTTCCCTCTACCGACACGCGGGAACAGTCCCATCTAGCCTCCGCTACTCCTGTCAGTCTCGAGTCGCTACCACCCGCAACGCAGGGCTCAGATACGAACCCGCAAAAAGGACCCGGAGTCCGCCCAAGGAAGGCGCCCCACCTGGCTGAAGACTGCGGAGTCCGGGAGGACCCGCCCCAAGGCACCAGGGACCTCTCGGCCTTGCCATCACTAGGCCAGGAAGGTCCCCAGCTAAGGGCTCCCACGACCCCGGCCAGGGCCGCGCACTCAGATTGCAGAAACTCGGGACCTGTCCCGCGGATCTGCAAAGCAGGCAGTGGTGCAGGACCCAGGAGAGCTGCGTCCGGTGGCGCGGGAGCCTCACTCACCTCCGACGCCCAAGCCGACGCCCGCCAGCGCCCCCAGCGCCAGCAGAGCTGCCCAGAGTCGCCGGGGCCGAGGCCACCGCCGCGCTCGCATGGTGTCCGCCGCCGCCGCCGCCGCGCTCCGCCCGCCCCACAGCTAGACGAGACGTCCGCGGCTGCTTTTCCCGCAGCTAGAGGGGAGGGGACGCGGTGGGTGGGACGCAATGGGGCGGGACGCGGACGCGCGCTTCCTCCCTCGGGCCCTTTTCTGGACCCTAAGCCTGAGAGAGGGCGGTGGGAAACCACGTTTCCCTCTCAAGGCCTCGCCTCCGCCCACGAGGATCCGCCTGTCAGCTAACTAGGCGAGGCGGCTCCCGGAGGGGGTCGTGAGCGCATCCCGGTCCCTGCGGTTGGCGCCTGGACTCTTGGTATGCTCAGAAAGGCCAAGAGCCTGTGGCCGCGCACTGGACACTTCCAGTCTCACCTCCTCCGGGACACCCACAGAGCAATTTCACCTGGACTCCTGGGGCGCTTTGTCTTAGTATCTCGAGTATCATTCATTCGCGCTTTCATTCATTCAATTGACAAACATCTGTTGAATGACTTATCTGCATCCGTTCAGTGCCCCCCTCCCCGCACCCCCGCCTTGGGTTACTTTGGTTTTCTGCTAGAGTGTAAGCGTCTTTGAAGACGTGTAAGCAGGGATGGGCCCATGAAGTGTTTCTCTTTACAAATGCCTGCACATATGTATCAGTTGTCTGATAAATGTTACAGGACACGGTCATTTTATTTTCAACAAACTCCAACTTGTAGTCTTTAACGCTTTATTATATTCTCCTCAAAGGTCACCTGCCCATTCCCCTCTCCATTCCCCCCCCCCCGCCCCCCGTACTGGAGGTTGAACTCAGAGGCACTCGACTACTGAGCCACATCCCCAGCCCTATTTTGTGTTTTATGTAGAGACAGGATCTCACTGAGTTGCTTAGCGCCTCGCCTTTGCTAAGGCTGGCTTTGAACTCAGCCTCCCGAAGTGCTGGGATTACAGGCTACCCCCTCTCCATTTCTTACCCCAATTCCTCCCCTGGGATCGCTGGATGTTCCCCAAGCTAGAAACCTCTAGAAGTTCAAGAGGGATAAAATACTAGGGCTGAAAGCAGAAGACCACCAGAAAGTGGCTCTGCAGCCTACTAGAATAGGCAGCTCTGATGATAATAAAAACAAGACATGAGGCTTCAGTTCACAAAAGAAGTCTCTCTAGGTCCTAAGCATGCTGTAGCCTGACAGCTGACCCTGACCCATCTCCCACCGGTAGCCCAAGAAGATACTTGTCACTCCCAAACGTTCCATACCTTTCTGTCTGACTGATCTTCCTTCCTTTTTCCACTTGGAAAATTCCACTTATCTTTCAAAACATTTCAGATGTCATCTCTTCCATGAAGTCTTGTCTGATCACCTCCCTCCTCCTCCCACCCCTCTGAAGAGGTAGACATTTCCTCCTCGGACCTCTCAAACACTAGGATACCCCTTAGGAACATACACCAGCAGAAGTGACACTAACAATTCACAATTTATAAGGCAGCCAGAGAAGAGCCAGCCAACCAAAGAGAAGCTGGACTCTGACCTGAGCTTTAAGACTCCAGCTCCATCTACCTCTTCTGGCTGCAAAGAGCCTCTGGGCCAGAAGTCATTTCAGCTGGGTATTGTCACTGTCCTGGAACAAGATCCAGATAACACTTGGTTATACCTCTGCCTTAGACATTCAATTTCCATAAGCAGTCACCAGCCACCTAGATGTCTCCAGCCTAGCCCTGCGAGCACCAAACACTCCTGGTGGGCACTAGCCTTAGCAAATATGCCAAGTCCCCAGCCCTAGATCAAGCCCTAGCAAACATGTCAGGGCCATGCAAGTGAGTCCCTGAGAAGCTCCCAGCCCCAGGAAAGGGAAGGAACTAGTCATTTACATTTATATTTGTTTATATTTAGTATAATAATTGATGATTCTATTTACATCCACCAATTTTTTTAAATCTGTTCCAATATTTTTCTGTCTTTTTCCACTTTCTTTTGGGATAATCCATTTTCCCCCTCAGCTGACTTTCTAGCTATGTCTCTTCCTTGTGAGACATGTGTGCATGTATATGTGTGTATTCTCTAGGAATCACATTAGTATTGTGAGTTAGTTTTGAATTAGTAGTGTGAATTAGTATACATAAATTAGTATTATACCATTTTGTGTAACATATAAGAAACTTATAGCTATCTAATTTCATGGACACAATCCCATCCTCTATACTATTATCATATATTTTACTTCTAAATACATAATTCAAAATATAATATTTTATTTTTGCTTTTAGCAATTGATTGCTTCTTAGCAAATTAAATAAAGGCAGGCACATTGGTGAATACCTGCAAACCCAGCTACCCAAGAGACCGAGGCAGGAACATCACAAGTTCTATGCCAACATCAGTGAAACTCTGTCTCAAAATAAAAAATAAAAAGAAAGCCGGGCGTGGTGGCCCACGTCTGTAATCCCAGTGGCTTGGGGAATCTGAGACAGGAGAATGGCGAGTTCAAAGCCAGTCTCAGCAATGGTAAGGTGCTAAGCAACTCAGTGAGACCCTGTCTCTAAATAAAATACAAAATAGGGCTGGGGATGTGGCTCAGTGGTAGAGTGCCCCTGAGTTCAATCCCCAATACCGAAAAAAAAAAAAAAAAGCTAGGGCTAAAGCTCTGTGGTAGAGCACTCCTGAGTTCAATCTCTAGTACTGTGCACACATATTGACCATTTCTGCTATTCTTTATTCCATCTTTTAATTCTGAATTTCTATCTGGAGTCATTTTTCTGCCTGAAGAACTCCTTGAATTTAGTAAATCTTGAAAAAAAGCTCTCTTTGAAACAAATATGCTCAGCTTTCATTGGTTTTACCCTCATTTTCATGATATGTCTTAGAAATAGATTTCTAGACTGACAGGGAATTTTTTTTTAAGTACTGTAAAGATGTGGCCCCCCATTTCCTGGCCTCCATTGTCTCTGCTGAGAAGGTTCCCACCATCGACATTCCTGTCTTCTCCCTAATATGTTTTTTACTTTTTACTTTAAAATTATTTACACTTACAGAAAAGTTTCAAAATATAAAACACTAAATAAAATTCCTTTATGCCTTTCACCCAGCTTCCCATAACGATCATATCTTACACTACATCATAATTATCAAACACAGAAAAATATCATTAATTTGATACTAATTAAACTAATCTGGATACAGAAATTGTATTTTGCCAGTTTTCCCAGTAATGCCTTTTTCTGGTCCAAAATCCAATCCAGGATTCTATATCATATTTAGTCACCATGTCTCCTTTGTCTCTTCTCATTTGTAACATTGTCTCATTTTTCTTTTTCTTTCTTTCCCTCCCCTCCCCCTCCCTCCCTCCCTACTTTCTGGCCACAGTTGGGTGGACAAAGGTGTGTATGTGCTATAATCTTGGTCAATCATAGTTTCTTTCCAGGACCCTGAATTGGAAGAACTTCCTTGTTCTGGATGTTAGGATCTGCACAGTGGGAACTTAGAAGCTGCAGCTGCCATCAAGGCTAAGGAGAGGGCAGCCATTTGAGATCATAGTGAAAGCATTGAAGGTCAAAGTGAAATCAAGTGCAAATAAAAACCCAGAGGTGGAAAAAAATCTCAGCATTCAAGGCTAAGGCAGTCCAATGTAGGATGGCCCAAAAGTAGGGTGGAGGGGTTTGCAGAGTCTCATGTCTTTCTCTTTCATCACTCCTGAAAAATGAAGACCAGTTATTTTGCAATATGGCCCTTAGTTTGAGTTTGTCTGATGTTTTCTCATGATTATATTGAGCTCGGACAAGAACACCACAGAAATGATGCTGTACGTTCTTGGCACATCGTGTTGGGGGTACATGATGTTGACATGTCTTATTACCTATAAGGTTAACCTTGATTATATACTTGAGGTGGTGTCTTCCAAATTTATATTCACTAAGAAACTATCATTTTTCTCTTTGTCACTAATACCCATTTTATGGGAAGTTACTTTAATTGTGTGCAACTACCCTGTTTCTCTTCATAATTTCACCCACTAATCTTTGCACTCATCGGTGGTTCTTAATTACAACAGCTACCACCATGGTATTTGATTAACAGTGGTTTTCTACTTCCATTTTTCCTTCTACAGCTATTAATTGCTATTCCAAATAAGAAAGAGCTACCCTTCCCTTTCCGTTTTTAAAATTGATGTATTTATGTCAGTATGAACTCATGGATATTTATTTTATTCCATGGGTTATAATCCAATACTATCATGACATTGTCCCAGATTCTTACCTAGCTATTTTCATATTTTTTTCTTTGATTTTTTTTCAGCAGTTTAAATATAAAGTTACTAGGTGTTGTTTTCTTTGTATGTAACTATTTGGGTCTTGGTGAACCTTTGGGTACATAAATTTCTTCCACAGATAGAAATTTTTAACCATTGTTTCTTCAAATATTTTTTTCTGCTCATTTTCTCCATCCTTACCTGCTGAACTCCAATTATAAATAATTTAGAATATTTGATATTATCCCACAGACCACTGAAACTCTGTTTTGTTTTGGGTTTTTGGTATCAGAATTTAAACCCAGGACCTTGTACATGCTAGGCAAGAACTCTACCACTGAACTACCTTCTCAGTCCTAGAGGGTCCTGGGTGAATGCCCTTCACCTAGCTTCCAATTGGGAAGACTGGGTCAGTTCATCCTCAGTCATTTTTTCAATTTTTTTAAAAAATATTTTTTGTCTTACAGATTAAATATTCTATTGATATCTCTTCCAGTGTTCTAGTTCTTTCTTTTATAGTCTCTACTATTCTGTGAAGCCTATTGAAGAATTTTCATTTCAGATTTTGCACTATTTAATTCTAGAATTTCCTGCTGGTTCTTTTATGCTTTCAGTTTCTCTGCTGATATTCCTCATCTCTTCAACCATTATGTCTATGTTTTCCTTCAAGTTCTTAAACATGTCTACAGTGGCTGCTTAAAAACTCCCATCAGCTAATTCTGGTTCATCTAAGGGC
Source organism: Xerus rutilus (assembly GCA_028644305.1). Lineage (NCBI taxonomy): Eukaryota > Metazoa > Chordata > Mammalia > Rodentia > Sciuridae > Xerus > Xerus rutilus. Next base: position 15,064,102 of record CM053402.1, read on the forward strand.
CTGTTTCTCATAATTACCTTTTTTTTTCTTTCAGAATTATGAGCTCCATTTTCCTGCTTCTTCACATGTATAGTAATATTAGGCTACATGCTGAACATGGTGGATTGTTCACTAGAGTTTATACCATCTTCCCTTAAAAGGTATTAAGTTTTGTTTTAGGCAGTTAATAATTAGCAGATTTTTTAAATCTAGTCAGCTTCACTTTACTCTATTTCAAAACTGGTTTTAAAATTTTACCTTCAGTCTTATAGTATAATTGTTTTTGTTTTTGTTTCTAATTTCAATTTCAGTTTTTTCAAAAGAATATTCATACAGAGGAAATGTATGGATACAGAATCTGCTTCTTTCCTCAAATATCATTTCAAGTTAACAATGATGTTTAATATACTTTATTTTTAGAGCAATTTTATAGTCACAGTAAAATTAAATGGAAAAAATACATATACATCTCCTGCCCCACACATGGATAGCCTTCCCCACTATTAACATTCTCACATTTGTTACAAGTGATGAACCTACAGGGACACATCATTGTCACCCCAAGCCCGTGGTTTCTATTAGGATTCACTCTTGGTGGTGTACAGTCAAAGGGTTTGGACAAATGCATTATAACATGTGTGCACCACTACAGTGTCACAGTGAGTAGTTTTACTGCCCTCATTTATGCTCTAACTGTTCAGCTTCCCTCCATCCACCTCTGGAAACCACTGCTCTTCTTACTGTCTCCATAGTTTCTCCTTTTCAGACTATCATATAGTTGGGATCATATAGTAAATGCTCTTTTTAAACTGGCTTCTTTCACTTGGCGATACGCATCTAAGTTTCCTCGGTGTCTTTTCATGGCTTGATAGCTCATTTCTTTTTAGAAATTTCTGATTAAAATCTCACTATCTAGATGTATCACCGTTTACTTATCCATTCACCTACTGAAGGACATCTTGGTTGCTTCCAAGTTCTGGCAATTGTAAATAAACTACTTTAAACATCCATTTACAGGTTTTTGTGTGAATCTAAGCGTTCTGGAATTTGATCACAATAAGAGGTGCCTAACGGCATCTCACTGTCGTCTTAGTTTACATTTCCATAATAGCATAGGATGTGGAGCAATCTTTTCCTGTGCTTATTTGCCATCTGTATCTCTTTAGGGTGTGGTTTTTTACTGGAGAATATGGTCCTTGCTCCTAAGGTATGGGCTTTCTGGGGAATCATCTGAGTTGCTCAGTGAGATCTCTTCACTCTGGCCAGGCTGAAACCTGAGCATCTCCCAGCCATGTGCAACCAACCTCTGGTGTTCTGCTCAGCTGTCACTTGCACGCTGATAAGCCTTAGAGAATATCCCTCTCACAGGGAGCCAGTCCCCCAAATCAAAGGCCTGGCCAACTTCTGAGAGCTTGGTCCTCCCTAAAAGATGTCCCCTCGTTACGGTTTCCTCAGCAACCCCGAATTCTCTCTACTCTACCTTCAGTGAGAACCCTTCTTGGGCTTCACCTTCCTGCACTGCAATCCAGAAAGTTCCCCAAGAAGAAAGCTGGACTAATATGGACTCACTTCATGTGTTTCCCTTCCCACGAGGGTTATAGTTTCACTCTATTGTTCAGTGCCTAAAAGCAGTTCCTCAAATATTTTGTTAGATTGTATTGTTATCAGGAAAATGGCTGGAACGAGGGTCCATTATGTTAAGCGAAATAAGTCAAACTCAGAAGCTTAAGGGTTGAATATTTTCTCTCATATGTGGAAGCTAGACAGGGAGAAGGAAAGGAAAAATGGGTGTGGATCTCATGAAAATCCAAGGGCGATCAGTAAAGGGGGGAAAGGTTGGGAGGTGGGGAGGGGGGAGAAAAGTTCTGAGGAATGATATTGGCCAGATTATATCATTATACTGTGTATTGTGTGCGTGTGTGAGTATGTACCCCCAAATCCCATCAGTATGTACAACTATAATGCACCAATAAAACAGTGGGAAAGGGCTGGGGCTGTAGCTCAGTGGTAGAGCACTTACCTCGCATGCGTGAGGCCCTGGGTTCGATCCTCAGCACCACATACAAAGCAATAAAATAAAGACATTGTGTCCATCCACAACTAAAAAAATATTTAAAAAAAAAAAGACAGTGGGAAAATTTTTTTAAAATAAATTGTATTGTTATTAGGTGAGAGCAAGTCCCACACCAGTCGCTTTGTCATAGCCAGAAGCAGAGATTCTGTAACCATTTATTGGAGATGCTGTGAGTGCAGGGACTTACTTTAGGTTTCTTAGCAACCCTTAGTAACTAAAAGAATCTCTCTTTTTTTAAAAATCTTTTTAGCAGCATTTGATAATTTTTTTTTCCAAATGCTTGAGATGGAACTCCAAGTCCTGGCTCATGCTAGGGAAATGCTCTACCACTAAGCCACATCCCCAGACCTCTTTATTCTTTATTTTGAGAGAGGATCTTGCTAAGTTGCTGAAGGCTTTGCTAAATTGCTGAGGCTGACCTTGAACTTGCGATCCTCCTGCCTCAGCCTCCCAAGTAGCTGGGATTACAGGAATGTGCCACTATGCCCAGCTTGATAATTAATTTTAATAAACTATTTATTCCAGCAGAGACATTGGACGATGTGAGTGTCCATCCTGTGGTTTGACCTAGTGCCAGCAGATAGGACCATGGAGGGGTATGATGAAGTCCCTTACCCAGCGTTAGCCAGGCTGACCCCAAATAAGCATCGTTTTCCCTAAGCATCATTTTCCCATGCCTTGTCAATGCTCAGTCCTCACTGGGCAGCCCCTGCTCCTATTCAGTTCTGCAATATCACAGCTGTAAGTTGGAGGAACCACGTTTGTGGCCATTTATTTTTTCTATCTTGGAGATTGAACCCAGGGGCACTTTACTACTAAACCATATCTCCAAATATGTATGTACCCCCAACTTTTTGAGACAGGATCTTGCTAAGTTGCTGAGGGCCTTGCTAAATTGCAGAGGCTGGCCTCAAACTTGTGATACTCCTGTCTCAGCCTCCTGAGTCACTGGGACCACAGGTGTGTGCCACAGCACCTGGTGGATTTCTTGCCTTTAAGGTCACCTCCTACAAAAAGTCAGAAGGTCCAGATTTAGGTCCTTGCCCTACCTTTACTGGTTAGATGAACTTGGAAAAGTCTCCAAATATTCTAAACCCATTTGTACTATCTGGAAAAACAAAAAACAAAAACCTGTTTCCTGCCCTTCCTGCACTCTCAATCTCACTCTATGCCCTCCCAACACACACACAATTCTGAGGTGCCATGAGACCATGGAGAGGAAAGCCCTTTAGAACCAGAAACACACAGCAAAGTATATTCTTTTTATCGTTATTATTTGTGGAGAAATTGCAGATCTCTCTAAGGAAATCCATTCCTCTGGTTAAGGAGATGTAGTGTAGCTTTTTGGCTCAGAATCTTCTCCTCCTACACATTTGGCAGCAGTTCTTCTGTCCATTGAGAGAGAGATGAACCAGCTGTTTCTTTGGCTTCCAGGAGAATAGGCTTTTCAGACTCCACACTGAATGAAAACGGCATAGCTTAGAATTTCTGGGCTCTGAGGAGCTATCTGAAAAAGTGCCCTTAGATTTTATCAAGTGGTTGTGAGGGATGAGCTCAGCCATCAACATTCAATCACAGGCACAGAGTGGGCACATGTGCAGACAGTGCCAGGTGCTTCCTGGGACCTAAGGGTGCAGTGGTAGAGAACAGACCCTCCCAGAGCTGGAACCTGGTTGCACCTGGGACAATCAACTGCAGTCCTATAGTGAAACTGCCACTCCTCCCTCATCCTCAAGGAAGCCAGCCCTTCCCCTGCTGAGAAGAAAACGTGAGAGCCCAAGGACTTTCCATCCCAGTTTAGCATACCAGGTACTGCCTGGACAAGCCTGCACTCAAGTTCTGTGCTCACAGAGAACATCACATGGCTGTTCATATCTCATCTTAGACCAATCGATACCCTACTTCCACTGCAACTTCGAGCCAGGGAGAGGCTTCATTTTGATAATGGGGTGGTGGCTTGACTTCCAGCCCCAAATTCCTGTTCTAGTATCTAAATCCCTAGTCACTCTCCTTGGGCTCCAATTAATCCAAATTTGCAGGTGGGCCCCAGACATGTGTTTCCAACTTCTTGGGCACTCTTTATGTGCCTTGTTAAGAGACAGGCTAGTGACCTGAGTGCAGTGGCACAAGCCCAGAATCCCAGTGACCCAGGAGCCTGGAACAGAAGGATGGCAAGTTCAAGGCCAGCCTTAGTGAGGTCCTAAGCAACTTAGGAAAACCCTGTCTCACAATAAAACATAAAAAGGATAGGGATGTAGCTCAGTGGCAAAGTACCAGAGAAAAAGTAAGAGACAGACAGAGAAAGAAAGGCTAACGTAAGATGGCCAGAATTTGAATCTTACCTTCACCATTTGCTAGCTGAGTGACCTTGAAAAGTTACTTAATTACCCTAAGCCTCTGTTTCCTCATCTGTAAAATGGGAGTTAAATTGCATTAATGTAATTCACTTAGCAGAGTAACTGGCATGTAGTAAGTGCTTAATAAATATGAGCTATTTCCCCCCCTTAGGACTAACTCATTTATGCTTGCTATAGATTAGATATGGTTTAGATCATATGGTGATGATCTAATTGTGTCCTTCACCAAAGGTTCATGTGTTAAAGACTAGGTACCAAGTGGCACTATTGGGAGGTGGACCTTTAAGAGGTAGAGCCAAGTGGGAGGTTCTTAAGTCACAGGGGACATGAGGTACTTCACATATGACCCCTCGGTAATTCTGTGACCTCTTTGGTAGATCTCCCTGAGAGAGTTGTTATAAAAGGAGCAAGCCTGACCCCACCCCACTCTCTGCTTTGGGCTGGAGATGTAAGTGTTCACTCCATTGCCATCCACCATTCACCAGGAAGTCCTCACCAGAACTGAGCCGATGCAGGTGCCGTGCCTTTGAACCGCGTGTTCTGCCAGCTACATAAACATTTTCTCTTTACAAAGTTAGCAGCCTCAGGTATTTTCTTACAGTAATGAAAAGCTGACTGATACAATGCTGCATTCTCAGACTATCCCAAGTGAGGACTCCAATTGCTTCATTGTCGCACCCATCACTGGATCACTACTCCTCCCCAGCCAGTGTTGGCTGCATTGAGACGGAAGGATGTTGTAGGCTCGAGCCAGGAGATGCTTCATTTTGATAATGGGGTGGTGGCTTGACTTCCAGCCAAATGGACCGTCCGTTGTCAGCTCCTGGGTCGGGACCCCTGCCTCTATACGATACCATGATTAGATCTAGTGGCTCTTCCTCCATTTTAAGTACTCCTGCTAGGAAAAGTCCTAGCTTGTCCCAAACTCAAAGCATCAGAGTCCTTATCCCTTCTGAACCTAGGAACAAAGTTTCTTCACCTAATGTCCCTGGATGAGTTTCAGGAGATCTGTGAACTCCTCTCCTAATATGCAAAAATTTATGTAACATGTTTTATTTTATTTTTTCTTTTTTGGTACTGGGATTTGAACCCAGGGATGCTTTACCAGTGAGCTACATCTCCAGCACTTTTTTATTTTTTCTTTTGATACAGGCTCTAAGTTGCTTAGGGCCTCACTAAATTGCTGAGGCTGACCTCAAATTTATAATCCTCCCGCCTCAGCCTCCTGTTTCTGGGATTATAGATGTGTACCACCATGCCTGATCATGTGTATTTTTCTATGAAAATGGTTCTTAGTTTTCACTAGCTTTGTAAATGGATCTGTGAACCCAAGGGTTAAGAATAAGTGCAGCAGAGGAATCCTAGATCTAGAACCCTATGAGGATGGAAGGCCTCTGTGCCCCTGAGCACTTAAGGGAGGCCCTCATTGTAGCCTCTCCCCTCAGCCTTCACTCTGTCCTGCTACTGCACCACCCTCTCTGGAGAAGCAGGACCTAGTCCATGGATTCCCCGACCCCCCAGCACTTCTATTTGACCAAATGTTATATCCCGCGCTGGACATAGAGTTTAGTTCAGTGGCAGAGCCCTTGCCCACCATGTGCAAGGCCCACGGTTTGATCCCCAACACTGGGGGTGGAGGGACTTATTTCCAAAGTCTCCTCCAGGCAGGAAATAGCCTCCTCTCCCCACCCCCAACTTCTCAGCATGATCTGCTGATCCAGGTTCTCTTCCCTAGAGTTTCTCCTAAGGGTGAGAACTAGAATATGAGGGCACCTACCATAAACCACCCTCTGTACAATTCTGATCATCTCTCTTAATCCTCATAATAATTCATCTTCTAGAAGTAGAAATTGAGGGTTGAGGGGATGAAAGCACAATTATTATGATTGTTATTATTCTATTAGTTGCCATTTATTTAGGTGTAAGATACTATGCTAAGCATTTTTCATACTACCTTTTTTTTTTAGTCAACAAAAAATAGACATGGTAATCCTGACTGTGTATGTGAAAAAACAGAGGCTCAGAGAGATGATTAGCTTGAGAGCACCCAGGTAGTTAGTGGCAAAGATAGGATTCAAAAAATAGGTCTGTCTAAAAATAATAATAAAAATATAGGTCTGTCTGACTCAAATGCTGACTCAATGACCCACAGTCTCCCTATAACATGGGTACAGGATGCCAGACACCCCCAAATGTTTCAAGTCGGCATTGCTGAGTCAATGAAGAAAAATTCCTTTTGAAGATAAAACTCTAGGATTTCTTATTTTCTGAGATATCATTGGGAAGTCCATAAAGAATTTATTTCTAGTGTCCCTGCAGCCCAAGCCTAGTTCAGGAATTCTGTGCCACTAGCCAGAGAAGTCACCCAGGGCTGGGTCATTCCTTCCTTCTCAGCCCCCAGGGCTGCTCTATTTCCAGGTCTTGACCACTTCCTGTCGTGGCTTTTACAAGATGTTGCCCGCTATGCCTGGCTGAATCCTGATACAGCACCGGAAAAAACTGAGCATTAGACCAAGGTCTGGGCTAAACAGATGGCCCCTGGGATTCAGCTTTTCCCAAAAAGAATGACAAAGAGCGAAATGACTGTGAGCTGGGAATGTATCAGCTACATGCCTCACTTCCTCATGGCCCTGGCGACTTCCAGTCCAGTAAGATCTGCTGTGCTAGACCCTGGCCTAGAAGCCCTGAGGAAGGGGAGAGTGCATCCCTCCTCCCCTGGCTCTCTGGCCTCCTGCCTCTCTAGCCTTCTCTCCCCTCCCTTCTCTCTAGGACTTGCCCGGTTCTTCTCCACAGGGGCTAGTACTCCTGTGAAAACTCCAAAGTCTGTGTTCCCTACCCTTGGGCAGTTGCTCTGAACTGCCATTCGGGTCCTTCACTAGGCGCTCTAGACCCTCACATCCACTCTTCGAATGCTCAGAGGAGGCCATATGAGGTAGAACCTTCAGACTAGGACCATCCTAGCTACTGAATGTCCTGTTTTCTAGAATTTTCCTTCCTCCGATCATAAAATAAACATGTTTCTTATAGTCTCAGAATTCTACTAAAGCAGGACATTGAACAAGATTTAAACGAAGAAGACAATAGTGGTGACAGCTTCCTAGCTAACATTTGCTGAGGGCCAGGTGCTATGCTAAATGCTTCATAATGCTGAATTACCTTGCAAAATCATCACACCACTTCTTGAAGAGACAGGTGTTATTTTTAGCCCCACACTGAAATGAAGAGAGGGAGTCACTTGCCAAGGTCACTTACTGGTAAACTGTACTCTTCAATTCCAAAGCCTGGCCTTCTGGTTTCAGAGCCTGAACACTCAATAACCAAGCTACAGCTAGGAGCTTTCAAGGCCTACTCCCCCAAAATCTGGTTACTAACAGACATTTGCAGCACTCTAGCAGATGACAGAGGTACAAAGACATTACTTTGCCCTTTGAAATATAGGGACAAAACTCTCAAAGTCCCTCACAAACTAATTGTAGTATTGCAAAAAACTGGAGGAGAAGCCCATGATAGAACTGTCACTAGCCTTTATAACATAGGTTATAAATCCCAACCCTATTTATCTGTGGCAATTTTTTAAATCATACTTTTTCATCAAAATAAGTATAAAAGTGAATTTAAAAGATGAACATTATTTTGTAGCAAGACTACTCCTACAAATCCAAATAATTTGTGCTCCAACCCCAGGTGGGGGGTGGGATTTAGTAACAGGTACACCCAAGCTGCAAACTACAGCCCATGAAGTATGGCTCGCCACCTCCCCTCCACCCTCGAATAGGCTCTTCCTGTTCCATCTTTCTTCCCACCAACCCACAAAATTCATCTCAACAGATGCTCCAGATGCCACTAAGAAAGGACCCCAGGAATGAGGTCACCAGGGCAACGTACCCCCATTCAACCTTTGTACGTGGAGCCCAAAGTAGTTTTCCTCATTTCCTTTATGGTTTGTCTGTACATTCCGGCTCCCTGAGAAGTGTCTCTGACTCCCCTCTGGTCTCTGATTACTTCCTTGCACTAAAATCATTTTACTTTTACCCTAATTTTGTTATAGAATGGTTGGGTTTGGGGCAGGGGGAGTTTCTTTGGTTGGTTTTGGTTTTTTTGGTTTTTTAACCTGCGAGCAGGTTTGTACCAAGGGACCTGGACGCTTTGGTCTCTACTTTCCTGTGCATTCTGAGCATCAGGATGTTTGGTGGCCATAATGGTGAGAGCCAAATAAAGACCAGCTTTGAAGGCAGGAAGAGGAGTAAAAGAAATCAGGGCCCTCGAAGCTGGAAAGGACTCTGGAGCATTCTCAACTCTTTTTTACTTCAAAAGGAAACTGAAGCTTGGTACAGTGGTGCATGTCTATAATCCCAGCAACCTGGGAGGCTGAAGCAGGAAGATCCCAAGTTCAAGGCTAGCCTGGGCAACTTAGGCAGACTCTGTCTCAAAATTTAAAAAAGAGAGAGAAACAGAGAGAGAGTCAGAGACAGAGAAAGAATCTGTAGCCTAAAATGAGAAAGTGACTTAACAGAGGGACAAATGTGACTGGCGGTGAAGGAGAACCAGGCAGTTTTCATTTTCTGTCACATGGCGTTGGGAGGAGAGGATGGGGAAGGGGCCAAGGAAAGCAAAGGGCCATCTGACGTGGTGCTAAGGATGCAGGCTTAGGCAGCGAGCAGATGTAGCTCTGATTCTTGACACTTCTGCCCACTTGCTGAGTGCCCCCGTGGGAGCTCCTTAATCTCTCTCTGCCTCAGTTTCCTCATCTGTGGGATGGGGACAGTCATATCTACCCGATAAGAAGTAGCTGGGAAGAGTAAGTGAACAGTGCACACCATGCACTTGAGCAGCACAGCACAGCATTGGGAGTCCCTATTATTATCAGCGTTAATTCTCTCTCCATTTGTTTTCCAAGTGTTTCTGTTACGTTTTTGTTTCATCCAAGAATAATAGTTCTATTTTAGAACGAGTTCTTCTGAGGCTGTTCCCTCTGCCTGGAATACTCTTCTCCACTGCAGACCTATATGTTGGTCCTTAACGCTGTTGCAGACGGTATTTTACAAGCTTTTCATGTATCAAAACTCATTTGATGCACCGGATACCAAATGAGGGTAATACTACCATTACTCCCAATTTACAAATTAGAAAGCTGACACATGAGCCAGGCACGGTGGAGCATGTCTCAGGAGGCTGAGACAAGAGGATCACAAGTGCAAAGCCAGCCTGGGCAATTTAAGGCCCTGTCTCAAAATGAGATTTAAAAAGGACTGGGATGTAGCTCAGTAGTAGAATGTTCACCTAGCGTGTGTGAAGCTCTGAGTTCAATCCTCAGAACTGAAGGAAAAAAAAAAAAGTTGAAGCCAGAAGAAGTTAAGAAATTTGCTCAAGCTGGGGTTATAGCTCAGTGGTAGAGCTCTTGCCTCGCATGTGTGAGGCACTGGGTTCGATCCTCAGCACCACATAAAATAAATAAAATAAAGATGTTGTGTCCATCTACAATTAAAAAAATTTTTTTTTAATATTTATTTTTTAGTTATAGGTGGACAGAATATCTTTATTTTATTTTTATGTGGTGCTGAGGATTGAACCCAGTGCCTCCCACGTGCTAGGCGAGCACGCTACCACTGCGCCATAACCTCAGCCCCAAAAAAAATTTTTTTAAAAAAAAGAAATTTGCTCAAGACCACATAACTGTCAAGTGCAAACTTTTTGTTACGCAGGTTGTCTTTGAACTTCTGGGCTGAAGCCATCCTCATGTGCTCTACCACTGAGCTACCTGCCCCAGGGAGACTGTACTCCATACCACTGCTCTCCTGCTCCTGTGAATGTGTCTGTCACTCCCTTCCTTTGGAGCTGGGGTTTAAATGGCAGCTTTCTCCTTCTTCAAGGAGTTCCTCTGATCTCCTAACTGGTCCTACTTAAAAATGTTTCCACTTCTCTGTTAGTATCTATCATACAGCGTTTGCCTTCTACTTGATATTTTTCATTTGTGCACAGTACATGTCTTAACTTCCCTATCAGACTTGTTATTCCTTAATGGCAAGAAGTAGGTCCTATGGGCTGGGGTTGTGGCTCAGTGGTAGAGCGCTTGCCTAGCACGTGTGAGGCACTGGGTTCAATCCCCAGCACCACATAAAAATAAATAAAGGTACTGTGTCCATCTACAATTAAAAATATATATATATTTAAAAACCAAAGAAGTAGGTACTAATTTTATAAACCCCAAAGCCCTGACAAAACGTCAGCTTCCATTGTAAAAAAACAAGACATTGAGGGGCTGGGATTATGGCTCAGTGGTAGAGCGCTTGCCTCACATGTGTGAAGCACTGGGTTCGATCCTCAGCACCACATAAAAATAAATAAAATAAAGATATTGTATCTATCTACAACTAAAAAAAAAATTTAAAAAAAGAAACAAGACACTGGCATAAAATCACAAATCATAAAATCACAAATCATAAAATTAGACCAAATGCTAATACAAGGACTGGGGTGTGGCTCAGTGGTAGACTTCATGATATATAGGGCCTGGGTTCTATCCATAGCACCACTGAAAAAGAAAAGAGAGAAATGAAAGGGAAAAAAAGGGAGGGAGGGAGGGAGAAAGGAAGGAGGAAAAAAGGAAAAAGGAAAGAAATAGAATTCAAAACAATACTAGCAGTAGCCGGGCGCGGTGGCCCAAGCCTGTAATCCCAGCACTTTGGGAGGCTGAGACAGGAGAATCGCGAGTTCAAAGCCAGCCTCAGCAACAGCGAGGCGCTGAGCAACTCAGTGAGACCCTGTCTCTACATAAAACACAAAATAGGGCCGGGGATGTGGCTCAGTGGTCGAGTGTCCCTGAGTTCAATCCCTGGTACCAAAAAAAAAAAACCAAACAAACAAACAATACTAGCAGTAAACTGCATTAAGTAAATGACCATGAAACTAGATGAGAATTCTCTCCACCTTCCAATCAGCAACCAAGGTTTTTAATGCTAGATCTTTGGCCTCTAGCTCTGTTTCCTTAACATGTAGGGCGTGAGGCAACTGAGAGTAGAAGTGTGGGATGGAAGAAGAGGTAGGGCCAAGGAGGCAATTATTTGGTGCTTCTCTGATGCCTCAGGACAAGGAAATTAAGATCAACACAGCCAGATGTGCTGTTTCAGTTCTCAGGTGCCAAAACCAAAGTCTCCCATGTCACAAAGAGAACAGAGACATGAACACCCTCAACTCCCAGTTGCTACTAGGACCATGGTGCTCACTTCTGCAAAGACACTTCTGTCCCTAACAACTAATACCATATAAGATTTAGTTATATCAATGCAAAATGACTAAAGGATTTTAGAAAGTGCATATACTCTTTTGAGCATGACCAAAAGAGGATTATTTTCATTAGACGATGGACTCCATTCTAAAAAAAAATTAAACTGGTAGGAGTGCTGACCATTAAGAAGATAACCAGGGAGCAGGGCGCAGTGGTACACGCCTGTAATTCCAGCTGCTTAAGAGGCTGAGGTAGGAGGATTGCAAGCTCGAGGTCGGCCTCAGCAACTTTGTGAGGCCCTAAGCAACTTAGTAAGACCATGTCTCTAAATAAAAAAAAATAAAAAGGGCTGGGGATGTAGCTCAGTGGTTAAGCACCCCTGGGTTCAATCCTTGGTACCAAAAAAAAGATAAACAGGAGGACTGGGGAGGCAGCTCAGTGGTAGAGTTCTTGCCCAGTATGCATGAGGCTCTGGGTTCAATTCTCAGTACCACAAAAAAATAAATAAAACAAAATAAAGAAGATGGACAGTGACCACACCTATTTGAGGAAAGAAGTCCAATGGAAGCTCTTAGAGCCTGATAAAAGAAGATCTGGAGAAGTGACCGCACTGTGCACCCTCCCTCTGATTGGGGGATCCAGGTCCTATGCAGATCCAGCAAGGTCTAGAATAATATTCAGAGGAGTTTGTGTAAGATATAACAACAAATTCCACCATTATGTATAATTATAATGTACTAATAAAAAATATGGGGGAAAAAGATTCAGAGGAATTTGGTGGGAATACTTATGCCACTAAAGTGGGACCACAGAAGAAATTAAAAAAAAATAATAATAATAATAAGTGGAACGTCCTCTCTAAACTTACATATGCCCCCAAGAAATGGCAGGGTTGGGGTGGAAGTTAAGAGTCCTGAGAGAAGAAGATGAGTTTCCTCCCATGGCAGACTGAGAGGAAGAGTAGCCTCACCAGATGCAATGTCAAAACATTCAGGGCAAAGATAAACAGAATCCCGAAAAGACTCTAAACAGAAGTTCTTAACCTTTTTTGGATCGCTGACCCTCTGGAAAATATGATAAGTATAAACCCTCTTCTTGGAAAAAGAACACAAATATGCCTAACAAGAGTCTTTTATGGTTAAGAACCACTGTTGTGATCACAGAAGAAATGAACGGTAATCTGCAAACAATTAAGTGAGGAAACAGGTGAGGAAGGGACGTCCAAGAGGCTGATGGAGCTGAGGAAAGAGAATTCTGTGAGGTTCTTTTCTATAATACATAGGAAGAGGAACAGCTCAGTGTTACTTGCAGAGTTGTGACAAAGAGCTATGAAAACAAGGCCAAGAAGGCCTACGTCCAAGATAAGGTTTTAAAAAAAAGTTCTGCATGTTAAAACCAACAAAAATAATTCAGAGCCAGAACAGAAAGAGCACAGCCCTTTGTGTTGGCACTATGACATTAGCAGGGCTCCCCAAAACTCCATTTAGACCTGAGCTTCATCTTTCCCTATCAAGGAGGATTACTTTTCAGACTCTAAAATATGAACACGCATTACTTAGAGGAAACTGAGAACCACGATAGGACAAGTTCAAGAGCAAGCAGCCATGTCAAATGAATTTAAGAATCTTGGCTTAGAATAAGCACGGGCTGGGACGTCTCGGCTGAGAAAAGAGGAAATACCAACTGCTTTTTTTGGTGCCAGGGATCAAACCCCGGGCCTCACGTGCTATTCAAGTGCTCTGTCACTGAGCTACACCCTTAGCTGGAAATACCAACTTCTAGCCCAGGGAATGGTCTTTGATATTTATTGGGTCCCTTTGGAAGACCCATCCAGAATAGCTGATGGAAACCTCAGGAATGTAGATGTCAGATCCATACTAGGAAAAATAGTACTGCTCAGCCTTTTACCCAAGCAGAAGGGTCTACCTTAGGAGGCAGTGCAGCCCATGTCATGCTAGGTACTCAAGAGAACGCTGGTAAGCCTCATAGAGGGCTTTGATGGAAGGGTTTAAACTAGAAGTCTCTCCCATCCCCAAAAGCCTATGATTCTGTCATCCTAAGAGATTAGGAGAGGGAAGAACGAGCACTTTCCCAGCTGTCTTCAACGTTTGTAACTTCCCTTCCCTACCTGAGTTGCTGCAATTGCTCCAGTACGTGGCTGCTCACCCTCTTCCCTCGGCCTTCCCTCCTCTTGGCCTCGTGTCCCGTTCTCCAGTACTTTTTCTCACTCTTCTTTAATTCTTTATTCCTTTTTACCCAAATAAAAAGGAACTGTGGTTATAGTTGGCAAAGAGGAAGTCACCTGGTGCCTCCAAACTAGAATCCCTCTGTCTGGGTCCTTGTCCATTTATATTCATCCAAGCTTGCCACACCTCCTCCCTGGAGCACCCATTGCTGTGGTCCCATACCTCTTCCTTGGTCTTTGGTCTTATCTTTTAACAGAGCTTAACTTTTCCAGGTATAATATAAACCTTTTCTTTAGAGTGACTATGAACTCATGGAGGGAGAGGGCATGGGTGACATTGTTTTCTCCTAAAGCACCTACTAAAATAAAATTAAATAAATAAATAAAAATTTACATCTGGCAGGGCTGGGGATGTGGCTCAGTAGTAGAGTGTTTGCTTAGCATGCATGAGGCCCTGGGTTCTATCCACAGCACCACAAAAAAATAATTAATGTTTTAGAAAAACTTACATCTTGGGCTGGGGTTGTAGCTTACTGGTAGAGCACTTGCCTAGCATGTATGAGGCATTGGGTTCAATTCTCAGCACCACATATAAATAAATGAATAAAATAAAGGTTCATCAACATCTAAAAAAAATTGTAAAAAGAAAAAAACTTACATCTAGGCTGGTCATGGTGACACATGCCTGTAATCCCAGCGGCTCCAGAGGTTAAGGCAGGAGGATTGCAAGTTCAAATCCAGCGTCAGCAACTTAGTAAGGCCCTAAGCAACTCAGGGAGACCTTGTCTCTAAATAAAATATAAAAATGACTGGGGATGTGGCTCAGTGGTTGAGTGCCCTAGGGTTCAATCCCTGGTACTAAAAAAAAAAAATTGCATCTAAAGCTTGTGTACTCAATAATTCTTTTTTTTTTTTTTTTTAAATATTTATTTTTTAGTTATAGGTGACAGAATATCTGTATTTTATTTTTATGTGGTGCTGAGGATCGAACCCAGTGCCTTATGTGCGCTAGGCGAGCACGCTACCACTGCGCCATAATCCCAGCCCTCAATAATTCTTTTGAAGTAATTCCTTCCACCACTTAAGGTTCTAAACACATATTTGCAATAAGGGTAAAAACAAATGAACTCAAGCCAAATTTAGCAAGAGGGTGTTAATGAGTTCTTATGGTCAGTATCAGCTGGAAGGAACACACACAAGATATGGTCTAATTAATTCCCTCAGTTTGCAACCTGTGGAACAGAGGCCAAGTGGGTATGGAGCTTGTGACTTAGACCCAGAAGTGGGTCAGGTGCCAGCAATCCACATGTCCACAGCAGTGTCCTTTCTATGACCCTCATTGCAAAACCTTCGAGGGGGTACTAAAGCAAACTAACTAACTGCCATGAGTCTTTGAAAGTAAACAAAAAACCCATTTGTCTGAAGCCATGGAGATAAACTAAATGATTTCAGAAACTCTTCCAGGCTGAGAGTCAGTTTTCCACCCATTCTCCTAACACTGTGTGAGGCCACGCTTGGGCCTCCTGTTGGAAGAACACTATTGCAGTTGTGCCATCTCGTGGCAGGAGGTGTACACTGCACCTCTAGCCATCTCCACCAACGACGGACCTTAAATGCCCTCCAGTAATCAGAGTTCTTAGAGGGTGCCGAACACGTGGTGGCGCTGTGCTAAACATTGTGATTACATGATGCTAGAAGTCTCCAAGGTCTCTCCTCTGGCTCGGTCTCATTGATTAGTGATAGCCACAACTTATTCTCCATAACACATTTGCCAGATTGGAACTGAAGATGTCAGGAGTACTAACTGTGGCAGTGGGGAAACCTCTAAGGAAGGTGTGAGGCCGACTTGGGTCTTGAAAGGTCGGAATAATTTTAATAGGCAGGAAAAGGAATACACAGGAAGGAGACATGAGCTGAATAAAGAGGTCCTGGGGCAAGGAGGAGGAGGAGGAGGAGGGAAGGGGGAGGAAGGGGAGAGGGAGGGGGGAGGGAGGGGGAAGGGGAGGCGGCGGCACAAGGGAGCTAATGGATGGAGCTAATGTGGCTGCAGCAAGTGGTGCTCCTAGGGGATGAGGGCAGGTAAAGAAGGGCTTTAGAGACAGAAAGGTTTAGAAATGACCCTCTAGACCATAGAAGCTTTCATAAGTCCTAACTGGGGAAGCGATTTCATGAAAATGGTATTTCAGCAATTTTAATACACCCTGCAACCACCTTCAACTGGACGGGAAAATCTAGAAGAATTCTTCTTTCTTAAAATTCTTAAACGGGGGGTAACTCCCAACTCATAGGCTGCTAGGAGAGAATGGTATGTGATGTGCATAGCATAGTGACTGGCACGTAGTGTTTAGTGATTTGATATTTAGTGATATTCTGTATTATCATCTCTCTGAAATTCATCTGACATCAGGGGACCTCATTTCATGATCACCTTACCTCGAAGATCTGCTTTGTCCATTTTCTTTCCAAGGGTATTAGAGGCTATAGGCTCAATCTAGAGCTCAGGAGCCAAGACACACCCAGTGACCTTTGTGGGGAGGTGAGAAAGGAGCAGAGGGGGAGAGGGCCAGCAGGGCCTCCTCTGAATCTTATCTCCATTCTCTGCCTTGCTCATTCCCTCTCACAGTGGGAACTTGTCATGAAACTGTTCATCTTCTCTGACCTGGAGCAGGCACCTGCTCCCCAGCATGGGTCCGTGGAGACTGGGGCAGTGAGGAACCAGGATCATTTTTATTGTCCCAGTCTCTGAGAAGGCAGAGAGTGAGGCCTAAATGCATTAACAAGTGGAAATACTTGTTAAAGAAAGGGAGTGAGGGAGGGAGGGTAGAAGGGAAGGAAATTTGTCAAGTTCCCAGCACAGAGGAGAAATGTTGGCTTATCAAGTTGAGGGAGGTGGTGATTAAAGAAAAGAAACAGGGCTGGGGCTGTAGCTCAGTGGTAGAGTGCTTGCCTTGCATGTGTGAGTCCCTGGGTTCGACCCTCAGCACCACATAAAAATAAATATAGTACATCCATCTACAACTAAAAAAAATTATTAAAAAAAAGAAAGAAGGGCTGGGATTGTAGCTCAGCGGTAGAGCGCTTGCCTCGCATGCGTGAGGCCCTGGGTTCGATCCTCAGCACCACATACAGAGCAATAAAATAAAGACATTGTGTCCATCTACAACTAAAAAAATATTTAAAAAAAAAAAAAAAAAGAAAAGAAAGAAAAGAAACAGTAAGCTGGGGGGTAGCTCAGTGGTAGAAGGCTTACCTGGTGTGCACAAGGCCCTGGGTTCCATCCCAGCACCACAGAATGTTATATCAAAATAAATTTAAAAAGCCAGGCATGGTGGTACACACCTGTAATCCCAGCTGCTCAGGAGGCTGAGACAGCAGGATCACAAGTTCAAAGTCAGCCTCAGCAATTTAGCGAGGCCCTAAGCAACTCAGAGAGACCCTGTCTCTAAATAAAATATAAAAAGGGCTGGCGATGTGGCTCAGTGGTTAAGTGCCCCTGGGTTCAATCCCTAGTACCAAAAAAAAAAAAAAAATTAATAAATAAATTAATAAAAAGGAGTGGTAAAGCTGAGGATATAGCTCAGTTGGTAGAGTGCTTGCTTCCCATGCACAAGGCCCTGGGTTTGATCCCCAGCACCACAAAAAAGAAAGAGGCTCCAAGAAGCCAAACGCAGCCCCTTTCCTCCTCGACCAGAGCAGCTCTGCTCTTACCAGCTTCGAGCATTGACTTCCGCCATGACATTCAGTCTGTGTAAAAGTCTATAGAGCTATGACAAAATTTGAGAACCAAACTAGAAGTGGTGGTGTGTGCCTGTAATCTGTTACTTGGGAGGCCAAGGCAGAAAAAAATCTTAAATTCGAGGCCAGTGTAGGCAACATAAGAAAACCCTGACTCCAAAAAAAAAGGAAAGAAAACCATTGGACTCCATGACCCCCTCCCAGCTGTATAAGGATCTCTGGATACGTGATTCAACCGCTCTCCCCCAAAGCCAGTGCCCCTCCTCGAAGAAGGAAGAAATACACAAGAGCCTTCCTCTCATCTCCCCAGCCAGATGAAATTCGGAGGATGAATTTGGATTCACAGTTCTCGGCTTCCCATGCCACAAGCTGCTGCGCCTGGAATTCACAGACGTTCCACAAAGTTCTATGGCCGGGTGCCCAACAGGCAGTGCAACAGAAAGACTGTGAGATGTATCCACTCCACCCTGGGCAGGTTTCAGGGGTGCAGGGGCCCTCGCACTGGGCCCCTGGACTCCATCTGAGCATTTCTATCCGTACACATCTTCAACTTCCTCAGCATCTTTCTCCTTCTTCCCAATCACTGGCTCATGTTCTCAGTTGCCGCCCCCCCCCCCTCCATTCCCCATCCTTCTAACCCGAGGTCTGTGACCCTTTGACCCTGATCCTTTCCTGGGTGGGGAGCTGGAGTCAGTGAGATGTTCAGAACAAGCAGGGCTGAGTCAGAGACCGGGGGCTTTGCACTCAGAGGAAGAGGCACCTCCAGAGCCCATATCAAGAAGTGAGGACCAAAGCCAAACCACGCTCTGTCCATACCATGGGGAATTCTGCAGCCTGAAAAAGGAAGGCAATTCTGACGCGTGCTCCAGCTTGGATGAACACTGAGGATTTCATGCTAGTGGAAAGTCAGTTGCAAAAGGGCAAATACCACATGGTTTTACTTATCTGGAGTAGTCAAATTCATAAAAACAGAAAGGAAGGGTTGATAGCCAGGGAGGAGTGGGGTGAGCAGGGAATGGGGAGTTATTCAATAGGCACAGTTTCAGTTGAGAAGATGAAAAAGTTCTGGAGATTGGTTACACAACAACGTGCATATCCTTAACACTGCTGAATTGTGTGTTAAAACTGGTTTAAGATGTTAGTTTTATGTTATGTATGTTTTCAGTCCTGGGGATGGAACCCAGGGCCTTCTACAGACTAGGCAAGTGCTCCACCACTGAACTACATCAAGTCCATGATTTTTTTAAAAAAGAAACAGCAAGATCCCTTTGCAGAATCCCTGGCTAGCTCCTGGTGTCCCCCTTCCTGTTCACCATCTGAGGAGGAGATGGGTGGACAGCGAGCCTTGGGGGAAAGTGAAACTCCTGGCTCCTCAAACTGCAGATCCTTCCAGAGTTCTTGCTCGTGTGTCTGACTCCACTATTTCTCCATCCATGGGCTTTAGGCCTGTCTCCTGGCTCCCAGATAGGACTCATTTCACTGAGTAGACATGAGGCCTCAGGTAACATCACACACAGAGAGATGTCAATTAATTAACTTAAAAAAATAATCCGAAGCAATGGCGAGGCGCTAAGCAACTCAGTGAGACCCTGTCTCTACATAAAACACAAAATAGGGCTGGGGATGTGGCTCAGTGGTCGAGTGCCCCTGAGTTCAATCCCCAGTACCAAAAAAAAAAAAAAAAATAATCCGAGACTGGTCAGAATCAGAGAATAAGCCCAAGCTTGCCAGAGTGGTTTATTTACAGAGAGGGCCGTGGGCCTTGGGGTCCTCAGGCTGTAGTGCAGTGGTAAGTCCAGGACTCCAGCCGGGTCACCGTGGGCCTCTTGCTAACTCACTCTGGAATGGCTAAGGCACCTGAAAGAAAGTGCCAGATGGAAAGGGTGTGTCACCCTCCCACACTCACAGCCCCACATCACTATCTGGTGGCAGCACACCCAGGAGGAGCCCAGGGAAGGAAGTGAGGAGGAACATGGTCAAGAGCATCGGCCAGGGGCCCTCTCTTCCACTGGGAGGGGCTTTCTCATGCTCAGCCTGTACAGGGGACCCCAGGCCTGAGACACCCTGGGACAGGCAGGAGGATGTGACAATAGGGGTCGAGATGGAGTGAAAAGCCAAGGGAGGGTGGGAGGCATGGAGGGAGATGAAGGGCCCAGGGGAGCAGGTGAGGGCCAGGCTGCTTTCACAGCTCCACCCCTGTGGTTTCCTCTGCCAGGTCAGGCTAGAAGCAGAAGACTTCTAGGGCACATGCTGTTGTTCCCAGGGCACTTCAGGGACGAGGAAGGACAAGGAGGGAGAAGCTGCACTCACCCTGGAGGAAACGGCTTCACCCAGACATGATGTGCTTGACAAAGGCTGGGGAAGAAAACAAAAATCAGCTGTGGACGCGGCCCACCCAGCCTCCACTCCCCTCCTCACTCCTTAACCCGCCGCCTCCCATCCTTCACACCTGCCCACCTCCCTTTCTCCAGACTGCAATTCTTTCTCTTATTTGAGGGTTGATGGGAAGAAGGTGGAAGAGGGGAGAGACCTAAACTCTGCTGTGTCTGCTCTTTGTGCTGATACTCAACATAAGTGAAATGAGCTACATTATCTCTACAAGTCCCCACAACCTTGATAGCTCAGTCGGTAGAGCATCAGACTTTTAATCTGAGGGTCCAGGGTTCAAGTCCCTGTTCGGGCATCTCCTAATCGCGGAGACAGGAGAATCGCGAGTTCAAAGCCAGCCTCAGCAATGGCGAGGTGCTAAGCAACTCAGTGAGACCCTGTCTCTACATAAAACACAAAATAGAGCTGGGGATGTGGCTCAGTGGTCGAGTGCCTCTGAGTTCAATCCTCAGTACCAAAAAAAAAAAAAAAAGAGAGAGAAAGGTGCCACTTTCTCCCCATTGTTCGCAGAGCTGGCTCCTAAATCCATGGTCCTTCTGTGTCACCAGGATATTCACTCCATGGAAAAGAACACATTGGGAGTCTACCAAAGCCCCCATCCTCCCGCCCTGAGCCGCCAGCCAACCTTGCCCACCCGCCCTTCCTGGGTGCCCCTCCTGGGAAGCAAAGCAGAAGCAATACCTTCATAATTAATGCAGCCATTGGCGTCCTCCTGCCCAGATAATAGCTGCTCCACTTCCGCCTCGGTCATCTTCTCTCCTGAGGTAGGGTTGGGGGGTTGTGGGCTCTTAATTACAAATGTCAAAGAAGGGACAGGCAAAACCCAAGTGTCCCCTAAGACTGAAGGTCCAAGACTCCTGCATCTGGGAAATGGTGCATGGCAAGTCTCCTGCAAAGGCCTTGGAGGGTGGGGCCAACAGCTTTAAGGCCCTGCTCACTCCCTGAAGCTGCTCCCCCTTTCTACAACCTCCAGGGCCCAGTGACTGAGGCACAGACAAGGACAGAAGACCAGAGTCCCCCTCTCAGGCCTCAGGAGTAACCCCTGCTCTGCCACTACTCTCCTCTCCCAAACTCTGGTAACTACTGAGCAATCCAGCCGGGGAGGTTGTTCCTGAAGAGCCCAAGGAGACAGGCCCTGGGTCAAGATGTAATTCGCTGGGTACCACCCCCAGCATGAGCCACCTTCGCACCTCCCCGCCCTCCCACCCTCCCGTGCAGGCTTTGCTGCTGCTCAGTTTACACACCCAGGGTGGCGAGGACGTGCCGAAGTTCAGCGCCCATGACCGTGCCGTTGCTCTCCTTGTCAAAGACACGCAGCCCCTCCACGAAGTCCTCGTAGGTGCCCTGCTCCTTGTTGCGCGAGATGTGCTGCAGGATGGGCAGGAACGTCTCAAAGTCCAGCATCTTGGTATTCATCTCTTCCAGCAGGCACAAGGAAGGACAGAGGAAGTGCCATGAGTAGGGAGCCAAGCAGGGACCTCCCCAGCCCTGGCAGTACCCAGAAATCACCTTGGAGGGCACAGAGCTGCCCACTGGAGCAGAGCAGGAGGCTTGGGCCCAGTCAAAGGAGAAGAGCAGAAGAAAAAGGAACCTGATTGCACCCACTCCTTGGAGCTCTAGGTGGCCACCTTGGCAGAGGAGCTGCAGGTAGCAGCGGCAGGATTCGAGGAGCCGAAAGGGCCACACAGCCCAGGCCCCAGGCTTCACATGCACAATGTAGATTTTTTTTTTTTTTTTTTTTTTGGTACTCAAGATTGAACCCAGTGATGCTTTACCACTGAGCTATACTCCCCATCCCTTTTATTTTTTTATTTTGGGACAAGGCCTGGTTAAGTTGCTGAGGCTGGCTGTGAACTTGTGATCCTCCTGCCTCAGCCTCCCAAGCCGCTGGGATTACTGGCGTGCACCGCTGAGCCCAGCCCAGGTTATCTTTTGACCTCTAAGAAGCCCTGATAACATGGGCAAGCTCCTAGCCCTTGGACACTTTCCTGCCCACATTATTTGCCCCCCATCACTGTTATCTTCAGTTAGAGGAGAAGCGAAGAGGCCAGAACCAAGGGAGGCAGAGAAGACCAATCAGAGGGCTGCTGCCCAGATCTGCCTGGTCCCCCCAGGCCCCACACCTTGAGGACAAGGGCTGTGTGTGTTTGGGGGCAGCTGTTATCTTCACTGCCACACGCAACAGATGACATTAACAAATGGGACAATGTCCTTGCACCACTCTCTAAACAGTCACTCACCGAAACCCATCAAGTTTTGGTTCAAATGGGGGAAAGACACTTCGTTACAGAGCTACTCTTGAATCTCCTCTAATTTGCACTAAACAGATCAGTTGCCAACTCCAGGGCTCTGACTGCTATTTGTGATACGACTCACAATAGTCACAGGACACAGTGCTGTGACAGATCCCCTAACTAAGAGCTTCGGGGTTAGAGGTAGTGGGTCACTAGTTACCATATCCCCAGTCGATCTTCCCACCCAGGCCATGTCCCTGACATCTGGTAGGGTGGGGCTCAGGGGAGATATGAGGCGGCAGCAGGGCTCTCCTGCCCCCACGTGCTCCCAACCTCATGAGGGAAACAAGAGCAAGCACCGGCTCTGCACTTCAAGGGTCATCTAAGCCTAAGGCGTCTAGATGAATGCTCACGGTGGGACTCCAGAAACCTGGGTAGGGGAGGCTGGTTTTGAAGGGCTAAAGGGGAGGAGAGAGAGCGAGACTGATGGGAATCGAATGGAACAAGGAGCCGCAGGGCAGCGCTGGGAGGGGTCAGCCAGGGCGCGCACTAACCTTCTGGCTTGGGCTTGCCCAGCACACGCAGCACCTCGGCATTGGTGGGGTTCTGGCCCAAGGCCCGCAGCACATCCCCGCACTGCCCGTAGGTGATCTTCATCTCTCCAGCCGAGGTCCGGTCAAACAACGAAAAGGCCTCTTTGAACTCTGTAGAGAGAAGAGCCAGCTGCAGCCCGCTGGTCCCAAGAGAAGACAGTGGCCGGGGTCTGCTCAGCCCCCACCCTACTGAACAGCAGGTTAATGTGGTGGTTGAAATATGCCAATAGTTCCCTTTGGACCGTGTCCTAGGCTCTCCTTGGAACCTGTTCCCACTCCACCTTCTGACAACTAGAGTGGCAGCCTGGTGCCCAGTCCAGCCCTGGCCTGGACTGTCTCCTGTCGGCTCATTGCTACACAATTTGAATGTCTCCCCTGCCTCCACCGCTCCCATGACCTGTCCTAACCTGGTATAGGTGAGAGTCCTGACTGCTGAACAGCAGAGAAGTGAAACAGGCCCAGCCTGGGAGTGAGGGTCCCTGGGTTTTCACCTCAGCTCTGGCTCACAGAGAAGGACAAGCCAGGCTGGGTCTCAGTTTTCTTGTGCACACAAGGGAGTGACAGCTGTCCCCCACTACCCCTCCCCAGTGTTAACAAAGGTGGCAGGATGTGGAGGCACTTTGCTAAGTGATAAGACCTGTTCAAAAATCAACTATTATCAGTACTGTTCCAGGCTAAAAGAGGGCTCCCCAGCCAGGCAAGGTGACACTGGGACACCGACCACCCTAGCTCTGCCACTGATCCATATATTGCTTGGGCAAACTGCCAGCCTCGGTGGGTCTTCGATTTCTTAGTTCTAAGGAGAGATACAATGTCCACCCGAGCAGGTTGCTGGTAGGATCACAAAGCGCTCCAGGTATGGTGTCTTGCACGTGATAAGGGAATCCATGAATGGTGGGTAACTATGTTTCCTGGTTCTGGAGGGAACTCAGTACTATAAAGATGGACTCCTTGAGGATAGCAGGGCAGGTGTCCAAGGAGCAAGGTTGAACTAAGGCACTCCTGGGTCCTTTGCAAAGAGCCTTAATTCTTCACTAATCTGGATTTGACCAATTCATTAGTGGGGATCATTTGGACTGGGAGTGGCACTGAAGTTGCTGTCTGCTTTCCACAAAGCAGTGGTTTACTAAGCAGATTAACAGTATAAGCCAAAGAAGAATGTGTGAAATACTTAGGAGAAAAGCTGTTCTTAATCTTCTTCAAGTGCTTTAGAAATGCTTCTTTCCTTAGAGGCTGTATATGGATTATTTAGATATCATTTTATATATCAAAGCAGATCCCCCTGGATCTTTATTTACAATTCTTTATTAGACTTCATATGAACTTAAAAGATATGTCTTTCACATTTACTCAATAACTGAATTCAAATTCCATTTCTTTTCCTTATTATGACCTTGGGAAAGTGAACATTAACCTCTATAAACCTCTTATATTGATAGCACCTACCTCATAGGGTCTTTAAATTATATTTAGACTAGCTCTATAGTATATGCAAATAAAATAATGTATGTAAAAATCTTAACATAATGTTCAGTACATATTACACACAATGCTGTTAATATCACACAGTAACACAACACTGTTAGTATCATCTTACTGAGTTTTATCTCAATTTTATCACTTAATTTTATGATCTTGGCCAAGTCACTTAATCTGTCTGAAACTTGGTTTCCTACTCTGTACAAAGGAAATAACTCCCTATAGCTTGTTATAAGAATTTAATTTCCTAATGTTTAAAATAATTAGCATGGGCTGGGGCTGTAGCTCAGTGGTAAAGCACTTGCCTAGCATGCGTGAGACACTGGGGTTCGAACCTCAGCACCAAATATAAATAATAAATGAATAAAATAAAGATCCATCAACAACTAAAAAAATAATAATAATTAGCATGGCACCTGCTACAAATTCATATTCAATAAATAATTATTTATTAGTTGAATCTGAACTCAAGACATTTTCATCTTCTAATTTATTTCCAAAGAGTGAAGTCAGATTGAACAAAAGAAAGAGTTTCCTCATCTAAGAAGATCTAGTGATGTTTAATAGGAGAGTGAAACGGGAGGAGGAGAATAAGAACAATGTCCTGTGGTTTGAGCACAAGCTCTGGGTTGGCCATTTTGCATGGATTACCTCATTACTCTTTTTAAAAAAAGAAGAAAAAATCTTATGCTAAAAAAAACACAAAAACAAAAAAAAAACAATGTATGCTATAGGCATTGTTATCTTCATTTATAAGCTAAATGCAGATGTGACTTCTGACCACCTACCAAGGAAGCTAAGGAGATGGTGGAGAGAAAGGAGGAAGAGGAAGAGGCCTGCAGCTGTGCCTGCCAATGGTCCACCTGTACCCGGCCTGCTGGGAAGTCTACTAAGCCCAAACAAACCAAAGCTGAAGTTTGATTGTTACTAGGAAAAAACAAAGCCAGTGCCATTAGAGGCAATGTTCATGGGCCCAAAAGAAACCTTTCCTCAATAGTCTGCAGTGCCTCCTAGAACAAGTGCAATGGTGATAATACCTTTCTAGAAGTCTATGGAAATCTGTAGAGAAACCAGAGAAGGACGCCAAGGGTTAGAAGTTAGTTCTTATGAGAGGAAAAATTTAAAAAGCATAAAAGAAATTCAGGCTTTCCTACCTAACGAGCATAAAGCTAAGAAGGGGTTTAACAACTACCTGCAAACAGATGAAGGGTAACTACAGAAAACGGAATAGTCGCAGAATTTCTGAATTAAAAAGAATCAAGCCAGGCACAGTGGCACATGCCTGTAATTCCTGTGATTCTGGATGCTAAGGCAGGAGGATGACAAGATCAGTGCCAGCCTCAGCAATTTAACAAGATCCTAAGCAAATTAGTGAGACCCTGTCTCAAAATAAAAAAATAAAAAAGGGCTGAGGATGTAGTTCCTCCTCTGGTAAAGCACCCATAGATTCAATTCCTAGTACAAAAAAAAAAGAAAAAGAACCAAATACCTTCACTTTATAGATAAGAAAATTAAGGCTTAAAGGAGGGGAAAAGACACTAACATTTGTTGAGCACCTGTTATGTTCTAAGTGGTCGAGCAGAGCAATTGAGAATTGGGTGTGGATCCTGCCCCACCGCTGACTGCTGAGTGACACTGGACAAGCCCCTTAAACTCTCAGTGCCTCTGTTTTATCACATGTAAAATGGGCATGGTAGTTACTGCCTTTTAGGGTTGTTATGAGAATTAAACGCATTAATCCATAGAAAGTGCCAAGGTCTGTGCCTTCTCCTCCTCCTCCAGGAAAAAAAAAAAAAGCGCAGCAGAGAGGAGAAAGTGGGGTCATTCGTACTCACCTTCGATCTGGTCAGCACTGAAGTCTATCTGTGGGGAGGGAAACAGAGGAGTGAGGGCAGAGACTGCTAAGGGCTTCCCAAGGAAGTCTGGTCATTCCAGCAGGCCACCGATGAGGAGGCAAGGAGACTACAGGCCAAGTGCACGCCACCAGCCTCCTGGTGAATGCGCCACAGTTGACAGGCTACAAATCATACAGCCTCCAAAGCTCTCTCCAGACCCAGAGGGAAGAGAAAGAAAAATAATCTAGAGAACTCTAGAACCTACTCTCTATTGGTAAATTCCTCATCCTGGCCACCCTTAAACTGCCCTCACTGCTACCCCTCCAGTCTCCCCCCTGTCCATAGCCCTCTGACAAGCTCACCTCCTCCTGCTTTGGGTGCTCATCACTCCCCAGCCTTGGATTTACTCCCTTTTCTACTTGGTCCTGATTATAAATCCACCTCCCTCAATGAAGCTTTCCCTGTCATCACTGGTCACCACCCCAAGCCCTCCTTCAGCACACTGCAATCTTAGGCATTCTGGAACAGCAAGACTCATTTTCATGGGCTCCTGATGCTTTGTGATAGTTTTCTAGTCATGGCTTCTATGTGTACTCTGTCCTTGAAGCCAGGGTTCCTGCAGGGCGGAGATTTTGTTACTGTTCACTGAAATACTCGGTACAGGGTAGGCACTCAAAAAAATACTGGTTTAAGCCGGGCGTGGTGGCGTAAGCCTATAATCCCAGCACTTAGGGAGGCTGACACAGGAGAATTCGAGTTCAAAGCCAGCCTCAGCAACAGCGAGGCACTAAGCAACTCAGTGAGACCCTGTCTCTACATAAAACACAAAATAGGGATGGGGATGTGGCTCAGTGGTCGAGTGCCCCTGAGTTCAATCCCCGGTACCAAAAAAAAAAAAAAAAAATACTGGTTTAATACAGGAATGAATTTTGGATTCTCCTCTGTATTGTCTTAAAGAAAAGGAAATAGTAATACCATGTCCCTGAAATGTCCCTTTTAGTTCACAAGGACCTATTCAAGCCCAAGGAACTATGAGAGTGGACCCAGGGCCAAATGCTTAGATAAGTATTATCTGGAAAGACACTGACTTTCTCTCACGCATGCTGGGAACTAAGGCAAGTTAGTGTTATCTGTAGAAATCTGCTTTCTTGCGTGCACACCAGGACAGCTGCTCCTTGGGATGCTGGTCATACAAAGGACAAAGCAAGATAAGTAAACTAATAATGTCACCGCATCACTAGGCTAACATAAAGCCACAACCCTCCCTGAGAAAACTGGGGCGGAACTGAGGGCACCATGGAAAGGATACATGTCACTCATCCAGCCGGCCACCACTGGACAACATGCTGTGTGAGAGAGGAGGCACTGCTTGGTGACGCACAATAAGGGACAGAGGTGCTGCCTGTTCCGCCTGTCGCCACTGGCATTCCCTGTGAGCATTTCTCCATAAAGTCTTATGCCTTATATGCTGTCCCAGGTCTTTTCTTTGGCCTCTTGGCAACTTATCCCACTGCCCTGGCATAACTGGGCCATGGACCTGACACTCCCATAATGCATAGTCCAGTGATGAATAAATACAGAGGAGGAGCGTGGGGAGGCTCCGAAAATGAATGGCAGTGACCAACCATGGATCATCACGTTCATCAGGACTTCACACGTTACCTCAGTGTCCTTACCCATCTCATGGTATCCCACTCCATCCAAGCCCCCCGCCCCCAGCGGCAGTGACTGCTACCTTGGAGCATCTTCATCAGGTGCCACTATTCCTAGTCCTAGTTCTGCAAGGAAACTAGGAATGGATTTTGCCAAATGTGGGGTTAGGGGTAGTGGTGAGTGTGTTAACTGGGATGAAGGATGCTTTACATTAATTCTCTGAGAAAAAGGGACAGTTTGCCTTAGTCTGCAATGCTTTAAGCCCAGGAATAAGCATGTAAGAGAAACTAGTATAAAAGCATGAAGTCTGGGAGCCGTGTGGTGGTGCACGCCTGTAATCCCAGCAGTTTGCCTGCCCGAGGCAGGAGGATCTCAAGTTCAAGGCCAGTCTCAGGAATTTAGAGAGGCCCTAAGCAACTTAGTGAGACCCTGTCTCAAATTTTTTTTTAAAAAGTGGGTGAGGGGTAGGGAGCCAGGGATGTGGTTCAGTGTTTAATCACCCCTGGATTCGATCTCTGGTACCAATAAACAAACAAACAAACAAATAAATAAATAAAAGCATGAAGTTTGGCTACTTGGTCAGAACCACACACATTGAACTTAAGTTTACTTTTGCTTTCTCTTTGAGAAAGATTCTTATAAACAAAGGTATTGGGTAAGAATAAAAGGAGAAAATGTCTCTTGGGAAAGACATTGCTTCCTCCACCCTACCCCACCCCAACCCCCCCATCCCACCCCCCGCCCCCCCAAACTGCAATGGGAAATTGGGAGAGATGGGCTGATGGAGGGAAGTGATGGGTACAGGAAAGGGCACCCATGATACCACCAGGCTGCTCTTTCCCAGACACCAAGGACCAGGCCTTGTGCTTTTTCAGAATAAATCAAAAACAAAGATGAGGAGGGCTCCTGAAAGGCAGAGGGTGAGCTTTTCTTGCCAGGCTTAGTCCATAGTGACCTAGGACAGAGAAGCCTTCAAATACTTTTTTTTTTTTTTTTTTTTTTTTTTTTTTTTTTAAATTTTTTTTTTTAGTTGTAGATGGACACAATGTCTTTTTATTTTATTGCTTTGTATGTGGTGCTGAGGATCGAACCCAGGGCCTCACGCATGCGAGGCAAGCGCTCTACCACTGAGCTACAACCCCAGCCCCGCCTTCAAATACTTTTAAGGTCATATACTAAATTCAATTTCCCCAGAGGAAGCCATAACCAAGCCCAGAAATGGGGACACTGCCTCCATCTCCTGGTCAAGTCAGTTCTGCTTAATTCCTGCTCCTTGTGACTCAACCCCAAGGTCTTTGACAGAGTAAGTATAGGGTATCCCCGCTGTGGGTACTGGGAGATTGAGGGGGCCAAGGAGGCCGGGGAGGATTATACCACTAAAGCCCTGGACCTTGGGTTCCCTTCCCATTTGTCACAGAACCTGGTCCTGAGCTCCTATTTTGACCTGATTCCTTACGCCCCCAGCCATTGCCCTAAGGCTGAGATCCCCAGGGGCCTACCGCCCTCCCACTGTTATTAATAGCTCCTCATACAAGTAGCCACTTGACCTCTCCCATTCTGGTGACATGACTTAAAATTTCTCCTCTCCAGAGGCTTCTGACCCCTCCCTCCTGGGTGCACCCCCTCCCAGTTCGTTCCTTAGCAGCTGGGCCAGATAGCTGTGAAAGGACTAAAATTACTGAGTCAGCCTGTAGGACCCACACCAGCTCCCAGGAGTGTTCCAGACAAGGGAATGGAGGGAATCGGAATCGAGCAAGGCAGGGAGGAAGTACAGCTGCCTGGCTCCTGGCAAGGTTAGAGAGAAGGTCTCAGCTGTGATAGGCCAGTCTGCTGCAAACTACAAATAGGGACTTGGGTCACAAAAGGAGGGGCCCCTCTGGGTAGAGAAAGAGGAAAAGAAGGACCCAGACTCCTTTTACTTATCTACAGCCTTCCTTCCCACCCCCTCAACCCTCTAGAGGGTGTTTGTGAGTGAGGTCTGGGAAAGGACACCGGGAGAATCCTCCCTGACTGCAAACACCACCTACTCCAAGTTACACTGTTGTTATGGGTCTGCTCTCCATAGAGATGTCATACCACCTCCCAGGAAGGTCAGTTTCCTTTACTCTGCTATGATGGCCTCCAAAGGCCTTTAAAAAGGTTGGGTGGTTGACTGGTTATACCTCCCACCATTCTCCATTCTGCTGGGCAAATCTAAGATGCCAAACAGGGCTTCCTTGGATGGAGCAGAATACTTTTCTTAAAGGAAAAAAGCCTATGACCTCAGACAGCCCTCGTCAGCCCAAGTCTAACACTGGTTCCATTAGCCCTTGGGGCTGTGATCTAGGGCATGGACACCATAGTCCTCATGCCAGCCTGAGGTCTGTGAAGGATATCTCTATGCTCCAGGACAAACAGAACCCTAAATGTCATCCCATCCTCATCCGGTTGGCTGAACTTCACTCACCTTTACACTCTTGGGGTCAAAGGCAGGTTCCTTGGGGGGCTCAGGAGCTGAAGCTGGGACAGAGGCTGGAGGAGGGGCTGGGGCAGAGGCTGGAGCAGAGGCTGGGGCTGGCTTTGCCGCCTCCTTCTTAGGTTCAGGCTTCTTGGGAGGCATGTCGTCTTGTTGGGATCTTCAGTGGAGGTAGGACCTAAGAAGGAACCAGGAGATGCGACTGCTGAGAGATGAGATAGGAAACCAGGCCGCCTCCCTCCGTTTTTATCCTGGGCAGGAGCCCCCACAGAGGGGCTGGGTGAGAGCAAGAGCAACTGCTGCTGACTATAAAAGGAAGAAACACCAGCAGGGTACAGCTGACAACTGTGTATTGTCACCAGGTTTGGGCCCACCAGCCCCCTCCCACACACACACACCTCACTCCTCGCAGCCTCCACCTCTGGGACAGGCTGACTCCTTCCTGCCAATTGGTGGAAACCCAGAGGGGCCAGGAAAACAGACCCTCTCAAAAATGCCAGAGCAGCCAGAGAGATGAGCTGACTTGAGCAGTTGATAACCCTCACACAAAGCCCAGGGGACGGTGCAGCTTTTTTTAGCCCCTCCTGAGCAGAGGCAGCCCACTGCACATTCCTTTTAAGCCCAGATCCTTTAAGCTGAGAGCCACTCTGGGCCCTCAGTTCTGCCCTGAGGCTCAACTCTCCAGGCATGGAGCCCTGAGGCAACAGCTGAGCCAGGCCAACCCTGCTGCCCCACACCCTCCCCATCCCAGGGGTGAAATCCTCAGTTCTCCAGAGAAGCCATCCCAGGAGCTCCACAGACCTCAAGTCCCTAGATCCACTGCCTGCCCACCCCCTCTATCCACACATGTTCATTCAATGAGGACTGATGACTGAACCACGCCCAGGGGACCCCGTTGAAAAGCAGAGGGGCAGTAGAAAGTCAGGAGACTGGAGGTCAGAAAAGGTGCGATTTAAATCTTACTGTACCTCTAACTCAGTCTGCAACCCTAGTCTGTCTGTGTGTGTGTGTGTGTGTGTGTGTGTGTGTGTGTGTGTGATGCTCCATATTTCCCAGCCCCAGTTAAGCACTGTTCAGATAAAAACTCATCAAATCTTCACCATAATCCTATAGATACTATTTTTTACTCCTATTTTACACATGCAGAGATTGAAGCTAAAAGTGACGTGGGTCTGATTTGAAAGTATGTACTTGAATAATTTATATTATAGTCCCATTTATGGGGGGAGAAAAGCATACATGTTTGTGTGTTCATCAGGAAAATCAGGATGGGAATGCCATCAACCACCAACAGGAGACTCCCCTGGGACCTGGCCGTTGCAAACGAGAGGCTGATGCCAATTTTCAGCTTTTTACTTTTTTCACTTCCTATATTAATGGAAATTTTTATAACGAGCTTACACTGTTTTTTCATTTTTAGAAAACTTTGAACACCAATAAAATATTCAGACAATCTTATCTACCACACAGAACTGCTTTGAGCTGAGTCTTTAGTTTCTGTAAAATTCAGAGGAAAAAGAAGAATGAAGCTGAGAGAGGCAGAAAAGACACTGAGATTTTCTAGGCCCAGTTTCTCACCTATAAGATGGGCAGACTACAGAAAACTGGAAGCTGGACACGCAGTCACTAGTCCCAACTGCACCCGTCACTTTGCCTCTCTTGGCTTCAGTTTGCTTATCTCTAAAATGAAAAGATAATCAGGAGCTTTCAAAGAACATTCAAGAGAATCAATCCTAAAATCCCACGGACATGCTTCTGATTGCGAAGGACGTAGGCCTTGGAGCTCCCTCTGCCACTGCCACTTCAAGCAGCTCCTCTCCTGTGTGTTTTATACAGGAGGTTCCCCGGATTATTTTCAAAGAAATAGTTTATAGGTTTTAAATTTTTCAAATAACCACCGAATGAAATGCTCTCACATGCTCCAGTTTAAAAACCTGGTTAGAAAAAAAAAAGTCATTCTAGTAATTCTAGAAAGAAGCATAATCTCTCCAAAGAGGGCTGGGAGGTTGTTCTTATCTTTTCTTTCCTTTAAAAAAAATTCTAGGCAGAAGCAAAATGTTAAGTCTGCACGGAAATAGCACTATGAGGTCAGATACTGGATGGGGCTCTAGGGGCACCCCAAGACAGAGAGTATGGACTTCAGAGGTGGACAGACCCTCTGAAGCCTGGATTTACTACTTCTTAATCTTGGGCTAAGAACCCTCATGACCTTTAAAGTAAACATTTCCTTCCCAAGTTATGAGATTTATGAGAAATAACACGAGACTCTGCAAACAACCCCCAGCACAAGAAAACACACATACACGTTCATTTTCCTTTGCTTTTCCAAGCATGTGAAGCCATAGGTGAACAAGCTGCTCAGATCTCCCTGAAGGAACTCCAGAAGAGGGGTCCACATGAGGGAGACACAAAGTAAGGTGACAGTGGCCAAAGGGATTGTGAAGTGTGGATCTAAGATTGAGGAAGGGGTAGAAAGGAATGGGAGAGGGGGCGGGGAGGCAGCTGGGAACCCAGGGTGTGAAATATTTGTGGCCCAGAAAACATGTGGCAGGTCCCTAGGGCCAGGCAGCCTGCCTTGTCAGTGGACACTCAGAGGAGGAGCCTGTCTGCCTGAAACCTCAGACCACAGGCGCCACAACAGGGTAGGAGAGGCTCTTCAAATCAGTTTCTGATTCTATTTCAGCAACCCCAGGAGGAACAAAAAAAAAAAAAAAAGTGCCTGGCATTTCAGAAGCAACTACGAAACAGTGGTTTCAAGGCAAGAGCCACACATCTGGAGCGTACACCGGACACTGGCCTTGTTTTCTCTGAAACTCATGATGCCCACATTTCCGTAGAGCCCCATAACTGAAGTCAGAGGTTTCAACTTCCTGTGCTCCTCATCTGTTTCCTGGCGGCTCACTTTGACCTTCAAGTCTCATCTGTCTAGAGTCTCCTTCACAGTGTCCACAACAGAGACTTACCCCCTAGTGCACGTTGGCCAATCAGAGAAAAGGAAAGAAGGAGATGCAGAAGTGTGGAGAGACAAGTATAGCAGCACACACTGGCAGCCTGACAGCCACCTCTGGGAAGCATCTAGGCTCCGCCTACCCAACTGCTGCACTGGAAGGACTTCAAATCCAGGGCATTGAAAATGCAGGATAGAATTTCACACCAACAAGTTTATATCAGATGTCAAATTTGGAAACCAATGCATGAAGAACTGACATCAGTCCTTGTGTGGGCTGGGCTCACAGACGCTCGTTCCTCCTTGCCAGCCACACAGGGCCAGGCCCTGAGAGCCATCCGTCAGAATCTCCTGCCTGGGATCAAATGCTGCTGACAGCAGGCCTGGCTGCTAAGCCTTACCCCTGTCATTCTCTCTCTCTTCTCATCAGTTCTCATAGGCCTGGACATTGCCGGACGATGCCTTGATCAACACTACCTTAATGCATCCCCACGCAGGACACTGGATAATTTGGGCTTTCCTGCAAGGCAGAGGTCAAGAGGGCCCACTCAGGAGCCAGACTGCCTGGATCAACGTCCTGACTCAGTTCCACAGGCGAGCTAGTTAACTTCTTCAAGCCTCTGTTCTCATCTGTGAAATGAGACTGCTAATATAATTTTATAGGGTGGTCACGAGGATGAAACGAGTGATTAACGTGACTGCCACTCCCTATCCCAAGATCAAACAGAAAAATTACAAAGAGAAAATATCAAGAAATTAGGAAAATGGTGAAAAACCTCTTGGGTAAAAAGGAGGGCCTTTGAACCAGGGTGTATGTGATAGAATAGTGACCGGGAGTAGCTTTGCAATGATAAAAAAGAAAAGGAATTCTTGGGGCTCTGATCCTTCTTTTCCTCTACTACTCACCTGCTTACCTGCTATGACTCAAACCTGTGGTCCAGGTGTCAATAAGGTCATAACATCAGGGCATGAAAATATAAAAACAGGTGAGAGGCAGCCTAACTTTGGACAGATGTTTCCCCTCCTCAGCCCCCCTAAAATTCCAGGGCAGGAGAATTCAAGGTCTTCCTCCTAAGGCTGCTTCTCCCTGGGGAGGATGGGAGTGAATTCCTAACACAAGGAGTTATTTTGTAGGGTTGGACCTAATTGATTTAGGAGTCTTGGTTTTAGGGTTCATTCACCACACCCAGTTGCACCCCCTAAGCTCAATGACACAGGTACACCCTGTTGGCCAGAGCAACCTATCTGCCCAAGGACAACACAACACAGGTGAGAAGCAGTTTAGTAAACATGCTAAAAGAGATAAAGGAAAATATCATAAGAGTTAGTGACTTAACTTGGACAGATGTCATTTTGAAACTGATATGCTTTTGCTTCAAAGTCAAGTGAATTTTTCTAAAACAAATGAAACTAGTTTGTCAATTTGTATGTAAATATGAAAGGAAAATGATTTTTTGGTACTTGATTCAGTTACTGGAAAACTTTTTGTTTATTTGGTACTGGGGATTGAACTCTGGGATACTCAACCACTGAGCCACATCCCCAGCCCTATTTTGTGTTCTATGTAGAGACATCGCTGAGGCTGGCTTTGAACTCGCGATTCTCCTGTCTCACTCAGCCTCCCAAAGTGCTGGGATTACAGGCGTGTGCCACTGCACCTGTCTAAAAAAGTTTTAAGTATGCTTGGAAAAAGTTATGGGAATCTACTTTTCAACAGTAAATTTTATGAAATCTAAATACAGATCAAGTATTTCTGATGAAAAATTAGAATCTAAATTGAGAGGAAAGTACACACTGGATTTTGAAGATTTAGTACAAAAAATAAGTTTAATCAATTTCATGAGTAATTTTTTATATTGATTACATGTTAAAATGATAACATTTTAGGTACATTGGATGCTAGGTAAGGCAGCACACACCAGCTACTCAAAAGGCTGAGGCAAGAGGAAGTTCAAGGCCAGCCTCAGCAACTTAGCAAGGCCCTAAGCAACTTAGTGAGACCTTGTCTTAAAATAAAAAATAAAAAGGGCTGGAGATGTGGCTTGCTGGTTAAGTACCCCTTGGTTCAATCCCCAGTACCAAATAAATAAATAAATATTTAAAATATCTGGGGCTGGGGCTGGGGCCCAGTGGAAGAGCGCTGGTCTTGCATGCATGAGGCCCTGGGTTCAATCCTCAGCACCACATAAACATAAATGAAGATATTTGTGTCCATCTACAACTAAAAAAAATATATTAAAAAAAAATATCTGATGATTGTCTGTGGTGGGTGTAGTTTGGATGGATGGGTCAATGAGATAAGAGGGAATAAAGTACTTAAATAAGAGAGCCCTTAAATAGGGCTGGGGGTGTAGCTCAGTGGTACAGCACTTGCCTAGCACATGCCAGGTCCTGGGTTTAACTCCCAGTACCACCAAAAAAAGGGAAGGAAAAAAAAAAAGAGGCCTTATATGGATCATTGAGGAAAGGCCATAAGTCAGGATGATGATTAACTCAAATCATCTGTATATAAGATTCCTTCCCACCAAGGAAAGAGGAAAAGAAGCAATGAATAACCTGGAGTCTCAGTCAGCCTTAAGACCCTGAAATTCAGAGGTGAGGGCAAAAAACAAAAAAGGGTAAAGGTGTCTCAAATCAGTTTCAAGGACCACAGTATCACTGGCTGTCAGAGCATCAAATTGTCCCCTCAAAGTTCATTTCCTTGGCTGCCTGGGCAGAAGTGGAGAAGGTGCCCTAGGTTTGGCCTACTCCCTCAACACTCCCTTTTAATGGCTGAAGCGCATTTCTGTGCTGCAATCAAGGCAGTGGTGCCTAGAGATGGATTTGTGAACTGAACCTGCCAGGAGGCCACTAGAAGGCCCAACAGGAGGGTGAGTCAGCCTCAGGATGAAAAACGGAGGGCAGAAAGCAGGAAAGGTGATGTTTGGTGAAGCAATTTATTGTAGCAAAGCTGCAGAGAGCAAGTCAGATCATCCCCAGTCATCCAAACTGCATTCTCCCAGACGTGCTGCCAGACACAGGGCACTGCAGAGGCCCAGAGCGGGGATTTGCCCAAGGTCACACTGTGGGTCATTGCAGAGCAGACCTAGACTAGAACCCAGGACACCATGCAAGGCAACAGAGGAAGCTGGCACAGCGGAGAGGGGTTCACTCAGGATGAAGCCTAGTCCCCTGCAGGGCAAGGAAGCCAGGAAGCATCAGTGATACCCTGGTGCCTACAGCACAGGTGGCTCTCAGTAAGGAGAAAAGACACAACCCTTTAGCGGGCACTTTTTCTCAGCATTCTGGGGATGTGCTTTTAATGCTAAAGAGGATTCTCTTTCATGGCTTCCCTCTCTACCAACTTCTTTGGCTTCCTGAATTCGGACTTACTCCCTAGCACACAAGTGACTTCCCCATGGCCAGAGTGAGTGATCTTGTGATGGGCCCTTCTCTGCAGCTCTTACAACACTGAAGTTCTGCCACTGATCTTCTCCTTTATCTCCTTTACCCACATTACTCTCATTCATTTGCTCAACTAACAGGGCGTTGGGGACTTTTACTAAGATGAATAAGAGGCCATCTTGGCCCCAAGAAGCTCACCATCTGGTGTGGAGCATGTAGGCATATAAGTACATAGCTTAAATATGACAATAAATACACTGGCAAAGATTTTACAAGTTATTGCATAAAAAAAAGAATGCATTTACTTCTGCCCGAAAAATCTATATCTCAAAGACTCAACTTCTTTTTCAAATTTTTCAAGCTTCACATTTTCAATTTTTTGGACATTTCTCATCTGAGGCACTCCAAGCTCAGTTCAGCTGACCCATGGATTCAAACAACTGCAGATAGAAAATATTCAGGGAAAAAAACTGCACCTATACTAAACATGAACAGATTTTTCTTCCTGTCATTATTCCATAAACAATGTATTTCCACTGTACTAGGTATTAATAGTAATCTACAGTTGATTTTAAAGTATAAGGGAGGATATGCCTAGGTTACATGTAAATACTGTACCATTTCATATAAAGGACTTAAGCATCCACAGATTGAGCCCTGGAACTAACCATGTGGATACTGAGGGATGACTTTATATTTTAAGCCCATCTATCTCTTTTTTTTTTTCTTCTTGGTTGTGTTGGGGATTGAACTCAGGGCCTATGCATGTGAGGCAAGCACTCTACCAAGTGAGCTATATCCCCAGCCCTAAACCCCTCTTTCTCAAATTAAATATTTGTAGCACAAACAGCAAAGCCTATTCAAGGCAACTACAGTATATACTCAAGACTGGAATATAATCAAGTCTGTTTATTGCTCTACA
Source organism: Xerus rutilus (assembly GCA_028644305.1). Classification (NCBI taxonomy): domain Eukaryota; kingdom Metazoa; phylum Chordata; class Mammalia; order Rodentia; family Sciuridae; genus Xerus; species Xerus rutilus. The sequence continues at coordinate 15,101,547 of CM053402.1, forward strand.
ACGAGTCTGCCCAGATCCTAGCTAGAAAAGGCAGGAACAAAGAACCTATTATTTGGTGAGCATCCTCTCTAGATGACGTCAATATTTTCATCTAGAAATCAAGCGTATATGTCCTTTTAAGGAGAAAGACAACAGCCAGCACAATCATTCACTTTACTCTTTTGCTTTTAAGTCTGTGTATAGCAAGCAGCACCTCTGGTTAGATTCTTTTTTTT
>CM053402.1:15101861-15112227 GCA_028644305.1 Xerus rutilus
GTGGTACCGGGGATTGAACTCAGGGGCACTCGACCACTGAGCCACATCCCCAGCCCTATTTTGTGTTTTATGTAGAGACAGGGTCTCACTGAGTTCCTTAGCGCCTCGCCATTGCTGAGGCTGGCTTTGAACTCGCGATTCTCCTGTCTCAGCCTCCCTAAGTGCTGGGATTACAGGCTTGAGCCACCGCGCCCGGCTTCTGGTTAGATTCTGAATGCCTTTAGGACAAAGACTTGCACAAGAATATTTCACTTTAAATTAGTAACTCAGAACTGTTGTAATTTTCCATCTTTTTTCAGATTCAAAGATAAGGGAAATAGGACTGTCTAGACTCCCTAGCAGCCACATTCAGGAACCCTCAAAGCTCTCACCTCCAATTCACATAATCCTCAGCTGTTAGCATAATCTTTCTCAAATTCCCTTCTCATGAAGTCACTCTCCAGCTCCATCACCACTAGCCACTCCCTAGGTCTATTTTATCAAGTCTAAAGTCACCAGCCTGGAATGCAAAGGTTTTTATCAACTGTCCCCAACACCACCACTTTAACCAAGCCTGTACAGCCTCTTCCTCAGCAAAGCATATTTGCTTGCTTTCAGTACCCTGCCATTCTTGTTTATTTATCTCCCTGCGTCTGCCAGCAGGTACTGACCTCCTAGCTTAGGACCAGTTAGAACATCTCAGAGCTTACCTGAACCAAGATGCATTTTTTTTTGTTTTCTTTTGGGGTGTGTGTGTGTGTGTGTGTGTGTGTGTGTGGTATTGGGGACTGAACCCAGGACCTTGAGCTACACTCCCAACCCCAAGATGCATTTTCTAAGTAATCAATACTTTAGATACTGCCTTGATTTTTATTTTTTTAGTTTTTACAATTTATTAATCCTCTCATGAAAAATTCACAAAATCACCACAAATAAAGTCATTATAGAATCTTTATTCCTGCTTTTTGTGAGTACCAGCATTCATCATCTCAGTCCCTCTGAATTCTCTCATTCTGTTCTTCCATTCCTTCTGCTGCTTTCTTGACATCTTTTTCTTCTCATACAGGCCATTTCTCTTGCAAGATCATATCCAGTGTAGTCATAGACATTTTGGCAAGTTTTCCCCCAATTTCTTTTTAGGTGCCTTCCCAGGGTGAAGGACATTGATGACCATTTGTGGTTCAGTCACCTTTTTCACTACTATGACAAAAAGACTTTGTTCTATAAGAATAATTATAAGGATGACTTTAGAGGAGGATTGGTTTATTTGGTGCTCACTGTTTCAGAGGTCTCAGTCCACAGATGGCCAACTCCATTCACCAGGGCCTGAGGGCGGCAGAATATCATGGTGGAAGTGTATGGCAGAGGCCAGCAACTGGGGACATGGTATCAGGAATGAGAGAGAGGGAAAGTCTCTCCACCATGAACAAAATATATACGCCAAAGGCACACCCTCCCCGCAATGACCCACCTACTCCAGCCACATCCTACCTGCCTAGAGTTACCATGCAGTCAATCCCTATCAGGGGATTAATTCACTGATTAGATTAAGGCTTCCATAAGCCAATCATTTCACCTCTAAATTTTCTTGCATTGTCTCACAGATGGGGGATCCCTAATATCTGAATCATAACAATTTGTTTTCTCTGAAGTAGTTGGCTATGCACTTCCTGGTCCAGTTGCTGTGTTGTTCATGATCACACCCAACCCTCAGGCAGCCAGGGAGGAAAAGATGCCTTGACTTTAAATCGCTTAAGGTTTTATTTGCCAGACCAGGATGTTCTCTGGGTTCAGAAAGGAGTCAATAAAGCATCAAGTAAGAGATGAAATTAAGTGGTCAATTCCTTCAATCATCAGATATTCTAAATATATTTATATATTTATGATATTTTAATAGATTTATAGTATTTCCCCAGGTTGTTGTTGCACCTCAAACTGCAAATTACAACCACAATAGAGAATAAGTGCTTAGGTAAAAAGGAAGAAGCATTAAATTAGTATGTGCATATTTAGGGAAAAAAGTGTATTATAGGTTTGGTACTGTACCCTATCTGTAATGGAGACATAAGGTCCCTGTCTTCATAGAGTGTAAATAAATATAATTAAAATTACTATATATACTATGAAAGAAAGGAACAAAGATGCTGTGAGAGGGAATAATAGGGTAGAACTAAAAATCTAGATTAGGTAGGATAGGGAATATTCTTAAGATATAATATTGAGGCTGAGGCTTGAAAGATGAATAGAATTTATCTGGTAAAAAAATGGGGAAAATATTTCAGGAAGAAGAGTAATACATTAAGGTTTCCACTTTAATCACTTAGTTGATATTTATAAATCATCTTCTATATATTTGATACTTTTCAAAGAATAAAGGAAATATAGGATTTGGTGCTTCCCATAGTGGGATAAGACAAAAATAGAATAATCAACGTATTAATGTGATCAGGTATAATGAAATGCCACAGATGAGATGGCTTGAACAAGAGAAATTTATTTTCTCACAGTATCCATGATCAAGGTGCCAGCAAATCAGTTTCTGGTAAGAGTTTTCTTCTTATTTTGTAGATAGTGGCCTCCTTACCATATCCTCACATGACCTTTCCTTGATGCACATGCACAGAGAGAGATTAAGCTGCCTGGTGCCTCCTCTCATAAGAACACTAATCCTATGAGATCAGAGCCTCACCTTTATAACCTCATTTAAAATTAATTTAATTTACTTCCACAAGACCCTATGTCCAAATATAGCCACACTGGGGGTAGGGCTTCAACATATTAATGGGGGGAGGCACAAACACCCAGTCCATCTGGGTGTGATGATGCGCAACTATAATCCCATCAACTAAGGAAGCTGAGACAGGAAGATAGAAAGTTGGAGGCCAGCCTTGGCAACTTAGACCTTCTCTAAAAGTAAAAAAAATAAAAAGGATTGGGGATATAGCTCAGTGGTAGTGCACCCATGGGTTCTATCCTTAGTACCAGACACACACACACAACTCTAGTCCCTAACATCTATCCATAAACAAAAATAATAATAATATAAACAAAATTAGTTTGCAACAGTACCCCTTTGTCTGCTGTTTCACTTTCCTAGACTTCAGTTACCCACATTCAACTATGGTCTGAAAATATCAAATAGAAAATTTCAGGAATAAATAATTCATAAGTTTTAAATTACATGCTCTTCTGAGTAGGATTATGAAGTCTGATGCATCCTGCTGAGGACATGAATCATCCTTTTGTCCAGTGTATCCACACTGTATGTGTTACCTGCCCATAAGACACTTAGTAGCCAACTTGGTTGCAGTACCACTGTTTTTGTGTTCAAGAGGACCTTGTTTTAAATAATGGTGGCCCCAAAGCTCAAGAAGAGTGATACTGGCAATTTTGATATACCAAAGAGAAGCCACAAAGTCCTTCCTATAACTGAAAAGGTGAATTTTCTTAACTTTCTAAGGAAAGAAATAAATTGTACACTGAGGTTGCTAATATCTACATCAATAATAAGTATTCTAACTGTGAAGTTGTGGAGAAGGAAAAAGAAAGCCATGCTTTGTTGTATCTCAAACTGCAAGTTACAACCACAATGGATAATAAGTGCTTAGGTCAAAGGGAACAGTCATTAAATTAATATGTGTAGGTATAGTAAAAAAGTGTATTATAAACAGTTTTAAGCATCCACCAGGGCTTTTGGAGGACATTCCTCATGGATAAGGGGGATTACTATATTCTATTAATTCAAAGAAAGAATACTAAGTACTAAGTACTATGTGTGTACCAGGTGTGGCATGAAAAGCAGATATGTCCTCTGCCCTGTGGAGCTTACAGGCAAATGAGAAGTGGATACAGTAAAAGGTAATGAGAGTAATGGCATGTCTGTAGCACGGGGCAATTGCAGGGACAGTCAACTCTCCAGTGGGTCAGGAAACGCTTGGAAAAAGTATATCTGGGAGAGAAGCAGAAACAGCTGAATGAAAAGTGGAATTAAGAGTGTCCTGAGCAAAGACATAAAAAAGAATGAAATTATGTCATTTGCTTGTAAATAGATAGAACTGGAGAACATCATGCCAAATGAAATAAGCCAGATTCAGAAAATCAAGGGTCTAGGATGTTCTGGTCTGGTGGCAATGGGAGCAGCGGCGGGACATGGAGGCTCCTTGGGGACTCAGCCTCAGCAGCAAGGCAGTGGTGGCGGTGGCAGCGGAGGCTGCAGAGGCACAGGCAGCAGCAGCTGAGGCAGCCACTGTTAAAGACAAACCCTGGCCAATGCACAGAGGAGGCAGAGCAGACTGACCCTGGCCTGAGGGGCGAAGGAGGAAGAGGAGGAGACTGACTGTGCTGTAGCCCCCATCTACCAATGGAGGGCTGTCCTGGCCTACTTCCCTCTACAAACAATATCAGGACCAGGAAGACCATCCCAGAGCTACCTGTAGGCCCAGATACACCAGAGGTGAAGTATTGGTAACCTGCAGGGACACTACAAAATTATAGGGTAGAAACTGTAATACCTCAGATTGGCATTGGTAGAGGGAAAGATACATGAATAATATGAAAAAACAAGGGAAGAAAATGCCCCAATAAAACCATGATGCTACAATAATAGAATCCATTGACAGCACAGTAGATGAAATGTCAGAGAAGGAGTTCAAAATGTACACATTTAAAATGATCTGTGAAGCACAGAATAATATGAAAGAGCAAATACAAGCAACAATTGATCACTCCAACAAAGAGATAAGAGAGAAAATACAGAGAGCAAAAGATTACTTCAAGAAAGAGATAGAGGGGCTGGGGTGTGGCTCAGTGGTAGAGCACTTGCCTAGCATGCGTGAGGCACTGGGTTCAATTCTCAGCACCACATATAAAAAAATAAAATAAAGATCCATTGACAACCAAATATATATATATAAAGAAAGAGATAGAGACTCTGGAAAAAAAAAAAGCAGAAATCCTTGAAATGAAGGAAACAATAAGCCAAATAAAAAATTCAATAGAAGCCGGGCGCGGTGGCTCAAGCCTGTAATCCCAGCACTTAGGGAGGCTGAGACAGGAGAATCGCGAGTTCAAAGCCAGCCTCAGCAATGGCAAGGCGCTAAGCGAGCAACTCAGTGAGACCCTGTCTCTACATAAAAAAAAACACAAAATAGGTCTGGGGATGTGGCTCAGTGGTCGAGTGCCCCTGAGTTCAATCCCCAGTACCACCAAAAAAAAAAAAAAAAAATTCAATAGAAAGCATCACCAACACACTAGATAACTTTGAAGACAGAGCCTCAAATAATGAAGACAATAAAGCTGAATGAAGATGTTAAGAAACCATGAACAAAACATCCAAGGATTATGGGATAACATCAAAAGACCAAATCTAAGAATTATTGGGATAGAGGAAGGCACAGAAATACAAACCAAAGGAATACACAATCTCTTCAATTAAATAATTTCAGAAAATTTCCCAAGCATGAAGAATGAATTGGAAAATCAAACATAAGAGGCTTACAGGACAGCAAATATACAATACTATAACAGATTCACAACAAGGCACATTATAATCAAAATGTCTACCATACACAATAATGATAGAATTTTAAAAGAGAGAAGGTTTAGATTATATACATGGGGAAACCAATTCGGATTTCAGCAGATTTCTCAAGCCAGAACCTCAAAGCTAGAAGATCCTAGAACAACATATACCAAGCTCTAAAAGAAAATGGTTGCCAACCAAAAATTTTACATCCAGCAAAATTAAGCTTCCAATTTGATGATGAAATAAAAATCTTCCATGATAAACAAAAATTAAAAGAATTTACAATGAGAAAGCCTACACTAGAGAACAATCTTGGAAAAATGTATCATGATGAGGAAATGAAAAACAACAATGAAAATCAGCAAAGGGAGGGACTACACTAAAGGAAAAGTCAATCAAAGGAGAAACCAAATCAAGTTAAAAACCAAAAATAAACCAAAATGAATGGGAATACACACCATATTTCAATAACTCATCAATCAAAAGACATAGACTGGCAGATTCGATTAAGAAACAAGACCCAACAATATGTTGTCTTCAAGAGACTCATATAGAAAAAGACATCCACAGACTGAAGGTGAAAGGATGAGAAAAAACATACTACTCAAATGGACCACATAAACAAGCAGGGGTTTCTATCCTCATCTCAGATAAAGTAGACTTCAAACCAAAGATAGTCAGAAGGGATAAAGAAGGACATTTCACACTGCTTAAGGGAACCATACATCAAGAAGACATAACAATCACAAATATCTATGCCCCAAACAATGAAGCATATCCATGTATATCAAACAAATCCTTCTCAATTTCAAGAATCAAATAGACCACAACACAATAATACTGGGTGACTTTAACACACCTCTTTCACCACTGGACAAATCTTCCAAACAAAAACTAAACAAAGAAACCACAGAACTCAACAGTACAATCAATAATTTAGAATTAAGAGACATACAGAATATTTCATCTATCAACAAGTGGAAAAAAGTGAATATACTTTTTTCTCAGAAGCACATGGATCTTTCTCTAAAATAGACTATATGTTATGCCACAAAGCATCTCTTAGCAAATACAAAAAATATACAGATACTACCCTGCATTCAATCAGACTATAATGGAATGAAATTAGAAATCAATGATAAAATAAAAAAAAGAAGCTACTCCAACACATGGAGACTAAATAATATGCTATGGAATGATGCATGGATAACAGAAGACATCAAAGAAGAGATAAAAAAATTATTAGAGGTAACATATCAAAATCTCTGGGACACTATGAAGGCTGTGTTAAGAGGAAAGTTCATTGCATTGAGCTCATTCATTAAAAGAAGAAACAGTCAACAAATAAATGACCTGACATTACCTCACAAAGCTCTATAAAAAGAACAAATCAATGCCCAAAGAAGTAGAAGACAGGAAATAATTAAAATCAGGGCTGAACTCAATAAAATTGAAACATAGGAAACAATTCAAAAAACTGACAAAAAAAGTTGGTTCTTTAAAAAATTAAATGAAATTGATAAACCCTTAGCTACCCTAACAAAAAAAAGGAGAAAACTCAAATTACTAAAATTTGAGATGAAAAAGGAAATATCATGACAGACACTATTGAAATACAGCAGATAATTAGAAACTATTTTGAATCTATATTCCATTAAAATAGAAAATCCCAGACACTGATAAATTTCTAGGGGCATATGATCTGGGTGAAATTGAATCAGGAGGACATACACAACTTAAACACATCAATTTTATGTGAGGAAATAGAAGATGCTATCAAAAGCTTACCAGCTAAATTCTACAAGACCTTCAAAGAAGAATTAATACTAATACTCCTCAAATTATTCCATGAAATAGAAAAGGAGGGAACCCTTCCAAACTCATTCGATAAAGCCAGTATCACCAATTCCAAAACCAGACAAAGACACATTAAAGAAAGAAAACTTCAGACCAATATCTCTGATGAACATTGATGCAAAAATTGCCAATAAAATTATGGCAAATTGTATACAAAAACATATTTAAAAAGATAGTGCACCATGATCAAATGAGTTTCATCCCAGGAATGCAAGGTTGGTTCAACATATGGAAATCAGTAAACATAATTCATCACATCAATAGACTTAAAGTCAAGAATCATATGATTATCTCTATAGATGCTGAGAAAGCATTTGACAAAATACAACACCTCTTCATGTTCAAAATACTAGAAAAACTAGGGATAGTAGGAACATACCTCAACATTGTAAAAGCTATCTATGCAAAATCAAAAGCCAACATCATCCTCAATGGGGAAAATTGGAAATATTCACCCTAAAAATGGGAACAAGACAAGGATGTCCTCTTTCACCACTTCTATTCAACATAGTCCTTGAAACTCTAGTCAGAGCAGTTAGACAGACAGAAGAAATTAAAGGGATACAAATAGGAAAAGAAGAAGTTAAACTATCACTTTTGCCAACGACATGATTGTTTACTTAGAGGATCAAAAAATCCACCAAAAAACTTTTAGAATTAATAAATCAATTCAGCAAAGTAGCAGGATATCAAATCAATACCCACAAATCAAATGCATTTCTATACATCAGTGATGAATCCTTGGAAAGAGAAATTTAAAAAACTACCCCATTCACCATAGCCTCAAAAAAAATAAAATACTTGGGAATCAATTTAACAAAAGAGGTAAAAGAACTTTACAATAAAAACTACTGAACACAAAAGGAAGAAATTGAAGAAGACCTTAGAAAATGGAAAGATCTCCCATGCTCTTGGATAGGCAGAATCAATATTATTAAAATGGCCATCCTACCCAAAGCACTATACAGATTCAATGTGATTCCAATTAAAATCCCAACATCATTCTTTATAGAAATAGAAAAAGCAATCATGAAATTCATTTGGAAAAATGAGAGACCCAGAGTAGCCAAAACAACCTTTAGCAAGAAGAACAAAGCAGGAGGTATCACAATACCAGACGTTAAACTATATTACAAAGCTATAATAACAAAAACAGCATGGTATTGGCACCAAAATAGACATGTAGATCAATGGTATAGAAGACACAGAGACAAACTCACATAAATATACTTATCTCATACTAGACAAAGGTGCCAAAAACATACATTGGAGAAAAAATAGCCTCTTCAACAAATGGTGCTAGGAAAACTGGAAATTCATATGCAGCAAAATGAAACTAAACCAATCCTATCTCTCACCATGCACAAAACTCAACTCAAAGTGGAGCAAGAACCTAGGAATTAGACCAGAGACCCTGCGCCTAATTGAGGACAAAATAGGCCCAAATCTCCATCATATTGGATTAGGCCCCGACTTCCTTAACAAGACTCCTAAAGCACAAGAAATTAAAGCAAGAATCAGTAAATGGGATAAATTCAAACTAAAAAGCTACTTCTCAGCAAAAGAAACAATCAATGAGATGAACAGAGAGCCTATATACTGGGAGCAAATTTTTGCCACACACACATCAGATAGAGTACTGATCTCCAGGATATATAAAGAACTCAAAAATCTTAACACCAAAAAAGGCAAACAATCCAATCAATAAATGGGCTAAGGGGCTGGGATTGTAGCTCAGCAGTAGAGCGCTTGCCTCGCATGCGTGAGGCCCTGAGTTCAATCCTCAGCACCACATACAAAGCAATAAAATAAAGACACTGTGTCCATCTACAACTAAAAAAAAAAAAAAATATATATATATATATATAAAATAAAAATAAATGGGCTAAGGAGCTGAATAGACACTTCTCAGAAGATATATAATTGATCAACAAATATATGAAAAAATGTTCAACATCTCTAGCCATTAGAGAAATGCAAATCAAAACTACTCTAAGAGCTGTGCGCAGTGGCACAAGTCTGTAATCCTGGTACTTAGAGAGGCTGAGACAGGAGAATCGCGAGGCGCTAAGCAACTCAGTGAGACCCTGTCTCTACATAAAACACAAAATAGGGCTGGGGATGTGGCTCAGTGGTTGAGTGCCCCTGAGTTCAATCTCCAGTACCAAAAAAAAAAAAAAAACCTACTCTAAGATTTCATCTTACCCCAGTCAGAATATCAGTTATCAAGAACACAAACAAGAAAGGGTGTTGGCAAGGATGTGGAGGAAAAGGCACATTCATACATTGCTGTATTACAAATTGGTGCAACCAATCTGGAAAGCAGTAAGGAGATTCCTTAGAAAACTTGGAATGGAACCACCTTTTGATCCAGCTATCCCACTCCTCAGTCTATACCCAAACAATTTAAAAACAGCATACTACAGTGACACGGCCACTTCAAAGTTTATAGCAGCTCAATTCACAATAGCTCAACTGTGGAACCAAATTAGATGCCCTTTGATAGATGAATGGATAAAGAAACCGGGGTATATATACACAATGGAATAATACTCAGCATTAAAAGAGAATAAAATTATGGTATTTGCAGGTAAATGGATGGAGTTGGAGAACATCATGCTAAGAGAAGTAAGCCAATCCCAAAAAACCAAATGCTAAATGTTCTCTCTGATAAGTGGATGCTGGTCCATAATGGGGGAAGGGGCATGGGAAGAATGGAGGAACTCTGGTCAAAGGGAAGAGAGAGGAAGGGAAGGGAGGGGACATGGGGGCAGGAAAGATGGCGGAATGAGATGGACAACAATGCCCTAGGTTCATGCATGACTGCACATATGGTGTGACTCTATATTGTGTACAACCAGAGAAGTGAAAAGTTGTGCTCCATTTGTGTACAATGAATCAAAATGCATTCTGCTGTCATGTAAACTTAATTAGAATAAATTTTTAAAAATTAAAATTAAGAAAAAAAGAAAATCAAGGGTCTAATGGTTCTTTTCATATGTGGAA
>CM053402.1:15112327-15141865 GCA_028644305.1 Xerus rutilus
AAAAAAAAAAAAAAAAAAAAAGATGGGAGTGGGTATTGAAAATCATAAAGATACAGGGAAGATCAATGAAATAGAAGAAGGAGATTGAGAGGGAGGGAGGAGGGACAGAAAAGGAGAAAATGTGTAATGAATTTGACAAATTTACACTATGTACATGTGTAAATAAACCACAGTGAATTCCACCTATAAATATGTGTGTATGTGTCTGTGTGTGTGTATAAAATAAAAATATTCAAATAGATGAATGAAAGGAAGACCAGAAGTCGATAAAAGGTACTATAGAGAGGGAGGAGGAGAGAGAAAGGCATGGCACCAGGGACTGAAATGGAGTAAATTAAATTCCATGCATGTATTTTTAATAAGAAGTGTTCTGGGAGAGAGAACAGTATGTTCTTTTTTTTTTTTTTTGGTACTGAAGATTGAACTCAGGGGTACTCGACCACTGAGCCACATCCCCAGCCCTATTTTGTGTTTTATGTAGAGACAGGGTCTCACTGAGTTCTTAGTGCCTCGCCATTGCTGAGGCTGGCTTTGAACTCGCGATTCTCCTGTCTCAGCCTCCCTAAGTGCTGGGATTACAGGCTTGAGCCACCGCGCCCGGCTTGAGAGAACAGTATGTGCAAAGCCTCTGAGGCAAGAGTGGGTCAAGAAGTCCCAAGCAGAACCAGGCATGGTGTGGCACATGCCTGTAATCCCAGCAACTTGCAAGACTGATACAGGAGGATCACAAGTTCAATGCTAGCCTCAGCAACACAGCAAGGCCCCAAGCAACTTAGCGAGACCTTGTTTCAAAATAAAAAATAAAAAGGGCTGGGGATGAGGCTCAGTGATAAGCCCCTGGGTTCAATCACCAGTACACACAATGCCTCCCCTAAAAAAGAAGTCCCGCATAGCTGGAATGTCAAGTATGAAGGGGAGATGGGTGAAACCGGTTAAACAAGGAGGTGGAGTCCAGACCTCTGAGGGTCTTGTAAGAGGAGCTGGAGAGTTTGGGCTTATACCATGAGGGTGATGGGAAACCCTGAGCTTGGGGGAGGGGAGGTAGGGTAAAGAAGGTGTTCTGACAAGATCAAGCTTATTTTTAGAGGTAGGAAAGACCAGAAGCAGAAAGAAACATATAGGTATATATTTAGGAGATAAAATTGGTAGGTCTTTGTGACTAGATGTTGGGGTTGTAGAGAATCAAATATGCCACCCCAAGATATGCTGCTTTGGTGCATGGATTGTTTTTAGTTAAACACACTTGAAAATGAATAGATGCAAGAAGGACACTGTAAACTTCCTTTTAGTTGTCCTTGATTGTTTTTTCAGGGGTGAGGGGGGCGGATGTGACACTGGGGATAAAACCTAGGGCCTCTCCCACGCTAGGTAAGTGATCTACCACTGAGCTACACCCCCAGCCCTTGACCTTCCTTTTTATTCTTGAAAGTAGGAGGTAAAACTCCCACATGAAAAGTGCTCTCCGTATGGGAGAAAGACATTCAGCAGAGACAGGGAGGCTGGGAGAAGTCTGCACAAGCCTTGCTAGACTAATCCAAATCTTCCAATCACTGTTCCACAATTAACTGTCCTGGCACACCCATGTTTGCCTGGCCACATTTTCCCAAGTTACTATTCTTTGTCTGACCTAGTATGTAAGTGATGGGCTCTGTTTCCTTGGGTCTTCATTTTTCTTCTAACGTGTCCCCTGTACATGCAAAAATTACTAAATAAAATCTGTATGCTTTTCTCCTGGTAAATTGTCTCATGTCAGCTTAAGCTCAACTTGAAATCCTTATGAAGTAGAGGAGAAACTTCACCTCCTCTCCAGGGTTAAAGAAAATGATTACGGGGGCTGGGTTTGTGGCTCAGTGGTAGAGCGCTTGCCTCGCAGGTGTGAGGCACTGGGTTCGATCCTCAGCACCACATAAAAATAAATAAAATAAAGATATTTTGTCCATTTACAACTAAAAAAAAATACTTAAAAAAAAAAGAGAGCTGAGGTTGTGGCTCGGTGGCAGAGTGCTTGCCTCACACGGTGAGGCACTGGGTTCGATCCTCAGTACCACATAAAAACAAATAAACAAAAGGAAGACATTGTGCCCATGTATAACTAAAAAATATTTTCAAAAAAAGAAAATGATTGGTTTATGGCTCAAGCAATAGGAAAGTTAGTGATATCTCAAACTGGAATAGGAAATATTTCAAGCCTGGAGAATGAGGGTTCTACTGTGAACAAGCACTTTGAGGCATCCCATGCAGATGTCCAGTGAGCAGTTAAGCATCTGGATCTGGAGCTCTAAGAAGTGGTCTACGTAGAGAAAGGACTTTTTGGAATGACTTGTAAATAGGAAGCAGAGGCCAGAGACTTGCCGAGGAAGAATGTGTAGGGTGAGAAGACAGTCTAGAAGAGTCGCTAGAAGCACTCTAATGTAGGGGAACTGGCAGAGGGGCTGCAAAGGAAACGCCAAGGAACAGGGCAGAGGAGGAAAAACCAGGATACTGTGCCATCAAAGCCAAAAAAGAGGAGGAAGTGACCCAGAAGGAGGAGAAAATATGGTAGGATAGGGGAAGCCTCAATGTCAAGTAAGGAGGACAGAAGGCCACATGCAACTAGGACAAAGAGGACTGAAGGATTCCAGAAAATGAGTACACTTACTTTGAGCTATGTTTCAGTGGGGCCTGTAGCTTGCCAATAATACCAACTCTAGCTTATTTAATAGTTTCCCAAATGCCTCCAAATCTGATTGAACATGAAATAGATCAAGAAGCTGGCCAAGGAAAAGAAATAATTTGCCATTTGGAGGATAGTGCTTATTGTAACCCACCTCTACTCACCAGCTTAACATACTGGACAATGGATGACAGCAGGGTGCCCAAGTGGTCACTAGATGGTACAGTCAAGTAGGTCAGACAGGGACAGGCAGGAAGTAAAAATGCCCTAAAAGACTAAAAATCTCAACAGTCAGAAAAATACGTTCTTCTTTTGCGGGGGGTGGGGTGGTGGTGGAAAGCTTCAGGCAAATTCTTTTTTTTTTTTTTTTTTTTTTTTTTTTTTTTTTTTTTTTTTTTTTTTTTTTTTTTTTTTTTTGGTACTGGAGATTGAACTCAAGGGCACTCGACCACTGAGCCACATCCCCAGCCCTATTTTGTGTTTTATGTAGAGACAGGGTCTCACTGAATTGCTTAGCGCCTCGCCCTTGCTGAGGCTGGCTTTGAACTCGCGATTCTCCTGTCTCAGCCTCCCTAAGTGCTGGGATTACAAGCGTGAGCCACCGCGCCCGGCTCAGGCAAATTCTAAGCTTGTAGGTCAGAGCACCAAACATCACATATTTTAAAATGCTGACTCTGAATACATACACATGTATTCAGTACATGAAGTATCATTTTTATGTATTCTGTGATAAAGCTCTATATTTGGGTTTACAAAAAAAAAAAAAACACTGCACAAAAACTAACTTGGCAGCATGTTATATGAAAAGAAAAAAAAGCTCAGGTTGTAAAATAACCTAATTTGGCATGAGTAATATCATGTGGCTGCTAGAGAATGTAAACACAACTTTAGTTTACTTTAGTTTTCTTTAATAAAGATATCCAGATAACAAGATTTTCCTACTGCATTCTGAATTATCAGGATAAATCTGGAATATTGTGTTCAGTTAAAAAGGTCAAAATTTAAGAGTAATATCTCTTATCCATACCTTTTTTTTTCATTTCCTCTAACAGATTCTCTCATCTCATACCTGACATGGTGGATAATTTCCAAAGATGTCCAACCAACTCTCCCATTGCACACGCCTCTTGTAACATTACCACTCTTTTCATCAAGAGGTGGAGTCTATTTTTTTCCTCCTGGTGAATTCAGGATAACCCTGTGTCTTAATTTGACCAACAAGAAGTGATGAGTTTGACTTACAGAGGTAGGGCTTCAGGGGCCCCACAGATTCCATTTTCACCCATGTGGTTGCCAGCCACCAAGTCAAGAGGCTGTGGCTAGACTACTGACTGATGAGAGGCCAATGTAAAGAGTAAGGTTACTAGAGGAGAACTAAGAAGCCCACCCAACAGCTAGCATCAAGGCCCTAGACACATGGTAAAGTTTCCTTCCAGCCCTAGTCAAGCCAATAACAACAATATTTTGCATCTGTGTTCAATATGGTGGTCACTAGCCCCAAAGATCTACTGAGTCTTTGGAACATGGCTAGGGCATCTAAAGAACATTTTTAATTTCATTTGCTTTTAACTACTTGAACTATAAATAACTAATGGTTATTATATAGGTTAGCAAAGAAGTCTATTCCCAATCTAATTTATCCAGTATAATCCTGCTAAAAGAGCAGGGCACAGGGCAGTCAAAAATCACCTTAGCACCTGCCTGTTGTAGGGCCACAAGTACATAATCAGTATTTAGAGATAGGTAGTGGAGAAGGATATAGATCTTTCAGTTAATGGTTTTTTAAAAACAAACAAACAAAAAGCTTCCCTCTAACATCACCCAAAGGAAGGAAAGGAACAGCTCTAACTTCATTGCACTTGTCCAGACAATGGAATGTATCATGAGTCCCAGGTCTAACCTAGAGGAGTCCTGAACAGAATTTTTTTTTTCTCCTGATACCAGGGATTGAACCCAGGGACACTTAAACCACTGAGCCAGGGCTGGGATTGTAGCTCAGTGTTAGAGCGCTTGCCTTGCATGCGTGAGGCACTGGGTTCAATCCTCAGCACCACCTAAAAATAAATAAATAAAGATATTGTGTAAATCTACAACCAAAAAAATATTAAAAAGCAAAACAAAACAAAACAAAAAAAAACCACTGAGCCATATTTCCAGTGTCTCACTAAGTTGCTTAGGGCTGCTAAATTGCTGAGGCTGGCTTTAAACTTGAGTTCCTCTTGCCTCAGCCTCCCATAAAGGCATGAGCCCCCACTCCCAGCTCTGAACAGAAAATTAACCTTCAAAAACTGTTTGCCTTGTCTGCTGAAAGTCACAATTTTAATAGTTCATGCTTTTGAGGTGGTGGGAGGAAGGAAGCAGAAAGGAAATTTGTAAGTACCTACTGTGTGTACCAGATGCCAGCCACATCCACTAATGGACCTAATTTCCTTGATCATTTTTTCAGACTATGCAAATAGAAGCTCAGAGAAGTACTTAAGAACCTATAACTAGTCAGCCCCTGAGACAAAATTCAATACCAGGCCACTGGACTTCTAATACTACATACACTTTCCAATACACCAGGTGGCCTCTTCTATCAAGAATAAAATTTCAAACTGCCTTTTGAGATTTTTTTCATCATCTCATCACCTCAGTACCTATTTTCAGTTAAGTGCCTTAAACCTTTACCAGACTGACCTCCTCTATCCTGACTTCACTGTTTTTTCTTCTAATTATATCTATCCTTCAAAGTCCAATTTAAATCTTTTTCTTTTCCTCTTGTTAATCCCAATTAATTTACCCTTCCTCTGAATTTTTACATCATTTATAATGGGAACCATATAATGTAGTTATGTGGTTCTTTTGTTAGACTGCTTTACCCTTAAACAGACGGTAATCACCCTGAGGACCCACCATCCCATAGGTCTGGAGAGCGGCAAGCCTCCAGAATTTACCCCAGAGCTGTAAATAGGTATTTCTGGAATGGAAAATGATCTCAACTCAAAAGACAAATACTTTTTGGTTAATTCAAGTCAGCTCCAAATTCGGGTGTTTTACCCTTTGCTCTGTCTACTCTGCACCAATTAATCCAGAAGGGGGGAGTAGCGAATCCAGACTGCAACTCTGCCACGTAACGATCCCCGCCCGATCCGTCACGCCACGCCCAGCCTGCTGGTTGCCGATTGGGCGGGGTAGCGTTTAGCGTGGACGATTGGGCGCGGCGTGCGTGGGTGAAGGCGTGGCTGAGACGAGGAGCCTCCTTGTTGGGTCAAACTCGGTAGTTTCCGGTAATCTTCGACAACTTCCGGCAACGGTCGCCTTCTCGGCCGACTCCCTTCGGGTATCTTCGGCCCATTTCGAACATTTCCGTCTTACTTTCGCCTGTATCTCTACACTTCGGATATTTCCGTGCCCCGCTCGGAGGTACTCGGCCATCGCTCGGCCTCCCCCATCCCCCGGTAACGGTCGCTGGTGAGTTTAAATGAGCCGGGGCTGGCCGGGCCGGAGCCGCTACGGGGGGGCCTGAGGCACTGCAGAAAGTGGGCCTGAGCCTCTAGGATGACGGTCCTGCAGGAACCCGTCCAGGTAACGATAACCCCCCTCTCTGAGACTTGGCTCGCAGCCTCAGTCAGGAAACCGCGTATGGCCACTTCGCGGCCTGGTGCGGCCTAGGCCTGGCTGCTTCTCCCGCCTCCCCTCCTGGGGGTCCTGCCGTTCTTCCATCAGGTCCGAGGCCTTGTTCGCGACCTAAGCCGTGTTACCTCTGGCCTAACCTTACTTCTGCCTTTAGTGTGAGCGGCGTTCGGCGGTAATGCCTGCTTTTCCGTCGGAGCCCAGTCCGCCAGCCTCTCCTGCGAGTCCCAGGGCCTGGCCTGGCGCGGGGCGCGGGGTGAGAGATGCGGGGCGGAAAACGCGCCCCAGGTGCTCTCTTGCCTCAAGGATGATTAAGAATCACATTTGAACAGAGCTGATACGGTCTTCATAATGGTGGGGCAAGTTTGCGGGGTTTTTTTTGTTTTTGTTTTTGTTACGTGCGAGAGGGTAGGATCGGTATTTTTAATACTAATTTTGTTTTGGTGCCAGACATTGTAACCCACGTTGTCTTTCTCGTTCAGTGGATTCCCCACTGGACAGTGATTATCTGAGGAGAACTCCAAGGCCCGGGCGCCCGAGGTGCAAGCACCCGAAGGGAGTGGAAAGGGCGAATCTGGGTTTTTCCATTACCTGGTGATGAAGATCAGAAATATTTCATTGTGCATGTTTATAAGACATTCAAGACGTGAAAGATAAATGATGGTTTTTCCGTCCATTTCACTCTCCTCACCACAGCAAGGTATGCTTTGACGCACAGTGCTGTTACCAGGGAGGAAACCCTATTGAATTTTAAGTATATGATGCAGTGCCAAGTCGTTTCCCCCCCTGCCATCTGGAAAAATTGAATCTTTTGTCCCTTGGTGATGGACCAGGTCTGAAGACCTTCTTCCACCATATGATCTTTGACTTGGTCAGAAGAGTTGACCTCTATCATCTGCAGTCATTGAGTCATGGACTTCACTTTGAAGATATAAAGCAAATCGGTTTTAGAAATTTCTTCATACTACCCTTAAGAGATCTGTGTTATCAAATAACAAATATTTTAATACATCACTACTTTTATATTTCCTTAATTTTTCTCCGCAGCATGAAATGCTCACTTTTCCTACTTTGGCCTCATCTCCAGCTCTTTATGTGTAACAGCTATTAGGGTTTGAATTAACAGAATGCAGGATTGTATCCTAGGAAATTTACCTTTTCCTAAGTTGTATCAGTCCTTCCAAAACTGTTTCTTTCAATCCAAAGTTCTCTTGTGGTGTAGAGTTCCTTTTAAGGTTTTTTTGAGACCCAACATGAAATTAAATGGATAAGTAGATTACTTAAACTAATTTGTTTTATATTCTTGTAATTTTGTCTTTCTGGCTCTAAAAGACTTCTGAAGTGATAAAGTAGTTGCATTGATAACATATAATGACAATTTAATAGTAATTTCAACTTGTATAAAAGCATGGAACGGAATTGAAATATGTAGCCTATTCTAGATAGTACCTATCAAGTTTCCTATTTCTTTAAAATATTCTTAGGAATAATACACTTAGATATTTTTAAGGCTTAAAAGTCAAATTTCTCTATTTCCTTCCTGATACTAGCTTGTCCATTAGATTTTGGGGTGGTAAGTTTAGGATATAACTAGGTGAACCCGGCGAGGTGGCACATGCCTATAATCCCAGCAGCTTGGGAGGCTGAGGCAGGAGGATTGCACGTTGAAGGCCAACTTAGCAAGACCCTGTCTCAAATTTAATAATGATAAGGACCAGGGACTTAGCTCAGTAGTAAAACAACCCTAGGTTCAATTCCAGTCCCAAAAAAAGGGGGATATGACTAGGTGAGAATTTTGGTTGTAATTTATTGTATAAGAAGCAGCCAATTAAGAAGGGATCTTTAATAGTGGGAGGAGCAAGCAACTTTGACCACAGTTATGAAGATCAACTGATGAGGGATAGCATTAAAAATGGGAACAAATTAGTAAGGAAGAGAATAAAAATAGCACAGGTAAATAAGATAGTCTAAAAAGATATGATGACTGATTCCATACATTTGAAAAGGAGTAAGAATAAGTTGGAAGCTGGGCGCAATGGTGCTCGCCTATAATCCCAGCCCTTTGGGAGGCTGAGACAGGAGAATCAAGAGATCAAAGCCAGCCTCAGCAGTGGTGAGGCGCTAAGCAACTCAGTGAGACCCTGTCTCTAAATAAAAGACACAAAATACGGCTGGGGATGTGACTCAGTGGTCGAGTACTCCTGAGTTCAATCCCTGGCACCAAAAAAAAAAAAAGAAGTTGGAAAATAGTTTCCTTTCTTGTAATGCCTCAGGCTTATGGTATTAAGGCATAGGAAAAAGTTGACAGATAAAATGAGCAACTGTTTTTGTTCACTGCTTTTCTTTAAAGTTTTAACGTGGCATAGCCAGTCTGATTTGAGAGAGAGAGATATGGAAGATACAGTGACCTAAGTGACTTGATTCAGTGCTAATTTGGATGTTTATAAAAGATACCTGATAAAATTGGCTTTTTAAAAAAGAGGCAAAAATTTTAGTTATCACTTTTAATTTGTCAATTATTCCCAGGAGTAAGAATTCACAATTAGAAGTGTTAGATGAAGTTGTAAACAAACCTTTTGGAAATCACTTTAATAAGCAATGTAGTAATTGGGTATCATATACATAGTATCGTTTTAGAGCTCTTTAAATACGGAAAAAGTACTTCTTGGCTTGGAATAAGATTTTTATGGACACCATCTGTTATTGATTCAAAGAGTACCATAGTTTGGCTACCATATAAACAATAAAAATGTTGGGGAGGGGAGTACCAAGAATAAAAACAATATCCTTAAAGATGAAGGTAATATAGACTAGAGTAGCAGTGTAGTAGGAAAGAAGTAAATAAATTTTTTTTTTTTTTTTTTTGGTACTGGAGATTGAACTCAGGGGCACTTGGCCACTGAGCCACATCCCCAGCCCTATTTTGTGTTTTATGTAGAGACAGGGTCTCACTGAGTTGCTTAGCGCCTCGCCCTTGCTGAGGCTGGCTTTGAACTCGCGATTCTCCTGTCTCAGCCTCCCTGAGTGCTGGGATTACAAGCGTGAGCCACCACGCCCGGCAAGAAGTAAATAAATTTTAAGAAATGCTTTAGAGGTAGACATTCAAGAAATACTTGAGAGGTAGAAGCAATGAGACATTGAAATTGATTTGATGTGAAGATGGGGTGGATATCAAGAATGACTATGTGTGGTGGTGCACACCTGTAATCCCAGTGACCCAGGAGGCTGAGGCAGGAGGATTACTAGTTTGAGGCCAATCTTAGCAATTCATCAAGACCCTGCCTCAAAATAAAAAGGACTGTAATGTAGTTTACAGGTAAAGTGACCCCTGGGTTCAATCCTCAGTACCCAAGAAAAGAAAAAGAAGAAAAAGAATGACTGCCTGGGTTTCATTTTGGTGAGGCTATTTAAGAAATGGAGAATCCTTTGGGGATGGGGGCAGATGTGAAGGAGGGCAATTAAATATTCTGTTTTGAACAAGTTAAATTGTAGGTATTTGTGAGACTGTCATGTAGAAGTATTGAGGTATAACTCCTTATGAGGAAGATGAGAATGTTTAACAGGAAAAATTGAATAATGTTACAAGTCAGTATGTATTTGTTGGCACAAATAATAATAAAGGAATTTGGGGAAAAGAGATCTTTTTAGGCCAGAAAAATGGGAAAGCCTTCTTAAAGGAGCAGAACTTAAAGCCTTAAATTTTGAAAGAGTTAGAATTGATAGAGAAGAGAAAGAATATTCGTGGCATGAAATGGCATGAGCAGAAGCCCAAAGATTATAATGTTTAGGGAAAACAGCAAAATATTGTAACCTTGGCTTGAATGGGAATTGAGAACAGGAAGAAGAAGGTTTTAGTAGCCAGGTAGAAGCAGGTTATAAACCTCCAGGCTGAGAGGTTTAGATTTGATGTAGTAATGAATAACCATTATATGAGCAAAAGAGTTTTTGAGTAGAAGAATTACATAATGAAAACACTGCTTTGGGAGTATTAATCTGCTGCTGTTGACAAAAAAGAAAGAGGTAAGAATTAGATATACAAGCTACTAGAATAACCCAGCTACATGGTACTATAGACCAGGGTTTCTTAATTTTGGTACAAAATTTTGGGCAAGCTAATACTTGTTGGTGAGGAGGAGGGAGTAGGAGGGAGTACATTGTAGAACATTTTGCAATAACCCTGGCCTTTACCCACCAGATTTTCCTTCAATTCCCCCATCACTGACATTGCTAAATGAGAGGGGAAGGATTTGCCCAGATTGAAAACCAATGATATAGACCTAAACTAGAGTTCTGTGCATTAAATTAAAATATATAATATAAAAGTCCACAATGATGATTTGTATTTTTTGTTTGTTTCCCCTATGACTTCTATCAGCTGAAGCTTTTATTATTCTTTGCTGTTATGGTTATTTGAAAAGCAACTGTTTTCTTTTTTGACAAAGACAAGAACAAAATTTATAGTAGTCTCCTTTAAGTCTGAGTACAACTTACAGATGTTTACATTTAAAATAGTATTTCAGGTTTAAGAATAGCAAGTAAGGAATTTTGCAACTTTATGCTGTTTGTATACTTTTAAATTAATGGAACCAAGGACTAAGCCATTAATTTAATCAGTGACATTTCTCTTAAACATTTTGTGGGGATGTGAGGAGGGAAGGAATGTTGATCTGTTTGGCTTCATAACTTTTTTTAGTAGCATTTCCTACATCTGGCATTTATTTGTAGAACTCTAGAGGTTGATGCACTGAGTGCTGTTCTTTTCGGGGGAGGCCTTACACTATCAGTTGGGCAAAGGTAGATGAATAAACAGAAGCTTATTTTAGCTCTGCTCACCATCAGCTACCAATTTGTAGTGCTGCAGAGTAATCTGCTCCCACCTCTTCCCCTGAAGAGAGACACCATCACTTATGGATTTAGAAGTGATGGTTCAGAGTACGGAGGGAAGCTATAGGTGGGGTTCTGTAAGTGGCAAGTTTAACTTCTGGATTTATAAAAGTTTGTGTTGGCTAACATCATTATCTTTCTGATGCTTTTAAAAATTGGTAATAAAGGGCTGGGTATAGTGCAGGCTTTTAATCACAGCAACTTGGGAGATTGAAGCAGGAGGATCACAAGTTTGAGGCCAGCTTCAACAATTTAATGAGACCCTGTCTCTAATAAAAAGGGTTGGGGATGTGGCTTGTGGTAGACTGTCCCTGAGTTCAATCCACACTATCACCACTTCTCAAAAAAAAAATCAGTATTAAAGGAATAATGTTCTGAGCAAAGCTTGACTTTAAACTCAGAAAAGGGTAAGATTCTTTAGTATGATACTTTATACTCTTTCATTTCTTTAACTTTGAGAAGTAAAAAAAAAAAAAAAAACAGTGGCACATAACTGTAATTCCAGCAGCTGAGGAGGCTGAAGCAGGAGGATCTCAAGTTCAAAGCCAGCTTCAGCAATGTAGTGAGACCCTGTCTTAAGGGTTTTTTGTTTGTTTGTTTGTTTTGTTGTTGTTTTCCTTTGGGTGGTACATGAGGGTTGACCCCAAGGCCTTGCACATCCTAGGTGTGTAGTGTAGCTCTGTCACTGAGCTACATCCCCAGCCCAAGACCCTGTATCAAAGTAAAAAATAAAAAAGGGCTGAGGATGTGGCTCAGTGGTTAAATGCCCCTGGGTTCAATCCCCAGTACAAAAAAAGAAAATTAAAGTTCTTTTTTTTTTTCATGTGAGCAAAAACAGTTTTATTTATTCATTCCCAATTAGTATACCTTTTCTTTTTCTTTTTTTTTTAGCGTATTATTTATTTATTCCAATTAGGTTTACATGACAGAATGTATTTTGATTCATTGTACACAAATTGAGTACGATTTTTCACTTCTGATTATACACAATATAGAGTTACACCATATATGCAGTCACACATAAACCTAGGGCACTGTGGTCCATCGCATTCCACCATCTTTCCTGCCCCCATGTCCTATGCCCTCCCTTCCCTCCTCTTTGACCAAAGTTTCTCCATTCTTCCCATGCCCCCTCCCACATTATGGATCAGCATCCACTTAACAGAGAGAACGTTTGGCTTTTGGTTTTTTGCGATTGGCTTACTTCGCTTAGCATGATGTTCTCCAGTTCCATCCATTTACCTGCAAATGCCATAATTTTATTCTCTCTTAGTGCTGAGTTATATAGGAAATTAGAGTTCTAAGACTTTATAGCTTTAGTGTATTTGTGTCCAATTTTCCTGTTGATCCATAGTAGTACTAAAGTAGCTGGCTAGATCTCTTGGGTCTTATAATTGGCTAAGCAATTATAATAAATAGACTAGGGAAATTGTTACATAATAAAAATTATAAAATGTAATTATAAAATTATATTTATTGGAAAGGAAAATATTTTAAATGTCAAATGTATGCCAGTCAGTATATTAGGAGCACCATAACATGTAACACACAACAGCTATGTTGTATGCCAGTCAGTATATTAGGAGCACCTATAACACACAACAGCTCCTAGAAATGCAGCCCCATTTTTCAGATGAGGAAATTGAGGCTGAAAAGTTAAAATATTTCCCTCAAAATCATACTACTAAAAGTGTTGACACACAAATTTGAGCATAAATCTCCAACATCCAATCTCCTGTTTACCGTGTTCTTTCACATAGAACAAAGTAAGTTCTTAGGAAATCTCCAGCTTTCATAAAGAAATAATTACGTAGTTAATTATTTGCATTACAAAATAAATCTATTTATCACTGAGTTTCAATACATACTCCCAGAGATCCTTAATTATCGGATATCAAGGAATACAGAGAAAATTAAAGCTAATACTGAAACACAAGAATGCCAACAATGGGAAGACTGCTAAAAGTTCAGAATCATTTGTGTTATTCATTCAACATGTATCTATTTAGCACTGGCTTTAAAACACATAATGGATCTTGAAGAATAATACCATATGTAGTCCCCCCCCTTCCTGGAGTTTATAATGGTGAAGAAGACACTACTAAAATTTCTTCCAAAATTAATGTAAAATTATGATCAAAAGTATTTCAAAGGAAAGATTCTTGGTGCTATTAAAGTATTTAATAAGTATACCTAATTTCATCTTGGGGTTCAAAAAAAACCCTAAGAGAAAAATCAAGGATGACTGGAATTTGCTTAGTTTGGAGGAAAGGAGGAGTGTGCTAGGTGAAACTGCATGCAGTCGAGGACCTATAAGAGGAGGGTGACACGGTAAATTTGAGAAGCTGAAAAGAAGGCTATTGTGTTAAGCACAGAGCACAAAAAATATTACGGATGAACTGGTTGGAAGTGGGGCACAGTGGCACACACCTATAATCCAAGCTACCTAGGCAGCTGAGGCAAGAAGGCCGAAAGTTTGAGGTCAGCCTGAGCAACTTAGCAAGACCATGTTTGAAAATTAAAACAAAAAGGACTAGGGCTATAGAAAGAAAGGAACATTGGCCTAGGAGTAGGCAAGAAGCCCCTTGGTTCTAGCTCTGCCAAAAAAAAAAAAAAGAGGGAGAGAGAGAAGTAAGCCCAAACTGTACCATATTGCCAAGTTCGGTGGTTATGATTTTTACAATGAGAACATTAAGAAGCAACTGAAGGATTTTATTTAAAGAGGTAACATGATCAGATCTGATTTGTGAAAAAGTTACAGGGAGAGAATGGATCATAGTATGGAAACTAATTCAGAGGCCAATTAAGATACTACTAAAGTAAGCCAGGCAAAATATGGTCTGCCTTACAAATGTAAATTTTTTTTGTAAATGTAAATGTGTCTTCCTTTCAGTATTACTGAAGTTGTTTAATTTAAGTTAGTGTCATTTTGAAAGGTATACTTATGTGTGTGTGGTTCCAGAACCCTAGGCCACACCAGTACTAGAAGACCAGATATGTTTTGGTGGGGGTGAGGAGATGTTATAATTTAGTCAAGTACTTGGCTAGGCTTTCATATGCCTGTCTCCGAAGTAGGTATTTTTAGACTTTATTTTGTAGATGATTAAAGCTCATAAGTGGCTTGGTCGTTGTGATTAACAAGAGTCAGGAATCCTCTTTATTAAAAGAAAAAAAAAAGAAAAAAGAAATAATTGCTGAGTCAAATTAGGTTTGAATACCCTTTAGCCTATTTTCTGAGTGATGTTTTTTGAAGTTGTTATGCAATCCAAATGTTGAAATTCTCTGAGAACACTTTTAGTTTATCACAGTACTTTTTTTTTTAAACCATTGAGCTACATCTCCAGTCCTTTTAAACTTTTTTATTTTGAAACAAGGTCTTACTACCTTGGTGAGACTGACTTCAAATTTGTGATCTTGTGGCCTCAAACTTGGCCTCTCCTACTCTTGGCAGCAGTAGTGCTGCCTAAGACACTAACGCTATAGTGGTTGCTAAAATGCAAAAGAGAAGGGACCTTTTTAAGTTGGTAACTTGTCCGTTTCTCCTTTTTTCTTTTTTCTTTTTTTCCCTAAGTTTTTCTTCTGGTACTAGAGATTAAACCCTGGAGCACTTTACCACTGAGCCACATCCCCAGTCCTTTTTATTTTTTATTTTTGAGATAGAGTCTTGCTAAGTTGCTGAAGCCAGCCTAGAACTTGTGATTATCCTGCCTCAGCTTCCTGTGTCACTGGGATTCCTGGTGTGCACCACCACACCTGGCTCCTTTCCTTTAAATATTTAAATTTAATTCCACAAATATTTATCAAGTACCTATTATTTCTAATAGGTAACATATTCAGCTCCTATTACCTTGACTAGATTTTCAGCTTATATGTAAATGTACACCAAACCTCAAGTTTATACTATACTTCTAAGACAATGTGGATTTTCAATAGATGCAGACTTTCAAAATAGATGCTTTTATCTGGGGAGGAGCTTAATAGCTTTCATAAGTTTTTATAAGTTTTTACTATAAAAAGGGAGACTATCTAGACATGTAAAATGGTTCTGAACTCTGAATGCTTATTTACCACCAGTAGAAAACTTTAACAATAATGATAATCTAAGCACAGTCCCAGGTGTAGGAATTGTGATTCAGTAAAGTTGAGATAGAACATCATCTAAGTGAGGTTGAAAGCCATTGGTAAATAGAAGTAATGTGAATGAGACTTAATGAGAGCAGAAGTTGTTTGTTCGTTGCTATATATCTAGAGTCCAGAAAGTGGCCACATACTTATTGAATAAATAAGTACTAGAGCCTTCCAGTTTAAACAAGTTAAAAAAACAACACACACACACCCCACCACTGCTTTATTTTTCATGGTAAATTACTCCAGAAAAGAAAAATTCTTAGTACAATCATAGTCTGTATTTACCTATGTACTCTGAGTAGCTAAATATGTTGTTGATATCCACCACAGGGAAATGCTATCATAAGTAAAAGATTAGAACCCTTGACTAACAGTATGTGGCAAGAGTTAGCAGCAGCAAATATGATGGAACATTTTATTGGGGATTCTGGCCATTTCAGCATAGTTTGTATTTGGTATATTTTTTATTCAAGTGGCCTTAATTGGGGAAGAATCATATAGTAATACAATAGATCTTCCTAACAGGTCCTTATTTGTATTTAATGGCCTTTTGTTTCTTATTCTTTCTTTTGTTTTTTTTTCCCCATCCCATCTTCTTTATTTCCCAAGTAATAGAATGCTCTAGTTACTTATGAGTGCTTTTAGTGTGGTGTGATATTTCAGTAGTGTAAATATTCCTTTCTGTGAAATTGAGGAGCATTATGGGATTAAATTATATGGAAGTATTCTAGAACAAACATGACTACTGGCAGAAAACTGAAATACGGCAAAATGACAGTTGTAGGGACTGCTTTGTCTTCAAAATTGAGTGGAAACCTTTTTGGCAAAAAAACAAACAAAAAAAATATATATATATATTTACACACACACATCTTTGTGCAGAGTCCTTAAATATGTTGAAATTCTGGTATTTCTGTGACTTATACTAGTCTAGAAACTATCTCATGTTTTTATGTACATTGTCAGAATCATTTTACAGGATATATCTACTACTTCTGAAAATACTGGGGAAGTGAAATGGAATTTGATCCTAAATTTCAGACTGAAGAGAAATTTTCTTATAGCCCACTTTGGTGGGTTGTAGTAGGAAATGGCATTTCTGCTTAATTTCCAATGATACATAGGATATGGTTAAAACCAAGGTACAAGACCTACAAACAAGAGGTCTTTGAACTTGAGAAGTTCAAGCCTTTATTTAAAAAAAATATATATATCACTTTGTGTGTGTGTGTGTGTGTGCGTGCGTGCGTGTGTGTGTTGCGGAGTTTTAACCAGAACCTTATACATGGCTAGGTAAGCACTCTGCCACTGACCTCCAGCCTGATAATCAGTCTAAAGTTTGACAATGCATAGTGTATACAAGGCTATGGAGTAAATAGATAGTCATACTGTTTGTTGGTATATAAATTAATGATTTTTAAAAATGATTTGACATTACCTAGTAAAGGTGGGCATATTCAATAACTCGGTAATTTTATTCCTACGTATATATAGTAGAGAACTTCTTTTTTTTTGGTACCGGGGATTGAACTCAGGGGCACTCAACCACTGAGCCACATCCTCAGCCCTATTTTGTGTTTTATGTAGAGACAGAGTCTCACTGAGTTGCTTAGTGCCTCACCATTGCTGAGTCTGGCTTTGAACTTGAGATTCTCCTGTCTCAGCCTTCCTAAATGCTGGGATTACAGGCTTTTGCCACCAGCCTGTGTTAGAGAACTTCTTAAACATGTACTCTAAGAAATGAATACAATAGTATTTGTTAGCCAGGTGCAGTGGCACAGGCCTGTAATCCTAGCGGCTCAGGATGCTAAGGCAGGAGGATCAAAGCCAGCCTCAGCAATTTAGCAAGGCCCCAAGCAACTCCGTGAGACCCTGTCTCTAAATAAAATACAACATCGGCTGGGGATGTGGCTAAGTGGTCCAGTGCCCCTGAGTTCCTTCCCTGGTACCAAAAAAATAGTGTTTGTTACAGCATTGTTAAAACAAACAAACAAAAAAAGCTCTAGAAATAAACCAGATGCCCATATAAAACATTTTGATATCTTTAGACAGTGGAAATATTTATTCAGCAGTGAAAGTGAACAAACTCCAGCTGCATACATCATCAAGCATGAATTTTCAAAACTAAATATTGGGTTTTTTAAAAAAGTCACAGCAGAAGTAGTGTTATATTTATTTAAAGTTGAAAAACAGGAAAAACTAAATATGCTGTTGCTTAGGGATAATAGACACAAATGTATCAAGTTATGAATAAAGCCAGAAGAAAGGTCAACAAAATTCCAGGTGATATTTTCCTGTTTAAGGCCAGAAGAAGCTATATTATTGACATATGCTAGAGGAGCCTCTAAGACTTCAAAGATAGTAATATTTTATTTCTGGAGTTGAGTGGTTAGTACATAGGTCTAGATATTTTTAATTATTTTTAACTTAAAATGTCCTATCTTATATGTACTTTATGTGTTATGATTCATGACTTTAAAAGAAAAGGCTTAATTCAAATGGATTAAAGATTAGTTCTATGATAACTTTACTCATTTGTATTCCAGTGTGCTTCCTTGAATGGCTGAGAGTTGGGTGGCATTTAAGGTAGTGTGAGTGGGGAAGTTTTTGTGGGAGGATGACATACATTTGAACATTTCTTTCATGTGTATCATGAAAAATGGTTGAAAACCACTCCTGGTAAGAGCATGTAATTCAGTAAGATAGGTAGACCTGTAAACAGATAACTGTAATATAATATGAGTATTCTACTGAAGAAGTCAATGAAAAAAAGAAATGGCTAGAGGTTAGTCAGGAAAGCTTTATATGGAATACATGTTATTTAAGCTAGGTCTTCAGAAAGAATTAGAAATTTATTGGGGAAGGTTGGTGAGGGAGGCAACATTCCCTGATGAAGGAAAAGGATATACAAAGGCACAGAAGCCTAAAAGTAATGCAAGTTGTGTGAGTAAATGCAGATGTGTCAGGAGTCATACACACTGGAGTTTGCTCTGTGAGCGTTGGGGTTTTATCACTTAAGTTAAGGATATTTATGTTCAAAGCTCTGTGCTAGGAGTAACTTTGAAATTCTATATGTATCTGTGTTTATGTTCTTTTTCTTCCACTTGCAGGCTGCTATATGGCAAGCACTAAACCATTATGCTTACCGAGATGCAGTTTTCCTCGCAGAGCGACTGTATGCAGAAGGTTTGTAAATTTTCATTTATATAGAACTATAAATAAAATGCATGAAATTCCATCGCTTTTATGACTAATAAGATTCTTAGTATCACTTTCTTGTTTTTTCTTTATAATTGACCACTAGTTCATAAAAACTTTACTTTTTATTTGTGTGGCTCCCTTTGTTTATTTTAATAACCATAGAGTCGATTCAGGCTTATAAGACTCTGACGTACTTAATTATTTCTCAATCTTTAGGATTTCTTGCCCTAGGTTTGTTTTTTTAATTAGAATAGAGTCTGTGTTATAGCTAAAAGCACGGGTTTAGAATTCATAGCTTTGGCTCCATGTGCATTGAGGACCCTTTTACACAGAACATTTATGTACAAATTAAGAATAGAGAGTGTCTAGAACATAAAGGTCCTTTATATTTATGAAGTTCACAAATCCTAATCCTGTCACTTAAATATACATTTTTGTAACCTCAGGCAAGTTATATAATATCTGAGCATTTCAGGTTTTTCATTAATAAAATAAAGATAATAAATATGGAATTATGGAATTGAAAAAGTAAACAGGATAATGTATTTAAAGCATTTGACACAGCCATTTAACATGGTAATAAATGCTCAATAAACATTTTGTAATGTGTTTTGTTTCTGTCATTAAATTATTATAATTCTTTTGCCAAGATGCTGATGTAGATAATTGTGACTTTTTTATTCTGATATTTAACATTTTTATTTATTTGAACTCAAATCAGCTTTGACATTTTCTCCTATTGCTTTAGTAGCTGGAAAATTATCATTTTACAACTATACTAAATATATGGCTCTTGGTACATTAAAATTTTTTTCAAAGAATTTATAGTGGTATATTGAGTAAGAGCCAAAGTTCTTTTGTTTTACATTATTACTTAATTTATTAAGTAATGAATCCCACATGATATCTTACTTGTTTAGGGGGAGAGTTTTTTGTTTTGTTTGCAGGGGTGGGGAGTACTGGGGATCAAACCTGGGGACACTTTACCACTGAGCTACATCTGCAGCCCTTTTTATTTTTTATGTTGAGATAGGATTCCACTAAGTTGTTTATTAGGTCCTTGCTAAGTTGCTAAAGCTGGCCTCGAACTTGGAATCTTCCTGTCACAGCCTTCCAAGTTGCTGGGATTACAGCTGTGCATCACTGCACCTGGCTCTTACTTGGTTTTATAGTAAATTTTTAAAAATATTTGGGGGGCTGGGATTGTGGCTCAGCGGTAGAGCGTTTGCCTTGCATGCGTGAGGCCCTGGGTTCGATCCTCAGCACCACGTACAAAGCAATAAAATAAAGACATTGTGTCCATCTACAACTAAAAAAATATTTAAAAAAAAAAAAAAAAAAAAAAATATTTGGCTCTGCCACCAGAATCTCTCCTCTTTTCCACTAGCTAATTTTCTTTCTTTTTATATTGTGGCAAGGGAGGGGTCAGTTACTGGGGATTGAATCCAGGAGCTTTCTACCTCTGAGTTACATCCCTAACCCTTTTTATTTTATTTTGAGACAAGGTTTTGCTAAATTTCCCAGTCTGGCCTTGAACTTGTGATCCTCCTGCGTAGGCCTCCCGAGTAATTGAGATTCAGATGTGCCACTGGGCCCACCTTATATTTTTAACTCGATAATATCATATCATTTAATAATTAACACTTTCTAATCTTTCAATATTTAATAAGGCATATTGCCCATTATTGCTTTTTTTTTTTTTTCAAATTCATGCTTTAATGAGAAGTCTTTACCTTTTTTGTAATTTTGTTTTTTCATTTGCATTTTCTTACTGCTTTAAAATTATACAGAGGCTCCTTGTGGCTCAGTGGTAGTGTGCTTTCCTAGCATGCACAAGTTCCTTTGGGGTCAAATCTCATCACTGGAAAAAAGAAAAGAAAAAGAATGTATAGCCGGCCAGACGCAGTGGCACAAGCCTGTGATCCCAGCACATACCTGTAATCCCAGCAGTTTGGGAGGCTAAGATAGGAGGATCATGAGTTCGGAGCCAGCCTTAGTAATTGAGATTCAGATGTGCCACTGGCACTAAGCAACTCAGCAAGACCCTGTCTCTAAATAAAATACAAAAGTAGGGCTAGGGATGCGGCTCAGTTGTCAAGTGCCCCTGAGTTCAATCCCTGGTACCAAAAAAAAAAAAAAAGAATATATGGCCAAAATTACACAAAGGTCAATGCTGACCATATAACCATGTAAGTCTATAAATTAATGTAGGAACTGTTGACATCTCTATTATATACATATACATATGCATATAAGTGATATATTGAGTATTCAAATATTTTTATGTACAAGTATAGATCAGAAACAGTATCTTTTTATTCATTTGTTTTATTTAGTTTTTCTAATTTTTATATTGTTTCCATTGGATTACTTTCCAAGAGTTTTCAATTTGTAATGTTTGCAGATGAGCTTTATTTTTGTGTATTTTATGTGTTCCTGCATGAATTGGTAGTCCAACATTTCTGCTCTAATTATGAGGATTTTTCTATAATAGTAAGTAAGTGTTTAGTAACTTTAAGCATAAAGAAGGTGGATATTATGGGGCTGGGATTGTGGTTCAGCGGTAGAGCGCTTGCCTCGCATGCGTGAGGCCCTGGGTTCCATCCTCAGCACCATATACAAAGCAATAAAATAAAGACATTGTGTCCATCTACAACTAAGAAAAAATTAAAAAAAAAAAAAAAAAAGAAGGTGGATATTAGAGGTTTGCCAGCATTTGTCACAAAAGGAGAAGAGATAAGAATATTAAAAATATAGACAAGATATGGGTCAGGAAAAGTTAAGACAGAGGTGGTTGGTAAATAAGAAAGAACAGAGAGGTCAGGCACCAAAATTCACATGAGGTCAAATTGAGAGATGTATGAGAATAATGTCAGAGAGGAAGGTCATAATCCACACCCAGAATTCTTTCATTGATGAAGCAATGGGTCCTGAGTTCAGTAGCTGAGACTTCTAAGGAGCAGGAATTTCACAAAAGAACAGGGGTAAAGCTTGGGAATAGTCTTAAGGAAGGAAGGTAAAACCTCCTTAGCTTACTCTGAGGTAACTGGCATATGAGGAAATTAGCTTCCCTTTGAGAGCGTGGTGAAGCCTCTGGGAAGAGAATGGGAGTTAAGTGAGGAAAGTGGGGAAAATCTGTGCAGCAGGAGTTTGAGGTCCCAATGAAAAGATTGAGAAGGGTGAGAAGGAAAGAGTGGTTTAGAACAAAGATAGAATAGATTACCCTCTTCTACTTCATTATGCAAGAGCAAGGTTTATCATAATCTTTATATTTTCATCAATACTTTGGCACCACCAGTTTTGCTGTGTTATATTTCTAATCTTTCTTTTTTTAATTTGTTTACTAGAATAGAGTTGGGGATGTGGTTCAGTGGTAACTCTACTGGCCTAGAATGTGGAAGGCCCGGGATTGGATCCCCATCACTACAAAAAGAAAGAAAGACTATGCAGTTTCTTTTTCATTACAGTTAGGCTCCTAAAGATTGTACTCATTTAGGGATGGGGTTGTGGCTCAGTGGTAGAGCACTTGCCCAGCACATGTGAGGCACTGGGTTCAATTCTCAGCACCACATATAAATAAATAAAATAAAGGTCCATTGATAACTTAAAAAAATTTTTTTTTAAAGAAGATTGTACTCATTTAGACTTCAGATGATTGAATTTTCCCCACTGAATTAGTAACAGAATTCCCAGATTCGTCCACAGAAAGCTGTAATCAACCTACTGTATGTGCATGGTAAAATGCTTGACACTTGGGAAAGTGCTCAGTGTAAGTATTTTTGAATACAGGACCTAATCACTTCATTTAACTTTATTTTTATGAGGAAAAGTTTTAGAATGTTAATGCATTGAAAGCAGATATTATCACTCAATAAAAACAACAATAATTCTACCATTTATTGACTTCTAACTATATACTAGGTCACCTAAGTGGTTAATATTATTTTCTTATATAATCTTCAATAATCCTATAAAATGGACATTGCTATTGCCTTTTTAAGGTAAAAAAAAAAAAACTTGAGACCATTGTCCATAGGCAATAACTGGTTCTTTTTTTTTTTTTTCCTTTTTTTTGGTACTAGAGATTGAACTCAGGGGTACTTGACCACTGAGCCATATCCCCAGCCCTATTTTGTGTTTTAAGTAGAGACTGGGTCTCACTGAGTTGCTTAGCACCTCACCATTGCTGAGGCTGGCTTTGAACTCGTGATTCTCCTGTCTCAGCCTCCCTAAGTGCTGGGATTACAGGCGTGCACCACCGTACCCAGCTAGTAACTAGTTCATTCTTTCTGATTCTTTCTGATTCCACTTTATCAAGGGTAGCAAATCCTTGCCACTCCTGTGATTTGCAACCATAGTGAATAGTTCATCACAGTACTCATTCCACTGAATCAATCTCAGAAGTCTTGTCAACACAGTGTTCTTGGCTGGCATTTAGCTGATAGGCTACATGTAAGTAACCTCTTTGCTTAGTGACCTCCTATGCTTCCAATGATAACTCCTGTATTTGGGGAAAAACATTCAACAAGGCATGAAGCTAAAGAACTTGATGGGTAGAATCCTTTGTAAGTTAACTTCTTGAAATATTTTCTCAATTTCAGTAGTTCCTTGTCACCCATTTATCTTTCTCCTAAGGAGGTTCATAGCCTGATAGACTATAGTGTAAGAAAAAAAGAACAGTAGAATAGTATAAGAGAATCTGAATTTATATTCATTAACCATTTGATCTTAGACAAGAAAAAGTTATTCTAATTTTCCTCATCTTTAAGAAGGAAAACTATCTAGGGCTGGGGTTGTGGCTCAGTGGTAGAGCATTTGCCTCACATGTGTGAGGCACTGGGTTTGATTCTCAGTACCACATACAAATAAATGAATAAAACAAAGGTCCACCAACAACTAAATATGTATATATATATTTTAAAGAAGGAAAACTATCTAGTGAACAAGTAATTTTGAAGACTCCTATATATAAAGAATTTACAGGGCTTGGGTTGTGGCTCTGCAGTAGAGCACTTGCCTTGCATGTGTGAGGCCCTCGGTTCGATTCTCAGCACCACATACAAATAAATAAAATAAAGGTCCATTGACAACTAAAAAAAATTTTTTTAAAAAGAATTTACTATAGTTTCTGATACATAAGAAGTCCTTTGCAAGTTCATTCTCTCCCCTAACTATTCTAAAACAGTGAATTTCTAGGTATTTTTTTTAACCCCTATTATATATGATGCACATTGGTCCTCCCCTCTATTGGTTTGGTTTTTTTATATATATATTTTTAGTTGTAGATGGACCTTTATTTTATTGATTTACATGCGGTGCTAGGAATTGAACCCAGTGCCTCACACATGCTAGGCAAGTGCTGTACAACTCAACTGCAGCCGCAGCCCCACCCCCATTGTTGTTTTTTTTGTCGTCGTTTTGTGGTGCTGGGGATTGAATCCAGGGCTTTGCACATGCCAGGCAAGTACTCTACCACTGAGCTACACCCCTAACCCCTGAGATCCACATACCCTCCCACTCCCCACCCCTGTACTGAGGCTTGAACTCGGGCATTCTACCACTAGTTATATCCCCAGCCCTTTTATTTTTCACTTTGAGACAGGGTCTTGCAGAGTTGCCCAGGCTGTTCGTGAACTTGCAGTCCTCCTGCCTCAGCCTCCTGAATGATTGATACTATTTCATCATATGGATGTACCATAGTTTAACAAGTACATGATTGACTTCTCAAAATTACTTTAGGAGTGACTTCACAGTCATTGCTCACTTTATTCACAATTATAAAATATATTATGGACATTGTATTTCACAGTCCCAGACCTTGTTTCCATATCTTATCATTTTGATCTCTGTACATTAACTGGCTCAACCATAATTAACCTTAGAATTTTTCTGACTTTGGCATTTTAGGAAGCCACTATCAGTTGAGTTTACTGTTCTAGATGATATTTATTTGTCAATACTATTCAGTAAACATACATCTGCTTTTTAGATGTTTACTGCTAGTTCACTAGTTACATTTTGGGGTACTGTTATCTTTGTCTGTTAATTATAGGGAGACTCAGAAATCACCATGTCTCTTACAACAAATCAGTTTTTTCTGAATTCACTTTATTTTCTTAAAGTTTATTATTTTATTTTTAAGTTTTGCCTAGACTACCAATCCATAAGCCCAGTTGAATATGTAATTTTTAAGTTATTACACTTTAGAAAGTAATTGCAGCATAACACCAAAATCACACACACAAAGAATAGTTGGTATCTTTATGTTAGGGAATTTTACTGCAGTGAAAATGGACCTACATGTAATCAAGTATCTATAAACGAAACATTTGATAAAGCATTACTGTGGCTGGAAATTAAACTATGGAAGCCATTATTTCTTGTTATAATCAATAATTTTAATATAGTAACAAGAAACTAGGTCTTTAGTTGGGCTTAATGGCACTTGCCTGTAATCCCAGTGACTTGGGAGGCTGTAGCAGGAAGATTGCAAATTTGAGGACAGCCTCAGCAACTTAGCAAGGACCTAAGCAACTTAATGAGATCGTGTCTCAAAATTTTTTTAAAAAAGGAAAAAGATAAGAAAGAAAAGGGATAGGGTTATGGCTCAGTGGTAAAGAGCCCCAGGTTTCAATCCCCAGTACCAAAAAAAGAAAGAAACCAGATCTTTGCAAAATCTGGAAGAAATCACACTAATTCCTATAAATCAGCACTTGTAGCTCAGTGAAATTAATAATTTGTTCCTATTGCAGCAGAGCTCCTCAATTTTTTTTTGATCCTGCATCAAGCAATATGCCCTTTTTTTTTGATCCTGCATCAAGCAATATGCCGTATGTGCCAAATGTCATTTACTACATGTTACTTACATGCTATTGTTTCATGGAAAATCATAAGCTAGGCCAAGGAACCATGGTGTGTGCTACTTGCATGTTTTATGAAAGCTACTTAAAAGAGTAAAATATCTTACTTTTTTATCCCAAATCTTAGAATGAAATTAACTTTTCAGGAAGATATGACAAGTTTCTCTCGTGCTTTAAAACAGTGGTCCTTAAACTTCAGCATGCCACAGAATTACCTGAGGAGTTTGTTAATGTATATTATTGGCCCCTACTCCTCAAATTACTGATTTAGTGGGTCTGAGAACACAAGAATTCATATTTCTAACTAATTTCCAAGTCATATTGAAGCTGGTACAGGGACTACGCTTTGAGAACCACTGGTTTATAAGATCTTTCAACCCACTGGGATTATTACATAAAAGCACAAATTTGTGGGTTTTGTTTCAAATTCTGTTTTTGGTGCTTCTGTGGATTCTCATCTGGCTTGGTTAGAAGGTTGTGAAGAATGGTTTAACAGAGATATAGAGTAAACAAGGGGAAAATGCAACATTTCGTGAAGAAGGATGGGGCATTTCCTGATACAAAGAAATAGGATGCCAATTGTTGAGTAACCCAGTTCTTACCATTGGAGAACAATAATAGTGTTACTATAAAGTCTACCAATTTAGAATATTTTCCCATTAAGCTATCTTGAATATAATTTGGTGTTAAAAATAATGTATTTTATTTTATATTTTATTTTTTGGTACTGGGAATTTAACACAGGGGCATTTTATTGCTGAGCTATGTCTCCGGTTCCCCCCCACACACCTTTTTTTTGGAAAAGGGTCTTGCTGAGTGGCTAAGGCAGACCTCAAACTTGGAATCTTTTTGTCTCAGCCTTCCAAATCACTGGAATTACAAGCATGTACCTACACCCTTTGTAAACAGTGTATTTTAAAAATCTAATCTTTTAATGTAGAAATTACTTCAGATTACTAATGAAGTTTGTTTA
Source organism: Xerus rutilus (assembly GCA_028644305.1). Taxonomy (NCBI): domain Eukaryota; kingdom Metazoa; phylum Chordata; class Mammalia; order Rodentia; family Sciuridae; genus Xerus; species Xerus rutilus. Next base: position 15,138,642 of record CM053402.1, read on the forward strand.
CCTTCAGTTTCCCTCTCTAGTGGAAATTGACTTCTGTTCTCTAAAGGGTTATTAGATAAATATTATTTAAAAACAAAATACTTTACTGTATTCAAAGGGAGAGAGTGGTATGTGTGTGTTTACTTTCTTAAGGATTTTCAATAATACTATGATTGTCTTTACTGTATTCTTTCCTCAGTTCCTTATAGAGAGAAGATAAGAATTGGAGAATGAACTTTTCTATCAGTAATATATTTCTCCATAATTCAAATGTAAATTAATAATGATTATTTTGGGTTAAATAGCATGCCTAATTTTTTTGTTCCTAAACTTGTTTATTGCCAGATAAATTGGTTACCATTCAATATGCTTCTGAACAATGGCCAATTTCCTTTTTCTTTTTTATGTCTGTTTTCAGTACACTCAGAAGAAGCCTTGTTTTTACTGGCAACCTGTTATTACCGCTCAGGAAAGGCATATAAAGCATATAGACTCTTGAAGGGACACAGTTGTACTACACCACAGTGTAAATACCTGCTTGCAAAATGTTGTGTTGATCTCAGCAAGTAAGTTTTAAAATCTTTTCTAATTTTGTTCTTTTTATAATATAAAATTTTGGATGAAATTCTTCTGACAAATTGATCCTCTTTTCTCCTTTTTAGTAGTAGAAATCTGTATAGTAACATTTGACATGTTTACACTGTTGCCTATCACATTTTTGTTACAGAGAGATTTCATTGTTATGGTAATAACAGAGTTTACTTTTGGAGAAGTTTAAGTTATAACTATTCTTACCAATTTCCAAAATGATCACAAATATTTTCTTTCCTTTGCTTTCAGTGTTAGGCCACTTTGAATAAGCCTCAAACTTGATGATTCACTGAAGGATAATGTATCTTTGTGGTTGTGTAGTTTCAAGAGTCCCCCCCCACTCCTTTTTTTTGGTTGGGAGGACCGCTGCATACCCTTCTGAAGCAAGGGCACTTAGTTTTTTTGCTTATTTACAGTTAAGTCAGTTGTCCCTATTCCAAATCTGAAGGCAGCTGGAGAAACAGATAAACCATCGTGTTCTGTTCAACTCTTTTCTGTGCTGTAGAAGATAGAATAATATTTGTAAAAGCCTGTGGGTATATTTTGTTGTTATTTGGAGGATACAAGTAAGTCTCATAAGGTCACCATGTATTTATAAATTACTATATTATTTGTCCGGTGACTAATGACTTGTTAATTAAGGTTAGCTGAATTAGCTGTAAAATTTCTGGAACATTTGCTGGGTGCCATGGTGCACACCTATAATCCCAGCATTTTGGGAGGCTGAGACCGGAGAATCGAGAGTTCAAAGCCAGCCTCAGCAACAGTGAGGCGCCAAAGCAACTCAGTGAGAACATAAAACACAAAATAGGGTTGAGGATGTGGCTCAGTGGTCGAGTACCCCTGAGTTCAATCCCCAGTACCAAAAAAAAAATTTCTGGAACATTTGTTATTAGATTATTTTAAATTCCAAATATTTTAATGCTTAAATCTTAAAAAGTGACTTTCTTCATTTGCCAATTAGTCTCTTAAGCCAATTTATAAATTGACATTCTTGTCCCGTTTATAGATGTTTATGTGTGTAGATTATATATATATATATTAGTCTTAATGGGAGAAAATAAAAAGTCCCATTGGCAGGGAAAGGATATATTCAGGATATGCCGTTAACCTACTTGAGAGTTCTCCCCATGGTGATTTTTTTTTTTTCACTTAGTTGCTTAGTGCTTTTTTTTTTTTTTCACTGAGTTGCTGAGGCTGACTTTGAACTCGCGATTCTCTTGTCTCAGCCTCCCAAAGTGCTGGGATTACAAGCATGAGCCACCACGCCCAGCTTCCACATGGTGATTTTAATTAATTATTATTAATCAAAACCTTTAAAACTCAAACAATTACAAACTCTGGCATGCCAAAAATATATAGTGAAACCTGGCAAATTTTGAGGGGAACATCTGTGTTTTTTTTTTTATATCAACAAAACATAATTGACAAGAAAAGATGAAGGGCTACTCAGATTTAATTCATAAAACTTAAAATGACAGGTTATTAAGTGTACAGTTTTTAATTAAAATGTTAGTCTTGTTTAATTTGCTTGTACATTCCTATTTCTCTCTTATTTATTTATTTATTTAAATTAATTTATTTAAATGCATTTCAAGTCATAGTACATATGTAGAACTCAATGTTTCCATTTCTCTGGTTGCAAACCAGATAGAGTCACACCATTTGTGTCTTCATACATGCACCTAGGGTAGTGATGACTATCTCATTCAACCATCTTTACTACACTCCTTCCCTTTTCCTTCCCCCCTACCCCATCCAGAGTTCCTGCATTTCTCCTATGTTCCCCATTCCCACCCCACTTATGTATCCACATCCACTAATCAGAGAGAACATTCGGCATTTGGTTTTTTGGGATTGGCTTACTTCACTTAGCATAATGTTCTCCAATTCCATCCATCTACCTGCAAATGCCATAATTTTATTCTCTTTTATGCTGAATAATATTCCATTGTGTATATGTACCTCAGTTTCTTTTTTTTTTTTTTTTTTTGGTACTGGAGATTGAACTCAGGGGCACTCGACCACTGAGCCACATCCCCAGCCCTATTTTGTGTTTTATGTAGAGACAGTGTCTCACTGAGTTGCTTAGCGCCTCACCATTGCTGAGGCTGTCTTTGAACTCGCGATTCTCCTGTGTCAGCCTCCCTAAGTGCTGGGATTACAGACGTGAGCCACCGCGCCCGGCCACAGTTTCTTTATCCATTCATCTATTGAAGGGCATCTGGGTTGCTTCCACAGTTTTGCAGTTGTGAATTGCGCTGCTATAAACATTGAGGTGACTGCTTTATTGTAGTGTGCTCTTTTTAAATCTTTAGGAATAGGCCAAGGAGTGGAATAGCTGGATCAAATGGTGGTTCCATTCCAAGTTTTTTAAGGAATCTCCATACTGCTTTCCAGATTGATTGCACCAGTTTGCAGTCCCACCGGCAATGTTTGAGTGTGCCTTTTTCACCACATCCTCGCCAGCACTTATTGTTGCTGGTATTTTGGATAGCTGCCATTCTGACTGGGGTGAGATGAAATCTGAGAGTAGTTTTGATTTGCATTTCTCTAATGGCTAGAGACGTTGAACATTTCTTCATATATTTGTTTATTGATTGTATATCATCTTCTGAGAGGTTTCTATTCAGGCTCCTTAGCCCATTTATTGA
>CM053402.1:15142365-15164395 GCA_028644305.1 Xerus rutilus
ACATTCAATGTTATTATGGATACATGGCTTGTATTCCCAGTCATTTTGGTTTATTCTTAGTTTTTAACTTGACTGGGTTTCTCCTTTGATTGGCCTTTAGTGTAGCTATTCTGTCTGCAGGTTTTCATTGGTGTTTTTCATTTCCTCTTCATGGAATATTCTACCAAGAATGTTCTGTAGTGCCAGCTTTCTTGCTGTGAATTCTTTTAATTTTTGTTTATCTTGGAAGGTTTTTATTTTATCATCAAACCTAAAACTTAATTTTGCTGGATATAAGTTCTTGGTTGGCATCCGCTGTCTTTTAGCACTTGGTATATGCTTTGCCATGACCTTCTTGCTCTCAGGTCTGGGTTGAGAAGTCTGCAGTGATCCTAATTGGCTTTCCCCTATATGTAATTTGATTCCTTTCTCTCATGGCTTTTACGATTCTCTCCATATTCTAAATGTTAGGCATTTTCATTATGATGTGCCTTGGTGTAGATCTGTTATGATTTTGTACATTTGGTGTCCTGTAAGCCTCTTGTGTTTGATTATCCAATTCATTCTTCATATTTGGAAAGTTTTCTGATATTATTTCACTGAATAGGTTGCTCATTCCTTGGGTTTGGAATTCTATGCCTTCCTCTATCCCCATAATTCTTAAGTTTGGTCTTTTAATGTTATCCCATAGTTCTTGGATGTTCTGTTCATGGTTTCTTACCGTCTTCACTGTGTGGTCAACTCTATTCTCAAGGTTAAATATTTTGTCTTCAGTAACTGAGGTTCTGTCTTCCAAGTAGTGTAATCTGTTTGTGATGCCTTCTATTGAGTTTATAATTTGGTTTATTGTTTCTTTCATTTCCAGGATTTCTGTTTGGTTCCTTTTCAGAATCTCTACCTCCTTATTGAACTGATCTTTTACTTCCTGTATTTGCTTATGTATCTCTTTATCAAAATGATCTTTTGCTAAGCTGGGCGCGATGGCGCACGCCTGTAATTCCAGCACTTAAGGAGGCTGAGATAGGAGAATCGTGAGTTCAAAGCCAGCCTCAGCAAAGGCAAGGCATGAAGCACCTCAGTGAGACCCTGTCTCTACATAAAATACAAAATAGGGCTGGGGATATGGCTCAGTGGTCGAGTGCCCCTGAGTTCAATCTCTAGTACCAAAAAAAAAAAAAGATCTTTTGCTGACTGGGCTTGCTCTCTTATATCATTTTTTAAGTCACAGAACATTTTAATTATGTAGTTCCTGAACTCCTGTTCTGTCATTTCTTCTGCTGTACTGACCATGGATTCTAATAATGTAGTATCTTGGTTTGTTTGAGGCACTTTTTTTTCATGGTGTTTTTTTCATGGTGTTTGTGTGTCTTTCCTTCTAGCTCTACTGATCCAAGGTGTTACGGTTTTTACTCCTATAGTGTTATAGTTTCCTTGCAGGGTTTCAATACCTCTCCTTTAAAGGGGAGACCAATATTGATTGTTCTCAATACGAACAATATATAGTTTCAAACTAAGTAGCTCCTAAGAGCTCCCAAATACATTTACAGTTTAGTCACAATATACAACACTTATGAGTTCCTTTATCATCTAATATGTAAACAATAGGTTTGCACAAGGGTCTATAGTTTCTGTTGGTGGGCTAGAGAAACTTGAGGGTGGGGTGTAGGATAGAATGTTGGGGTAGTAGGAAGTGAGGATATGGTTATTAGATCTTAGAAAGCATGAAAAAGGAATCCAAGAGAAGTTGACTGTTAGTAGAAAGAGCGACAGAGAGTTGGGGAAGACCAGTAAGGAGGAAGAAAAGAGAGTACAGCTAGAGAGGAGACATGATAGTAAGAAAAATAAAACACATGCAAGTGGGAGTTACAGGACTATATAATACCACTCTAGTATACTATTCAGAAATCCCAGTCTACCGTATCCTACTGTGTAACAAATACTTGTTTCACAACTGTTGGGGATTAGAGTGTAGGAGAAGAGCGAGACAAAAGAGGAAAGGAAAAAAAAGAAAGAAAGAAAGAAAAGAAGAAATGAGCAGAAAAATAAAAAGATTAAACAAAAGGAATATTAGGAGAGAAAGATAAAGGATAAAATAAAAAATAAAAATTAAAAAATAATAAAAATAAAAAGTCTCAATGTAAATACACAGGTTTGCTTTCCTTCACCTCCAGTAGGTGGCATTGTCCATTGCTTACTGGAATTTCCTCGTTGGGTGAAGAATGTCTTAGGTGAGGTGAGGGTCTCACAAGGAAGGCATCTGCTTCAGCAACAGGGTGAAGTTCTGGGCTGCTGGTAGTCTTGGATGCAGTGGAGACACTGTTTCATGGTGTGCTGTGTTGAAGTAAAAGTTTGTCCCCAGATGCTGTCCAGCGTTTCCTGGTACAGGAAATTTTGTCCTGGTAAATGGAGATCCACAGAGAACAGTAGTCGGGGGTCCCGCGTGGGAGATGTTTGTCCACAGGAGCAACTGCCAGGGGCCCTGTGTGGTTGGGTGGGCACTGGAGCCAGGAACTCGGTGTAGAAGCAGGCCCTGCCTGCCCGGGGTGAGTCCTGGGCTGGAGCCCTGGGCTGGGGCCCTGCGCTGCAGCTGTGTTCCACCGCTGGCTGCTGCAGTCATGCTGCTTGTGGCAGTCGCTGCTGCCTGGTGGCCCTGCGTCCGTGCGTGAGTGAAATTCCTGCGGGAGATGATGAGCTGTAGGATGATGTCACGAAGCTGGCTGGGAGACAGTATTTCCTCTACGTCAGGCTCCAGTCCTAGAGAGACTAGCACGGAGGAGTCCATCTAGGCTGCCATCTTGGAACTGTATCTGTACATTCCTATTCCAAGGAATTTTAGAACTAAGGGCCACTGTACTAGTTAGTAAAGAACCGTTCATATTTCCTCCCAGTAAAATGATTATCTTTTATTTCTTTTGACATGAATAATGATTACTTTGCTTAGACTAGATTTCTACATGTAGAAACTGAATTTAATAAATTCAGAAACGTCAGAAGAAACTGAAATTGTAAAAACAATAATTTCCTGCTTCCCAAATAATTCAAAGTACATGTTTACTGCTATTTTAAAAGTACCGTAAACTGGGGCTGGGATTGTGGCGCAGTGGTAGCGTGCTTGCTTAGCATGCGTGAGGCACTGGGTTCGATCCTCAGCACCACATAAAAATAAAAAATAAAGATATTCTGTTCACCTACAACTAAAAAAATAAAAAAAATAAAAAATAAATATAAAAAAATAAAAAATAAAAAAAAAATAAAAGTACCGTAAACTTTTACTTTATCTGTCTCCATATTTAAGACACATATCGGTAATGAAGGATGTCTTCGTGAAGTGCTTTTTATATTGATGTTTTTTAATCTGTAAATTTATATTTTGAAGGCTTGCAGAGGGGGAACAGATCTTGTCTGGTGGAGTGTTTAATAAGCAGAAAAGCCATGATGATATTGTTACTGAGTTTGGTGATTCAGCTTGCTTTACTCTTTCATTGTTGGGACATGTATATTGGTAAGTAAGAATGATTCAAACTACCAGAAATGTTTCCTATATGAAAATGCTTTGTAGTTTAAAAAACCTATGTTGATCTATGTTGTCAAATATAACTTGACTGAATAGTACAAAATCTTCTCATTCCTTGACCTTATTAAACCAGCTAAATAGTAAAGATGAGGATCCCATTTTTTTACTGCCCACTTAGCTTTAATGATAACTGCAGCAGGATTGCCTAACAACTGAATACATGCAATGTTAGTTTTTTGTTTTTTCTCTAGTGTTAAATGTGACTGCTACTCCCTAGAAAGAGACTTGAAGGCAAATTTCAGTAATAAAAAATAACAGCTCTGAGCCGGGCGCGGTGGCTCACACTTGTAATCCCAGCACTTAGGGAGGCTGAGACAGGAGAATCGCGAGTTCAAAGCCAGCCTCAGCAATGGCGAGGCACTAAGCAACTCAGTGAGACCCTGTCTCTACATAAAACACAAAATAGGGCTGAGGATGTGGCTCAGGGGTCGAGTGCCCCTGAGTTCAATCCCTGGTACCAAAAAAATAATAATAATAATAACAGCTCTGGCATCTGGCATATCCCATCAGTTTTGAAGTATGTCAAAATAAATGTCATGCTGGGCGCGGTAGTGTGCACCTATAATCCCAGCACTTTGGGAGGCTGAGACAAGAGAATCCAAAGCCAGCCTCAGCAACAGCGAGGTAGTAAGCAATTCAGTGAGACCCTGTCTCTAAATAAAACACAAAATAGGGCTGGGGATGTGGCTCAGTGGTTGAGTACACCTGAATTCAATCCCCAGTACCAGGGAAAAAAGAAAGAAATCTCTTACCATGGCAATTGAAAATCGTGATTATAGAAATAGCTTTTTAAATCTATTTAAATTTTCAAAAAAAAGTGCGTATGAAATATAAGTTACTACTATAATAATATTGTTCTTACTCATTTTTATTCTGAAATACTTCTGGAGTAGTGATTGAAGATGCAATCAGGATAATAGAAATTGCTGATAACTGCCCAGTGGAGCACTTTGTATATATAAATGTCATTTGTTGTATGAGAAGTGATTGAGGACTGCTTATCTAAAGAACCAGCATAGCATCTGTTTTAAGATAAATTGAGACTAGTTTGAATATTGCTTTAAGAAAAAAAAAACTCTGAGCTGAGGTTGTGGCTCAGTGGTAGAGCACTTGCCTAACATTTGTGAGGCACTGGGTTCAATCCTCAGCATCACATTAGAATAAATTAAACAAAGGTATTGTATTCATCTATGACTAAAAAATGTTTAAAAAAAGAAAAGAAAACTTGCCATGTCGGATAGTGCACTCCTGTAATCCCAACATGAGCCACATCCCCAGCCCTTCTTTATATTTTATTTAGAGGCAGGATCTCATTGAGTTGCTTAGGGCTTCGCTAAGTTTCTGAGGCTGGCTCTGAACTTGGAATCATCCTACCTCAGCCTCCTGAGCTGCAGGGATTACAGGCATGCGCTAGCGCACCAGGCATTATGCTTCTTCTTGTCATTCATTCAAGATACTTGAAGATCTATCCCACGTTATAGTTAGACACAGTACTTGACACTGGGAATATAAATATAAATAACTCACAGTCCCCACCCTTAAAGGTTTATAACAGAATATGAGGAAAGAAACAGTTAATAAAGGTTTGTAAGTTTTTATTATCATAGTAAAAGTACTTTGATAAAATTTGAGCAATATTTTGTTTGAACAATAGAGTAGTAATCATTTCTGCTTGGTTAAAAAGAAGAGTAAGGGGTCTGGGATTGTAGCTCAGCGGTAGAGCGCTTGCCTCACATGTGTGAGGCCCTGGGTTTGATCCTCAGCACCACATACAAAGCAATAAAATAAAGACATTATGTCCATCTACAGCTAAAAAAAAAAAATATTTAAATAAAAAAAAAAAAGAAGAGTAAGATGGTAACTAGGAAAGACTTGATAGAAAAATTAAAATCTAACATTCCTTATTTATAGAGTGACTTTTAAAGGAAAATAGATGTTTGAGGACTATAAATTATTTGAGGGCAGTGCTATATAACTGGGAGTGGAGGATCTGTAAAAGAAGTCAAAATTTAGCTGGGCGCGGTGGCGCAAGCCTGTAATCCCAGCACTTAGGGAGGCTGAGACAGGAGAATTGCGAATTCAAAGCCAGTCTTAGCAACAGCAAGGCACTAAGCAACTCAGTGAGACCCTGTCTCTACATAAAACACACACACACAAAAAAAACAAGAAGTCAAAATTTTAGCTGGGCGTGGTGGCTCATGCCTGTAATCCCAGCACTTTGGGAGGCTGAGACAGGAGAATTGCGAGTTCAAAGCCAGCTTCAGCAACGGCGAGGTGCTAAGCAACTCAGTGAGACCTTGTCTTTACATAAAAAAACACAACATAGGGCTGAGGATGTGTCTCAGTGGTCGAGTATTCCTGAGTTCAATCCCTGGTACCCCAAAAAAACAGAAATCAAAATTTTAATATTCTTTTTTCTTTTTTAAATATTTATTTATTTATTTTTAGTTGTAGGTGGACAGAATATCTTTATTTTATTTTTATGTGGTGCTGAGGATCGAACCCAGTGCTTCACGCATGCCAGGCGAGCACGCTACCACTGCGCCACAACCCCAGCCCCAAAATTTTAATATTCTTAAAAGCACCATATTCAGCCAGACATAGTGGTACATGCCTGTAATCTGAGTAACTTGGGGAACTGAGGCAAGAAGATCACAAGTTCAGTGCCAGCCTTGACAATTTAGCAGGACCCTGTCTCGAAAATACAAGGTCTTGGGCTAGGGTTGTGGCTCAGCAGTAGAGAAAGTGCTGGGTTTGATTCGTAGCACCACATAAAAGATAAACAAATAAAGGCATTTTATCCATCTATAACTAATAAAAATATTTTTAAAAAAATACAAAGTCTGGGTGATATAGCTCAGTGGTAGAACACCCCTGGAGTCAGTCCCCAGTACGGTCAGAAACAAAAACGAAAACAAACAAAAAGACATACCAAATCATTGGCCATTATTAAAGGCAAGTAAAAACTACCATGAAATAATACTATATACCTGTTAGAATGGCTAAAATAAAAATTTCTGACAATAACAAGTGCAGCTAAGGATGCAGAACAGCAGGATCTCTCATACATTGTGATGGGGATACTTGTATATCATAGCAGCTTATTTGTAAAAAACCCTAATTGGAAACAACCCATATTCAATGGGTGGATGGATAAATAAACTATTTCATATGGTGGCCTACTATTACTCAGCAATATAGAGAAATGAATTATTGGTGTATACAGTAACTCGGGTACCAAGGGCATTGTGGCAAGTGAAAAAAGCCAGTTCTAAAAGTTTACATACTGCGTGATTCTATTTACATAGTGCTATTGTGATTTAACAAAATTGTAGTGATGGAGAACAAGAGTGATTCTGAGAGGTAAGGATTAAAGTGAAAATGTGACTAAAAGGATAGCTGAAGGAGTTTCTTTGGGATGTTGGAGCAGTTCTATATCTTGATGATGGTTCTATATCTTGATAATGTGATAAAACTATATACCTACAAATGAGCACATAAAAAGCTGCTGAAATTCAAATGAGGACTGTGGTTTAGTTCACAGTGTTATACTAAAATAAATTTCTTGGTTTTGATAATTGTACTATGATTATGTTAGATGTTATTAGGGGGAGTTATATGTAAGGAACACAGGAACTCTACCACTTTTGTGACATTCTTGTAAATCTAAAATTATTCCAAAATAAATTTTAGAAAAACTAAGGAAAACATTTAAATTTTAAAATTTTATGTAAGTGCTACTAGTTATTTTTAAATAAAATTATTAATAAAGCTCTTAAGTGTGCAGTTGAACCCAAGTTCTGAGAAAAGTTTGGGGTGTGTGTGTGTAAGACAGTACCTAATTATGATGATGGAAGCTTTTTTCCCCCTTCTGAGGAATATGATTATGTTATTTTTATTCAGCATAAAGATGGTTAAGTATCCAAAGTGGAACAATCCTGCCCCAAAACTGAATTTTCATTTTAATTGTGATATGCCTCTCTTGTGACCAGAACTGCATCCTATAATCTAGATACATGCATACTATAGTTTTTTTAGGTTATTCTTTCTCTCTCCCATATTTTGAAAAGTGATTTTCATCACAAAGGGCCACTCTTATATTTCCAGAATATTTTTCCCTGAATAGAATGTTTTGTCATTGTTTAAATCGATGTTAGCCTACCACTTTTCTGGCCTTTTAAATAATTCATACAGTCCTCTCAAGGCAACTTTAAAAACAGTGTATAAAAGTGTCTGATTTGTGTTACATAATGCAAGTTAAACAAGGCATCAGGGCTCCTTGGAAACAGGAAGGGGATAATATATAAATGGAAAGGATTAAATCTTTTTCAAAAAAAAAATTTCTTGGCGCAGAAAACAATCAACTGCAAGGGAAAACACAGGAAAAAATAAATAGGCAGACTGTGATTTAGGCTAGTTAGTATGAATTGAAACATGGAGTGTTAAGAATCTATTGATAGGGGCTGGGATTGTAGCTCAGTGGTAGAGCGCTTGCCTCGCATGCGTGAGGCCCTGGGTTCGATCCTCAGCACCATATACAAAGCAATAAAATAAAGACATTGTGTCCATCTACAACTAAAAAAAAAATATTAAAAAAAAAAAAAAAAAAAGAATCTATTGATAGGGCTGGGGATATAGCTCAGTAGGTAGAGTGTCTGCCTCGCATGCACAAGGTTCTATCCCCAGCACCACACACACAAAAAAACCAAACAAACAAAAGAAAACATACATTTTAGCCAAGATAGGAGAATCGCGAGTTCAAAGCCAGCCTCAGCAATGGCGAGATGCTAAGCAACTCAGTGAGACCCTGTCTCTACATAAAACAAAATAGGGCTGGGGATGTGGCTCAGTGGTCGAGTACCCCTGAATTCAATCTCCAGTACCAAAAAAAAAAAAAGAATCTCTTTAATTCAGGTGAGAAGCAATACAGATCATAACAGTGAAAAATAAAGAAGGAACTTTAAGCCAGAGATAAAATAAAAGTACGAGAATTAAGGCCATGTTTCTGTTTGGTTGTGAAGGTCGGGGAAGAATGAGTCAGTGTTGTCTCTAAGTAGATTTTTTTAGTGTGAATTTATGATAATAGTGTTGCTCTTAGTGTATACACCATGCCCAGCTCAAACCTCTTTTTTTTTTTTTTGTACCTGAGATTGAACTTGGGGGCACTTGACCACTGAGCCACATCCCCAGCCCTATTTTGTGCTTTATGTAAAGACAAGGTCTCACTGAAGGTCTCACTGAGTTGCTTAGCACCTCGTGTTGCTAAGGCTGGCTTTGAACTCGTGACTCTCCTGTCTCAGCCTCCCAGAGTGCTAGGATTATAGGCATATGCCACCGTACCCGGCTCAAACCTCTCATCTTTACCATATCATTTGCCCCATTTTCTGTGCACTTGAAAATTTTAGAAGTGAGGCAGACTAATACTTAAGGAGAAAGAACAGATTTTGGGAGAAAAGGTTAATTTGATTTTGAACATATGAAGCTTTAAATAAGGAATTAAACTTAGATGAAACTGGCCAACAGGCAAAGGAAAGGTAAGTTAAGAATAATTTATCAAAGAGATTCTCACCAGAGAAGGGCTATGAAGAAGGAAACTGAGAGGAAATGTCTTTATTTCAGAATTACTAGAAGAAATAGTCATAAAACTGTTAAGAGGCCTAGTATAGTCCTCAAACATTGAGATTTCACTGTATTTTCTTTTTCCTAACCTTATATTAAAAATTCTTGCCAGGCTCAGTGGCTCACACCTATAATCTCAGCAACTCAGAAGGCTAAGGCAGGAAGATTACAAGTTCAAGGTCAGCCTCAGTAATTTAGTAAGGCCCTAAGTAACTTAGCAAGATCCTGTCTCAAAAAAGGGAAGGCTGGGGATGTAGCTTAGTAGTAAAGCACCCCTAGGTTCAATCCCTAATACCAAAAAAAAAAATCCCAAGTATTGATTAACCACTTTTAACCCTGTTACTTTCAGAAAATAGCCTGTTTCGTACGTTTTCTTTATTTCCTATTCTTAGGTTAATTCTCTGTCCCCGGTAAATGATTAAATCAGTCTGTGACGAATATTTTTCCTTTAAGAAATTTCACCAGAACAGTCTTAGGCATGGACTTTGACAAAACTTATTTACCTTTTCCAAAAGTCTACCTTCTGTGTGTGTGTGTGTTTGTGTGTGTGTGTTTTTAATGTGCCCTAGGCATGAAACAGCTCTGACCACCAACAGATATCAAGCTAAGATGAACAAAGGACTATCTTCTGTTCTGCCCCTGACTGCTCTGAGAGTAACACCACCAATGAGATGTCTCTTTGCCCATTGCTAGGGTGTTGCCCACATGTTTACTAGCTTAAATTAGACAAATAGCCAGACATGGTGGCATATGCCTATAATCCCTGCAGCTCAGGAGCCTGAGGCAGGAGGATCATGAGTTCAAAGCCAACCTCAGCAAAAGCAAGGCACTAAGCAACTTAGTCCCTGTCTCAAGAAAGGGCTGGGATGTAGTTTAGTGGTATAGTACCCCTGGGTTCAATCCCCAGGACACTGTTCCACACTCAGATTAATTAATTAGACAAATATGGGAGGCTATAAATTCAACTGGTGGTACGTTTGTGTTTTTTTCTCCCGTGCTGAGGATCAAATCTAGGGCTTCACACGTTAGGCAAAGCACCCTACTGCTAACATCCCCATCCCTTTCTCTGTCTGCCCACCCCCTCTCTCTTTGAGAAAGATGTAACTAAATTACCTGAGTTCAGGCCTCAAACTTTCAATCCTGCCTTTGTGACTCAGATAGCTGGGAATTCTGGCATTTGCAACTATATCCATCTGAAACTTATGTTTGTCATATCATTTGCCCTATTTTCTGCTTATTTGAAAATTGAGAAGTAAGGCCAACTAATACCTATTTCCCCAAGGAAGTCTTCTTTACAGTTCCCTAAAATTATACTGACAATTGCCATATTAAACAGATTATGTATTTTACCTGATAGTTTCACTTGAATAGGAGATTCCTTTGAAAATGTTGGCTGCATTGCCATCTGGTTCTTTGTAAAACCTTATAATTTTAGAAGACTGGCACTATATTAATTTTTTTTTCATGTGGTATTAATGCATTTAAACCTCAGACCAGGTAATTAGTATTTTTTACTTCAAAGTTTTAGTGAATCTCAATACCCACCAACCCCTTCTGCCCTCCTATTAAAAAACTTGGAAGCAACTCAGTGAAACCCTTTCTCTACATAAAACACAAAATAGGGCTGAGGATGTGGCTCAGTGGTCAAGAACCCCTGAGTTCAGTCCCCAGTACCAAAAAAAAAAAAACTTGGGAAGCAGCAATGCCATTCTCATAATCCTAGATTGTTCCAAGTGTATTTATTACCAGGGATATTGTGAAGATTCCAAATGTAAACCTTTAAGAAAGAAATATGAATTTTCCTTTTTATTAAGAGCTACCACTACTTTGTTAAAATCAAATAATTTTAAATATGTTTAAAGTATATAACTCACATTCAGAATTACCACTGGGATGTTATATGGTAATATTCAAGAAGGCAGTAAGAGTTTATTTAATAGTTCATGTTGTATTTGGTTCACCTGACTTTTAACTTGAACTTTTCCTAAATAATAGGGATAAAATGGGAAGGAGAAATTGATAATTTAGGGAAGCATCAAGAGGAGTGCTTTCAGAATTTACCTAAGATTTATCTTGATTTTCTAAACCAAAAATTATCTTCATAATAAATGTTTGGGGCTTTATAACTTTTTTATTCTATTGTTTCCACAGCAAGACAGATCGGCTTGCCAAAGGATCAGAATGTTACCAAAAGAGCCTTAGTTTAAATCCTTTCCTCTGGTCTCCCTTTGAATCATTATGTGAAATAGGTAGGTTGGTGGAAGTGGTGGGAATAGAAGGGGTTTTGCATTTTCTCCTTTTTTTTCTCCCCTTAATTTTTGGAGATTCATACAAATCATCTATCTATAATAAAAATATTTTGCAAAGCTAAGGACTATTGAAATTGAGAATTAGAAATTAAAATCATGATTCAGGAATAATGTGACCTTCCATTACTCTACCTCAAAGATTAAATCCATTAGTCTTTTCGCTTTAGCCAGTTCACCTTAAATATCTTCAGTCCTTTAGAATAAGTTGTATTATGTGTATATAACTAGCCAAATTGCTTTCTGGATAAGAAATTAATAGAGTGCCAGGAGCAAAAACTGTTAATAAATGACACCTGGATGAGTGTCCTAGTATATATGCTCTAAGCTACATAAAGGGCCATTTTAAAACAGGTGTCTATATACCTAGAAGTACTTCAGTGCTTACTGTAATATCACCCGCCTTTCAACTCTCCAGTGCCACCCTCTACTTGAGAAAAAAGAGATCTAGTTGTTTTCTGATGTAAAACAAACATATAAATCTGCATTTCTCTGTGATTTATTATGTTTAAAACTAGTGTCCTTGCAATTTAGTGTATTTACTAAATTTACATCTTTTGGGTTAACTTTTGTATAAATTAATGGATGGGCTTTGGGAGGTCAATTTGATTAGCAGAAATGGACAGAAGAATTTTAAAACTCTAGATTAGGCCTTATTTCCACTTAGTTTTAAAACTTGAAAGAAAAAAAATTATCCCTCAGAGGCAAATATCTTTTTTTGTTTGTTTTTTGTTTTTTTGTTTTGTTTTGTTTTGTTTTGTTTTTTGGTCTTTGCAGGTGAAAAGCCAGATCCTGACCAAACATTTAAGTTAACATCTATACAGAACTTTAGCAACTGTCTGCCCAATTCTTGTACAACACTAGTATCTAATCATAGTTTATCTCATAGACAGCCTGAGACAGTTCTTACGGAAACACCCCAGGACACAATTGTAAGTGTATCTACTCTACTGTTCAAAAGATTATGAAAACTGAGAAAATGATCTGAGCCAAATAATGTGTCATAAATGACATAGTAGAAATTTTCTGTTTCAGGAACTAAACAGATTGAACTTAGAATCTTCCAATTCAAAGTACTCCTTGAATACAGATTCCTCAGTGTCTTATATTGATTCAGCTGTAATTTCACCAGATACTGTACCTCTTGGAACAGGAACTTCCATATTATCTAAACAGGTTCAAAATAAACCAAAAACTGGTCGAAGTTTACTGGGAGGACCAGCTGCTCTTAGCCCATTAACCCCAAGGTAAGTCAAACAGAAGCTAATTCAAAATGCAATATTTTGTGATTTTATAATGGTTCATTTGATTAATAGTGTAAATTAACATGAATAGCAACTTCCCAAATTACTGTTGGTAGAGATATTCTGTTTTAAGAAAATGAAGTGAAAGAAATGCAGTAGATGTGATTAAAAATTGTATATTTGTTTTATTTTGTTTGCAATGCTGAGGATCATACCCAGGGCCTTGCACATACTATGCAAGTGTTCTACCACTGAGTTATATGCCTAATTCCTAGAGAAGTTTTTAAAACTCTTAAATATGTCTTAAGTATGTAGTATATGCATTGAAAGATACTATCTTTGTGGCTCTACATCAGCAGATAACTGTGAACCCCTTGAAATGTTGTTATACCTATGATATAACCATAGCAACACCAGATTTGGGAGGTCTTGAGGGGGGAGTACCAAGGATTGAATTCAGGGGCACCAGACCACTGGGACCACTGAGCCACATCCCCAACCCTGTTTTGTATTTTATTTAGAGACAGAGGACAGAGTCTCACTGAGTTGCTTAGGGCCTTGCTAAGTTGCTGAGGCTGGCTTTGAACTCACAATCCTCCGCCTCAGCCTCCTGAGCTACTGGAATTACAGGCGTGCACCACAGTGCCTGGCTAACACTGGGTTTTTTTAGTGCATTTTTCTAAAACATGGAGGAAGTATTGACATTAATCAGTGTGAAATGTTTTGTCAAAATTATTAGAAGTATATGTATGTATAAATACAGGAACCCATCCAAAAGGGATACATATCTAAAAGTGTCAAAAAATTATGTGCTATGAATGGGGCCGTGGGGCCAGGGAACTACTAAAATAGCATGACTGTGAGATGACAATGCCCTTAGACACCATTGTATAATTGTATTTATAATTATTAGATAAAAATATCCATAGTGTCTAGAGACATTGCCTCCATAGTTATATCTAAATCCCAGAGTCCAAGAATTTGAAGTAATCTAATCATTTGAATATCAGCTTTTAAAAAGTCACTCTTCTTTATTTTTAATAAACCTCCTGAGATCAGTAGTCATGTCTCAATTTAGTTCCTTTTTTATTTTTTTTATTTTTAATTTTTTTAGTTTTAAGAATGGTGGGTGGTATAGTCTACATTCACAACTTATTTTTAATCTGCCCCTCAGCTCCTCACTGCCCCCAAGACTGATTTGCCATTCTCTTCCTTTTAGACCTTCTAATTTAAGTATACTGCTGCTTTATATATGCCTTGATGACTTTTTGACACCTTGATTTCAACCTCTTCTCAGTTTTGGGATTTTGCCATTAGAAACCCCAAGTCCTGGAGATGGATCCTATTTACAAAACTACACTAATACACCTTCTGTAATTGACGTGCCATCCACCGGAGCCCCTACAAAAAAGGTATTTTACATGTAAAATGAAATTTTGTATTGATTAAAGAAATTTGTTTAAAATTCCAATCTGTAAAGATAAATTCAGAGAGAACTTAACTTTTCCTATAATTGTTTTTGCCGTAGAGTTATTGATCAAAATGTAACTTTCTGTTTATCTTAGATACTAAGTGATGACTCTTTTTTTTTTTAATATTTTTTTTTAGTTGTAGATGGACACGACATCTTTATTTTATTTTATTTATTTTTATGTGGTGCTGAGGATCAAACCCAGTACTTCACACATGCAAGGCAGGCACTCTACCACTAAGCCATAATCCCAGCCCCAACTGATGACTCTTTCAGCCAACTAACATTATAACTCATAAGTTTAGTTAATTCAGCATATAGCTAGATATATTCATTTTTGCTTTTAATTCCTTTTTAAAAACAAAGTTAAGATTGTTTCTATATTTTGAATATAAATTACAAATTATGTCTAGTTTTTACTTGTTCCCACTACTGTGTATATAGGGTTTTGTTGTTGTTTTTGTTGTTGGGGTGGTGGTAATGGTTTGTTGGGGTTTTGGGGGGGCAGTTGTTTTGTTTTGTTTTTGTTTTTTCAGTGTTGGGGATCAAAGCCAGGGCTTTGCACATGCTAGCCTAGTGCTGTACCACTGAGCTGCACCCTAGCCCATGTTTTTTAAATAGCACTAATAATTAACATGAAAAAATAATTGCTCAGGTAAGCAAAATATTTCTGATAATAAGATTTTTATGGTGGATCTTCATAAATATATGGTGAAAGTAAAAATATTTGACAGTATAATTATAAAAAGCACTGAAAAAAGTTTTTTGAGCCTCTTTATATGTAATGTTCTTTTGTATAGGTACACGGCAGTAAAGGCCAAAGTAACATTTGTGTGAAGCATTTCTGTGGTGTAGGATATCTTCTGTGAGAATTAAATTATATCATGTGTTTTAAATGCCTACTGCCATGCTTAATAGATGTTTAAGAAATGGAAACTAAATAAGTCATACTAATACATGAATAACAGATGTAGCCCCTTAACCTTCTAGAAATGTTTTTTTTTGTTATTTTTTTGCTGTTTCACTCCTGAACATCCCAGTCTGTTAATGTTTTTTTTATTTTCCTCTCTCTCCTACAAAAGCTTTATCTATGATAGTTCCTTAGTGAAATAGGAAATTCAAAACTAGTAAAAAAGAATTCCAAAGTAAAGTAGTTTTCATATGAACTGTTTTAAACCTGATTTTTTAAGCTGATGACTATGGGTCTATTGTTATGGGAACAAACAATAACCTGTGGAAATTAGTTTATTGCAGTTGTGAAAAAAACATGGTAGAATCGTTGTGTGCCAGGTAAAGTAGTCCAAAACCAGAAGAGCCATAGCAGCTCAAAGACAAGTTAGGCAGCAAATGAGTGCCTAAGCAATAAAATCCACCTACTGTCTCATCATCATCTGCCTCTCCTCTCTTCTTGCCCCTTATAAAACATTCCCAGAAGAATTACATGTGTCAACTGAAAAATAATTAGGCCAAATAGTGAATGCAGTACATAGTTCTTTGATAAATAAGGAAGGACCAGAATTGACTAAGTTTGTCCTTTGGGTAAATGTGGAGGTCCCAATTTTGGGAAGGAAGAGTAAGATTATGAAGTTTTATTCTGAGATGATGGTAGGATTGGTGAAAATATTCAGTGGGTAGTCATAGAGGAAAGAAGTTATCCAGTAATAAAAATGATAAATGTCCCAGGTCTAGAGAAAAAGTAGCTAAGGAACACAGTATATATACCTCATTTTAAAGCTGTAGAATAAAGGAAGGCCAGCAAATGAAGTGAGAGCACAATCAAGGTAATGTACTGTTTAGGGTAGAGGATGACCAATGGTATTGAATATAGAAAAGACAAAAATAAGGCCTTCATATCTGCTGAGAAAATTATTAACAACAAGTACTTATAATAAACACTATGAGAATTTTGTACACAATATAAAGCATAACAGTAAGTTTAAAGAAAATTATCTGGTGGTTAAAAAAAAGAATCCATTGAAGCTGAGCTTGGTAGCACACACTTGTGATCTTGTAATCCCAGCAACTAGGGAGGCTGAGGAAGGAGGATATCAAGTTTGAAGTTAGTCTAGGCAATTTAGTGAAACGCTGTCTCAAAAATAAACAAAAGAGCTGGAGATGTAGCTTAGTGGTAGAACACCCCAGGTTCAATCCCCAGTACCCTCCTCCCAAAATCCATTGATATCAAAGATCTCTTTATAAAGAAATTAAATTGTAGGGTACAGTGGTGCATGCCTATAATCCCAGCACCTCATGGGGCTGAGGCAGGAGGATCACAAGTTCAAAGCCAGCCTCAGCAACTTAGTGAGGTGTCCCGAGCAGCTTAGCGAGATCCTGTCTCAAAATAAAATATAAAAAGGTGTATCTCAGTAGTTAAGTACCTCTGTTTAATCTCTAGTACAAGAAAAAAAGAAACTAAATGGTAAAATGAATAGAAAGAAGATAAGTTAGAGAAGACAGAAGAGGCAAACAAAGATTTTTTTTTCTTCCAAGAGATCAAAAACCTCTTAATGAAAGATTGGAAAAACAAAAAGAAATAATAACAATAAAGAGCAGTGTCCTTTGAATTTTGAGTTTTCACATAGTTTTTAAAAAATCTATTCCTAGCCGGGCGCGGTGGCTCAAGCCTGTAATCCCAGCACTTAGGGAGGCTGAGACAGGAGAATCAGGAGTTCAAAGCCAGCCTCCGCAATGGCGAGGCCCTAAGCAACTCAGTGAGACCCTGTCTCTACATAAAACACAAAATAGGGCTGGGGATGTGGCTCAGTGGTCGAATACCCCTGAGTTCAATTCCTAGTACCAAAAAAAAAAAAATCTATTCCTGTGAACTTCTATAGGACTGTTTTATTAAGTGCCAAAGGAGGAGTATAAAATTTTACTGTATTGCTATTTCTTATATATAAGAAGTTAAATCATAGAACAGTAGCTGTCTTAAAGTGTTTTAGCACTTAGCCCCAAATTTAGAAAGTATGTAATAAATGGAAGATGATCACAATAAGTTAAATAGAATGGTTCCTGGGAGTGTTGAGCCTTTCTTTTGAAACTAAAGTGAAAGATGAAAAAATAGTAGAGAAGTAAAGTTCCTTTGATATTAAAATGAGGAAATAGACTTATTCATACTAATATAGCAATTGGCAATAATGATATTCATAATTTGTGTTTTAAGATAATATGAGCTCTTCCATTACAAAAATGTAGATAGGAGCATCATGGTGTCTTTTACCATTTATACTGCAATTGATAATCACAAACCTTAGACTTTTTGTGTTTTACAGTCTGTTGCCAGAATGGGCCAAACTGGAACAAAGTCTGTCTTCTCGCAGAGTGGAAATAGTCGAGAGGTCACTCCAGTTCTTGTTGCACAAACACAAAGTTCTGGCCCACAAACAAGGTATTTATTGTGATGTCATCAGTTCTCATTGTTCATCTTTTCTTGCTGTAAAACTTTCTTCTTTGTATTTCTAGAGTTCAGATAGGTATTGAATCAAAAGTTTCTTGAAACCTGCAACTTTGAAAAAGACTAATATAATTTGTAGTTGAATTTTATTTTATTTTATTTTATTTTATTTTTTAAATATTTATTTTTTAGTTGTAGGTGGACAGAATATCTTTATTTTATTTTTATGTGGTGCTGAGGATCGAACCCAGTGCCTCATGCGTGCTAGGCGAGCACGCTACCCCAGCCCCTGTAGTTGAATTTTATAATGCAAGTAACACAATAGTTACCTAAAACAACTTTTCGCAATACTCTAATTACCTCTTAGACTTGTTTAAACTAGATATTGTAAACATTTCTTCAGAATTTCTTTTTATATATCTGATCTTATCTGCAGATCAAGTACAGATAGGTTTCATTCTCCCCTCCCCCATTGTGAATGTTTATGCATATCATAAAATTCACCTTCAGCTCTTCAAATATAGAAGTCTTAAAATAGACACAAATGAGCTGGGCGCAGTGGCGCACGCCTGTAATCCCAGCACTTAGGGAGGCTGAGACAGGAGAATCACAAGTTCAAAGCCAGGCTGAGCAACAGTGAGGCGCTAAACAACTCAGTGAGACCCTGTCTCTACATAAAACACAAAATAGGGATGGGGATGAGGCTCAGTAGTCAAGTGACCTGGTACCAAAAAAAGTTCAATCCCCGGTACAAAAAAAAAAAAAAGGTACAAATTTGCATATTCATTGACTATCTAAAAGCCCTCAGTGTTCTTCTAATGCAAGGATGGTAAGTGTAATAATGAATGCCAGCTTGCTGATAGTGATTGCCTGGGGCTCATTATGAGAAGGATCTGAGGTCTCTACAGAGCAACATTATATAGGCTGAGTATATGCTAATTCTAAAGAATATATAAACCTACATGTAATCATCATCAACTATTAATAATTTTATATTTTTTGTATTGTTCATTCCATTTTTACCTATTTTATTGCTTGGATTTTTTTGTTTTGTTTTTTGGGGGGTGTTTTGTTTTTGTTTTGGGAGGGTTTTTTTGACACAATACCTTTATTTATTTATGTGGTGCTAAGGATTGAACCCAGGGCCTCACCCGTGCTAGGTGAGCGTTCTACCACTGAGCCACAACCCCAGCCCCTTGGATTTGTTTTCTAAAGCTGTCATAAAACAGGTTGAGTATCCCTAATCTGATAATCTGAACTGCCCTGAAATCTGAAACTTTTTTTTTCAAAGTTAATCACTTCTTAACTTTATTTTAAATTTTTTTTAGTTGTAGATGGACAAAAATATCTTTATTTATTTTTTTTACGTGGTGTTCAGGATCGAACCCAGTGCCTCACGCATGCAAGGCAAGTGCTTTACCACTGAGCTACAATCCCAGCCCCAAATCTGAAATTTTTTGTATCCCACACAACACTCATAAAGTTTAAGGTAGCCGGGCGCGGTGGCTCAAGCCTGTAATCCCAGCACTTAGGGAGGCTGAGACAGGAGAATCACGAGTTCAAAGCCAGCCTCGGCAATGGCAAGGCGCTAAGCAACTCAGTGAGACACTGTCTCTACATAAAACACAAAATAGGGTTGGGGATGTGGCTCAGTGGTTGAGTGCCCCTGAGTTCAATCCCCAGTAACAAAAAAAAAAAAAAGAAAGTTTAAGGTTTTACAGCAGTTCAGATTTTCAAATTAGGGATGCTCCACTGGCAAAATCTATTATATAAATATTAGAATTTTTTTTTTTTGAAAAAAATTCAGACTCTGTAATTTGAAACACTCTGGTCCTCGGCATTTTGGATAATGGATATTCAACCTGTACAACATTCTGGATGACTTAAAACAACAGAAATTTATTCTGTCCTGCTTTTACTTTTTTTCCTCTAGCCCATGTTGCTAAAATATAATCTCTCACTGTTTTGAAGTTTATAAGTTTGAAGTCAAGATGTTGGCAGGGGTCTGGGGCTGTGGCTCAGTGGTTTAGCACTTGCCTAGCATGTGTGAGGCACTGGGTTCAATTCTCAGCACCGCATATAAATAAATAAAATAAAAAGGTCCACTGACAACTAAAAAATATTTAAAAAAAAAAAAAAACTGTTGGCAGGGCCATTCTTCTTCCAGTCTGTAGGGGAGAATCCTTCTTTACCACATAAGCTTCTGATACACTCATAGCAGCATAACTCGGTATCTACTTATATCTTCACATGGCAATCTTCCCTGTGTGTCTCTGTGTCCAGATTTCCCTCTTGTAATTAGGATACACACACACACCTTATGACCTCATCTTAACTTGATACATCTGTAAAGACCCTATTCTAAATAGTCAAATTCACAAGTGCTGAGGGTGAGGTCTTGAACATGTCTTGCTTTGCAGTTGTTCCAGTTTCCTAATACTCTGTCCATTTTTATTTCTGGGCTTTTTCCTCTCTGTTTCATTTTGGATATTGTTCATTACCATATCTTCAGATTAATCTTTTTTCTGTAATGTCAAATCTACTGTTATTCCAATCCAGTGAGGAGTTTTGTTTTGTTTTTTAATCTCAGATATTCCTTTTTTATCTCTAAAAATTTGATTTGCTTATCTCCCTACTCAGCCACACTTTCTTCTACCTTTTTAAATAGACAGAAAATATTTATATTTGTCCTTTTAATGTTCATATCTAAAAGTCTATTACTGTGTCATTTCTGGTTGTGTGTGGTTTTTTTTTTTTTTAGTTGTAGATGAACACAATATCTTTATTTATTTTTATGTGGTGCTGAGGATTGAACCCAGTTCCTCATGCATGCAAGGCAAGTGCTCTACCACTGAGCCACAATCCCAGCCCTCTGGTTGTGTTTCTTATTGATTGGTGTTACATTGTTGAATGCTGGATTTTTGGGGGAGCGGGTATGAGAGGTACCAGGGATTGAACTCAGGGGCACCCGACCACTGAACCACATCCCTAGCCCTAGCCCTATTTTGTATTTTATTTAGAGACAAGGTCTTGCTGAGTTACTTAGGGCCTCACTAAGTTGCTGAGGCTGGCTTTGAAATTGGCGATTCTCCTGTTTCTCCCGAGCCACTGGGATTATTGGCATGCGCCCCTGTGCTTGGCCCCAGCCCTTTTTTTGTATTTTATTTAGAGACAGGGTTTCAATGAGTTGCTTAGGGCCTTGCTGAGTTGCTGAGGCTGACTTTGAATTCATGGTCTTCCTGCCTCAGCCTCCCAAGCTACATCATGCCCAGCTGGAATTTTTTTATTATTATTATCATTCCTTTAGGTAGTTTTAAGATTTGTTCTGGGATGCAGCTGAATTATTTGGAAACAGTTTGATTTTTTTAAGTTTGTTAGGTGGAACAAGAGCAGCCTTTAAACTAGTTTTGCCCTGCTATTGAGAGAGTACTCTTTATGGTCTGTTTAGTATGAGATTTCTGCCCTCTGTCTATTCCCAACCAGGATGAGCTCCAAGAACTTTTCTCCTTGCTCCTTTCCAGTAGTTCTTATCCCAGTGTTAAGAAGTTTTCTCACTGCAATACTATAATGTAATTCTGATCCTAACCACTCAGCCTTAGAATAGACTCAAAAGATTAAAATCAGTCTGCAGCAAGAACTATTTGAGAGCCGGGCGTGGTGGCTCACGCTTGTAATCCCAGCACTTTGGGAGGCCGAGACAGGAGGATCGCGAGTTCAAAGCCAGCCTCAGCAAAGGCAAGGCGCTAAGCAACTCAGTGAGACCCTGTCTCTACATAAAACACAAAATAGGGCTGAGGATGTGGCTCAGTGGTTGAGTACCCCTGAGTTCAATCCCTGGTACCAAAAAAAAAAAAAGAACTATTTGAAATGTCCTCAGTTCAGACAAGAGTCTCAGGTGCAGAGTTCCCCCAGGCCACCTGCATTTCTGACCAACTCTACAAAATTGAGGGTTCCCATTACCCCTTCATATTCAGTAAATTGCTAGAACAACTCAACCACAAAAATGCTATACTTATGCTGGGCGCAGTGGCACAAGCCTGTAATCCCAGCACTTAGGGAGGCTGAGACAGGAGAATCGCGAGTTCAAAGCCAGCCTCAGCAATGGTGAGGCGCTAAGCAACTAGGTGAGACCCTGTCTCTACATAAAACACAAAATAGGGCTGGGGATGTGGCTCAGTGGTCAAGTGCCCCTGAGTTCAATCTCCAGTACCCAAAAAAAAAAAAATGCTATACTTTTGATTACAGTTTTATTGTGAAGAATACAAATCAGGACCAGATAACTGAAGAGAACATAGGGTGAGGTTTTGGGAGGGTCCTAAACAGCCTTTTATGTCCATTTCATGGAATCAGGACCCATCACTCTCCTAGTGCATCATTATGTTACAGACCAGGAATTTCAACTAAGGTTTGATGTTCAAAGTTGTTTTTTTTTTTTTTTTTTTC
>CM053402.1:15164495-15208653 GCA_028644305.1 Xerus rutilus
TTTTGGTACTGGGGATTGAACTCAGGGGCACTTGACCACTGAGCCACACCCCCAGCCCCATTTTGTGTTTTATGTAGAGACAGGGTCTCACTGAGTTGCTTACCACCTCGCCATTGCTGAGGCTGGCTTTGAACTCGCGATTCTCCTGTCTCAGCCTCCCTAAGTGCTGGGATTACAGGCTTGAGCCACCGCGCCCGGCTTGATGTTCAAAGTTTTAATGGGAATTTAATTATGTAGACATGGTTGATGAAATCATTGGGCACATGATTAAACTCAGTTGCCAGCCACCTGCTTTTCTTGGAGGAGGTCAGGCTGGTATCACCTGCCTCAAAGGCTCAACTCTAATCACATGGTGGATCTTTGCAGCATGGCCAGCCCCATCATTTTCTCCACATAAAGTAAACTCTAAAATTCATTTCTATAAGTTTTCTAAGATACTTTTTGTTAACTACCAGAACATTTTATTTTAAAACCAGAAAAAATGATGCTATTTACATAAACTTACTACACACTATAACTGGCACATAGTGATATGCCTAATGATGGCGGTAGAGCCTTAATTTCAAGCTGTGGCAATCTGGTTCCAGAGCATATTCCTTTCATTGCTAAACCCCTAGTTAACCAAATGGAAATTATAAAGATTTATATATTGGTCACATAATATGAAGTAAATAGATACACTCCAATTTTTCAAACTTACCATTACGCTTCATTTTTCTGGTGCCTCAGACTTAAGACTTCTTTCTTTCCTTTCCTTTTCTTTCATTTCCTTTCATTTCATTTTTTTATTTTATTTTATTTTATTTTATATTTCCTTACATCAAGTAGGCCTTTGGAGCTAACAGAAGCCTAGAAAAAATTAAAAGACTTTATCTACTCTGTAAGAAGTGTTTATCTTCCCAGCTATAGAACTCCCTTACTAATTTTTACTTCTACCTCCACAAAATTTGTTTTACCCACATGTAGTGAGTGTTCTGTCTAAAACAATCCTGGCAACATTATCCTACTTTGCCCATTTAATGAAGTTCTTTCTTCCTACTTCTTGATAAAACTCTTTTGTATGATTATGTAATCATGTTGACAACACAATTCACATTTGTACTATTAAATTGTAATAGTTATTTCTACCAAATTGAGGTTATTGTACTTTTGGGGAAGGGGAGTACTAGTAATTGAACCTGGGATACTTAACCACTGAACCACATCCACAGCCATTTTTTTAAAAAATATTTTTTTAGTCATAGGGGGACATAATATCTGTATTTATTAATTTTTTTTTTTATGTGGTGCGGAGGATCGAACGCAGTGCTTCACGCATGCAAAGCAAGCACTTTACCACTGAGCTACAATCCCAGCCCCCCCAGCCGTTTTTTTATATTTTATTAGAGCCAGGGTCTCGCTGAGACTCAGCCAGTTACTGAGCTGGCTTTGAACTTGGAATCCTCCTGCCTCAGCCTCCTGAGCCACTGGAATTACAAGCATGCACCACTACACCTGGCGAGGTTATTGTACTTTTTTCTCTTTGGTACTGGAGATTAAACTCAGGGGCACTCAACCACTGAGCCACATCCCTAGTCCTATTTTATGTTTTATGTAGAGACAGGGTCTCACTGAGTTGCTTAGCGCCTGGCCATTGCTGAGGCTGGCTTTGAACTCCTGATTCTCCTGTCTCAGCCTCCCTAAGTGCTGGGATTACAGGCTTGCACCACTGCGCCCAGCTGGTTATTGTACTTTTAAAACATGAATTGGTCAATTCAAATGTTCTTACTTGCCTAAATCCCTGCACTGGGGCTCTGTGTTTTGAAAAAAATAAGAACAATCCTGGACATAATTAACTCACTGGGCAGCATCTCTCTCTCTCTCTCTCTCTCTCTCTCTTTTTGGTACCAGGGATTGAACTCTGGGGTACTTGACCACTGAGCCACATCTCCAGCCCTATTTTGTGTTTTATGTAGAGACAGGGTCTCACTGAGTTGCTTAGCGCCTCACTGTTGCTGAGGCTGGCTTTGAACTCGCGATTCTCCTGTCTCGGCCTCCCAAAGTGCTGGGATTACAGGCGTGCACCACTGAGCCCAGCTTCTCTCTTTTTTTTTTTTTAAGAAACTTTTTAAATTCAGTCTTAGGTAATTTGTAGGATTTCCTAAAAACTATAAACAGTTTAGTCTATAAACTTAATTATATCATTAATATAATTATTATATCATTTTAAGTTTTAAATTTGCTTGCTTTCTAAGAATGGAATTCTTATATCTTCTGTTTTTGGAGTAATATATTTTGGATTAAGTTCAGATGATCAATTTCAGTTAGTGAAGATCTATACTATAATGTTTATCATTTTACAATAATGTGAGTAGTTTTTAAATGGTGAGTTTTCATAGAGGGACCATAAAGAAGGCCTGGGATTGTGATTCAGCGGTAGACCGCTTGCCTAGCACATGTGAGGTACTGGGTTCAATCCTCAGCATTACAGGAAAATAAATAAATAAAATAAAGGTATTGTGTCTATTTATATATATATATATATAATATATATACACACACATTATAAATTATATAATTATATAAAATATATATAAAATATATAATTTATATATATATATAATTTTTTTAAAAAAGGGACCAGAAAGGTACTGACCAAACTCACCAACTTTAGAGTACTTATATTAGGAATGCATATTTTTTAATACAGCTGAATTTGAAACAATAGTTAATGGTCATAAAGTGAATTTGGAATAATGTTTTATCACTTTTTTAGTACAACACCTCAGGTATTGAGCCCCACTATTACATCTCCCCCAAATGCACTGCCTCGAAGAAGTTCTCGACTTTTTACTAGTGACAGCTCTACAACCAAGGTAATTTTAAAGAATTCACATTTACTTAATGCTTTCCCTGGTAAAATTTCTGTTCATTGATGACTTTATCTTTATAAATAGAGACTATTTTAGAATTTTCTAAATATTTTTTTAATTTAGAAAGCTAGCTGTAATTTCTTGGTCCTTTGGTAAATGTTCTATAACATTATTTTTTGGTACTGGAGATTGAACCCAGGGTGCAACACTGAGCTACACTTTTTATTTTTTATGTAGTGACAAGGTCTTGTTAAGTTGCTGAGGCTGACCTTAACTTGCAATCCTCCTGCCTCAGCTTCAGGAACTGCTGGTATTACAGGCATGCGCCACTGCCCCTAGCTGTTAAATAGCATCCTTTTTTTTTTTTTTTTTTTTGGTACCAGGGATTAAACTCAGGGGCACTCAACCACTGAGCCACATCCCCAGCCCTATTTTGTGTTTTTTTATGTAGAGATAGGGTCTCACTGAGTTGAGTTGCTTAGCACCTCCTCATTGCTGAGGCTGGCTTTGAACTCATGATTCTCCTGTCTCAGCCTCCCAAAGTGCTGGGATTATAAGCGTGTACCACCATGGCCAGCTTAAATAGCATTCTTGAAATGACAAATTATAGTAAAGCAACAGTGGTTATTAGGAGATAGGCCTGGGCAGAGGATGCACTATTAAAGCATAGCACAGATGGGCACAGTGGCACATGCCTATAATCCTAGCAACTCAGGAGACTGAGGCAAGAGGCTCACAATTTCGAGGTCAGCCTTAGCAATTTAGTGAGATCCTGTCACTAAATGAAAAATAAAGAGGGCTGGGGATATTGCTCAGGGGTTGAGCGCCCTTGGGTTCAATCCCTGGCACCAAAAAAAACCCCAAAAAACAGCACAAAAGGATTTCTTTGTGATAATAGAATAGTTCTGTATCCTAAGCACGGTGGTTGATTTCATAAATTTATTCATGTGATAAAATTACACAAAATAGTATATGTACACACCCATATGCATGCAAAAGAGTTCAAATGAAAACCAAACAAATGAAGTCCATAGTTCAATTCATAGTATTGTATTTCAGTTTCCTTGATATGATTTTATACTATGGTTATATGTTATCACTAGGGACAAAGTGAATGGAAAGTCTGTTTTCTTCTATCTTCTTATGAATTGAAATTATTTCAAAACTAAAAGTTTAAAAAATTAGCTGTGTGCGGTGGTGCAAGCCTGTAATCCTAGCATTTAGGGAGGCTGAGACAGGAGAATTGTAAGTTCAAAGCCACCCTCAGTAATGGCGAGGCACTAAGCACTCAGTGAGACCCTGTTTCTACATAAAATACAAAATAGGGCTGGGGATGTGGCTCAGTGGTCGAGTGCCCCTGAGTTCAATCTCCAGTACCAAAAAAAAAAAAAATTACAGGGCCTCATTACACGTTTGTTAAATTTTTGTGCTCCATTGATATACATTATGGATAACTTTAATTTATCAATTAAGTGCTCTGAGACAATTAGTAGTATTGCATCCTCTTATTTCTTATTGTAAAATAATAAAGGAGAATGTGATATACTTTCAGAAAAGAACAACACTTCATACAGATTCACCTTAATCACAATAAGTAAATGCAATTTATGTTTAGAATTTTTGAATTTAGAATTGACTTTGGAGACTGTTTTTATAAAATTTCTTCTGAGGAAAATATAGATTACTCAGTATTATACTTTTAAATCTAATACTTGAAAAATGGTTGAGGCTGAAGTCTAAAGTATATGAGTATAAAGTATGGAATTTTACCCTTTTACAGGAGAATAGTAAAAAATTAAAAATGAAGTTTCCACCTAAAATCCCAAACAGAAAAACAAAAAGTAAAACTAATAAAGGAGGAATAACTCAACCTAACATAAATGATAGCCTGGAAATTACAAAATTGGATTCTTCCATCATTTCAGAAGGGAAAATATCCACAATCACACCTCAGATCCAAGCTTTTAATCTACAAAAAGCAGCTGCAGGTCTGTTTTAAATGCTTAATATTCTGTTTATTTTACATTATTATGTACTTCTTTTAAGTAATTTCTTTATGTTCATTACACTGCTTTCATTGTTTTATAGATAACATAAATTGTTAATTTTAATCAGTTAGTTTGCAATCAGCCTTTCTAAAAAACCAGTGTTATTGTTTTTCTCCTTTGTTTACTATATTGTTTTTTCCTAGAAGGTTTGATGAGCCTTCTTCGTGAAATGGGAAAAGGTTATTTAGCTTTGTGTTCATACAACTGCAAAGAAGCTATTAATATTTTGAGCCACCTACCTTCTCACCACTACAATACTGGTTGGGTACTATGCCAAATTGGAAGGGCCTATTTTGAACTTTCAGAATACATGCAAGTAAGTATAGAAAATAGGCACATAGGTCTTTCTAGAAATAATTTAAGTGTAATTAAAATGGTCATGCTTGAGAAGACTAGATCTAAAAAGTCAAAATTTGTTTATTATGTTATGTTTAATTATTTTCTCAGGGATTTGTGATATAGCTCAGTAGAAGAATTCTTGTCTACCATGCCAAGGCCTTGGGTTTGATTCCTCAGCACTGCAAAAAAAGAGAAAAAACCCATCCTAGCCGGGCATGGTGGCACACACCTGTATAATCCCAGCACTTTGGGAGGCTGAGACAGGAGAATCTCGAGTTCAAAGCCAGCTTCAGCAACAGCAAGGCACTAAGCAACTCAGTGAGATCCTGTCTCTACATAAAACATAAAATAGGGCTGGGGATGTGGCTCAGTGGTCAAGTGACCCTGAGTTCAATCCCCAGTACCAAAAACAAAAAAAACCCCACCCATCTTATCATATTTATAATTTATAGGTATAATTCTTTTTTTTTTTTTTAAAGGAATAGTTTAAATTCCTCAGGCTTTCTTGAGAGATTTGTGAGAACAAAGCCATCAATGCACAGAATGCCTTGTAGTCTGCTCATTCGGGTCTGAAAATGCGTATTTACCATGTAATAGATAGATATAATCTAAATTCTTTCTACAATATAATTATTTATGAATTATTGTTATTTATTTACTTATTTATTTTTGGTACTGGGAAATTGAACCTAGGGACACTTAACCAGTGAGCTACATCCCTATCCCTTTTTTTTTATTTTTTATTTTGAGACAGAGCTTCACTGAGTTTCTGAGGCTGATCTCAATCTTGGGATCCTCCAGTGTTTGCCTCGGGATTCGTGGGGATTATAGGTGCGCACCACTGCACCTGACTTTTTAATATGTTTAAGAAACTTGAAGGATGCTATGAAGAAAATTTATATTTAATTGAGGACACAATATCCTTATCACAAGGCTTTTATCCTTTTTGTTTTTGTTTTTGTTTTTTGGGGGAGTGGTACTGGAGATTGAACTCAGGGGCACTCAAACACTCAGCCACATCCCCAGCCCTGTTTTGTGTTTTATGTAGACACAGGGTCTCACTGAGTTGCTTAGCACCTCCCCGTTGCTGAGGCTGGCTTTGAACTCGCAATTCTCCTGTCTCAGCCTCCCTAAATTCTGGGATTACAGGCTTGCGCCACCGCTCCCAGCTTTCCTTTTAGTTTTAATTACATTTGTTGCTTAAGTTACCTGTTGTTTTGGGGTTTTACGTGTATTTTTATTTGAGGTTTTGATTTTTTGGTTTGGGGAGTGTTTGCTGCTGTTGTGATATTGGGGATTGAAACCAGGAGTGCTGTACCCAAGTTACATCCCAGGCCTTTTGTTTTATTTCATGAGAGGGTCTTGCTAAGTTATAGACGCTGACCTTGAAGTTGGGATCCTCTTGCCTAAGCCTCCTGAGTAGCTAGGATTACAGGCATGTGCCACTGTGCCTGACAAGTTATCTGGTTGTAGAGAAAAGGAAAGAATGATTAACCTAAATTTAAAAAAAAAAAAAAATCATTCGTTCAGCTAATGCTTATATATATATACATACCATGTTGCATTTCTTGGGAATAAATTCCAGATTTTATACCTATCCTTATTTTCTATCTTCATTTCATTAAGAATATTCTAAATGTTCTTTATTCTAAACTAAACCTTGAGAATTTTGAAATTGCTAAGCTAATAAACAAAGAAACTAATTGGTTTTATATAATCTAAAGCCTCAAATTTTGTGGAGTATGAAGCACAGTTCTGGAACCTGTGAATATGATAAAGAAAAAAATAAGACTTGACAGCTGAGACTCACATAGAAAAGGGCAGTTAGAATGTGGGGACTACAGTTCCTGGCAGGTACAGTGTTCATGTATGTGCTCAACATGTCATAGGGTTGCTAGCCATCTTAACTTGTTTTTAAGTCAGCCTCTCAGAAAGTCAGTGCAAAAATAGATTTTGTGCAGCAAAAGTCATCTATCTTGGCTGGGAAGATTACTCTATAAAGCCATTATCAAAAGTTGAAGCCGGGCACAGTGGTGCACGCCTGTAATCCCAGCACTTAGGGAGGCTGAGACAGGAGAATCGCGAGTTCAAAGCCAGCCTCAGCAATGGCCAGGCGCTAAGCAACTCAGTGAGACCCTGTCTCTACATAAAACACAAAATAGGGATGGGGATGTGGCTCAGTGGTCGAGTGCCCCTGAGTTCAGTCCCCGGATCCAAAAAAAAACTTGAAGCCAGGCACTGTGGTACATGCCTGTAATCCCAGCACTTTGGGAGGCTGAGAGAGGAGAATCATGAGTTCAAAGCCAGCCTTAGAAACAGCAAGGCGGTAAACAACTCAGTGAGATATTGTCTCTAAATAAAATACAAAATGAGGCTGGGGATGTGGCTCCGTGGTTGAGTACCCCTGAGTTCAATCTCCTGTACCAAAAAAAAAACTTGAAAATGTTTTTTTTTTTAAGAAGAAAATATCAACTTGTCTTGTTTTTTCTTCCAGTGCTTAGTAGGCTTTGAATGCAGGATTTTGCACACGCTAGGCAAGCATGAGCTACATCCCCTGCCTTAGGTTCATGATCTTACCACAACTTTGTGTATAAAAACTAGATTAAGTATGATGTGATTGCACAGAAGATTGCTTATTTTGTCCTTGTGTTATTAATAATTCACTTTTGGTCAGAACTCTGCTTGCATATATATAAATTGTATCAACTCGTTTCCTTACACTAGTTTTTGTATTTTAGGCTGAAAGGATATTCTCAGAAGTTAGAAGGATTGAGAATTACAGAGTTGAAGGCATGGAGATCTATTCTACAACACTTTGGCATCTTCAAAAAGATGTTGCTCTTTCAGTTCTTTCAAAAGATTTAACAGACATGGATAAAAATTCACCAGAGGTATGTTGATGAAAACACTTTGCTTGTAACCTTTTGATCACCCTTAACAAATGGAGGTTAATCAGATAGTCTTGCATCATTTAAGGACAAGGATATATTCTGACAGATGTGTTTTTAGGCAATTTTTTCATTGTGCAGAACACCATAGAGCACAGTTACACAAAAGCCAATATAACATAGCTATGCAATATGTTTTTTTTTTTTTGGTACTGGGGATTGAACTCAGGGGTACTCGACCCCTGAGCCACATCCTCAGCCCTATTTTGTGTTTTATGTAGAGACAGGGTCTCACTGAGTTGCTTAGCGCCTCGCTGTTGCTGAGGCTGGCTTTGAACTCGCAATTCTCCTGTCTCAGCCTCCCTAAGTGCTGGGATTACAGGCTTAAGCCACCGCACCTGGCTTGCCATATGATCTTTTTTTTTTTTTTGGGTTGTAGATGGATGCAATATCTTTATTTATTTATTGTTACGTGGTGCTGAGGATTGAACCCAGTGCCTCATGCATGCGAGGCAAGCGCTGTACCACTGAGCCCCAGTCCCAGCCCTGCAATATGATCTTAAGGGACCATTGTCATATATGGGTTTCATCAATGACCAAAATGTCGTGATTATTGTTCAAAAGCTATTTAGTATCAACTACACTTACTTTCCTTGTTCTAGGCAGGGACTCAGAAGAAAGTCCTAGAATATATGGTTTAGATTCAGAAATAGAATAATCAAAAAGCAAGTGTTTGAGCCGGGCACGATGGTGCAAGCCTGTAATTCCAGCACTTAGGGAGGCTGAGGCAGGAGAATTGCAAGTTCAAAGCCAGCCTCAGCAATGGCGAGGTGCTAAGCAACTTAGCAAGATCCTGTCTCTACATAAAACACAAAATAGGGCTGGGGATGTGACTCAGTGGTCGAGTGCGCCTGCGCTCAATCTCCAGTACCAAAAGAAAAAAGAAAGCAAGCAATTTGATTTAGGATTAATCAGTGACTGTGTTAAAGATGCTGTTAACCAACATTAGGTAAAGATAATTGAGTAGAAGTAATATATATTGAAGAAAGTGCTGATTTTAAAATAAATTAATAATTTTAATTGCCATTTTAATATATAAGGACAATTTATTCATATCCTTCAGGTTTTGGGGTTTTTTTTTTTCATTATTTCTGGTAGGGAGGTACTAGGGATTGAACTCAGGGGCACTCGACCACTGAGCCACATCCCCAGCCCTATTTTGTATTTTAGAAACAGGGTCTCACTGAGTTGCTTAGTGCCTCCCTTTTGCTGAGGCTGACTTTGAACTCGTGATCCTTCTGCCTCAACCTCCCAAAGTGCTGAGATTATAGGTGTGCGCCACCACACCTGGTAGGTTTTTAGTTTTTGTTGTTGTTTCTTGGTTCAATGTAAAAGAATAGAAGTTATGCAAGTGTTAAGACATTTCTCTGCAGGGCGAGAAGGTACCTGACAGAGGTTGGAGCCTTTTCTTCAATTTTTTAAGAATTGTATTTCAGGACATTCAAGACTATTTAGTGAGCCAGGCATGGTGGTGTATACCTATAATCCCGCAACCTAAGAGGATGAGGCAAGAGGATCACAAGTTTAAGGCCAGCCTCAGCAAATTAGTGAGACACTGTCTCAAAATAGAAAGGGGAGGGCTCAGTGGTAGAGCACTTGCCTGGCACATGTGAGGCACTGGGTTCAGTCCTCAGCACCACATAAAAATAAAAATAAATAAAAGGTATAAAAAAATAAAAAAGGGGCAGAGGGTATAACTCAGTAGTAAATTGCCCCTGAGTTAAATCCTCAGTATTTAAAAAAAAAAAAAAAAACTTGCCCTGGTAGATTCTATTTTCTTTACTTTACAAAAGAGAAAATGAGCTACAGAAGTGTTAAAGTGAGTTGTGTGAGGCTGCCCTATAACAGGTCCCAGCAGTGAAATTCAAACTCTTAACAGCCTTCAGAGCCAGAGCTTTCTGCACTACACTCAGCTGCCCCCAAGTCTCTGTCCTCTGTTCATTTCTATAACAGAGCTGAGAATGACCTTCTTTGGCCTCAACTGAGAATATACCTGTTGGGCAACTCAAATGTTGAGTTTCAGTTTTTGTTTTTCTAAGTGAGATTTGATTTTAGTTATAGGTTTGGTTTTGTAGAACAAAATAAAATTTTAGTTATGTATTTATTTTTTGTTTTCTTCCTTTTTCAAGGCCTGGTGTGCTGCGGGGAACTGTTTCAGTCTACAACGGGAACATGATATTGCAATCAAATTCTTCCAGAGAGCTATCCAGGTTGATCCAAATTATGCTTATGCCTATACTCTTTTAGGGCATGAATTTGTGTTAACTGAAGAACTCGATAAAGCATTAGCTTGTTTTCGAAATGCTATCAGAGTAAATCCTAGACATTATAATGCATGGTAAGTGCTAATGAAGTGCAAAGACAAAGTCTTATTGATGGCTTTTT
This sequence comes from Xerus rutilus, assembly GCA_028644305.1. Taxonomy (NCBI): domain Eukaryota; kingdom Metazoa; phylum Chordata; class Mammalia; order Rodentia; family Sciuridae; genus Xerus; species Xerus rutilus. The sequence goes on from CM053402.1 coordinate 15,175,068, forward strand.
TTAAAACAATAAAGAGATATCTAAGAATAAAAATTACTGAGTATTTGATGTATATTTTTGACTTGTATATATATGGGTTTTAATGGATTATATCTTCTAAATACTTACATTGCTGGAATGGTAGCCAAGAAAAAAATGCCAGCTTTTGCTGACACATAAATCCAAGCTTGCCTTCCATTCAGATATATAGAAGTTCTCTAATATTTCTTTTTTTTTTTTAATTTTTTTTTTTAGTCATAGATGGACATAAATATCTTTATTTATTTTTATGTGGTGCTGAGGATCTAACCCAGTGCCTCATGCATGCGAGGCAAGCGCTCTACCACTGAGCTACAACCCCAGCCCCAGTTCTCTAATATTTTAAGAATGCAGTTCTCAATAGATCTTGTGTTGTTTTTTTAAATGTGTAGGGTCTATTCTGCTATTTTGCAGTAGTTGGATTCTTAATCAGATTTACCACATTAAAAAATTGTATTATAAGGAGGACTATTTAAACTGACTAACTTTTACTGGGAAGAATTTAAATACTGAGGATTTAAATAGGTAACAATATATTATAGGTAACAATATATATCTAAACACTGAGCAAATTTATTACCCTAATTCCAAAGTGAATAATAGTCTTTCTTTTATTTATTATTTCCACCTTCACTATCATTGGCACAGTGTTTTTATACCTTTTCTTCACATATAACACTATTATAATGATAGACAAAGCAACTCAAAGCAGCTGTATTGTGCTTTTTATCTTATTCAGTTGGTGCTTATTCTCTGTTGTTATCTATTATGGCCAAAAGAAGTCTCCTTATGTAACCTTGCATATTATATCCAGTTGACATTTTGAAAATTCAGGAGAAATACCTGTATAACAATCCAATACACTATTGCATAGCCTTTAAAAATTATAATTTTCAAGTCTATAAACACAGGATAGCATGCTTTTGATACAGTAAGTGGGAGGAGGGAAAGCCATCTATGACATTATGTATACTAAAATTACAACAGACAGAATTTGGAAATAGCATTATTAGGAGTTCAGCGGTTAGAATCATAAAGGAAGAAACTGGCTAGAATCCTTAGTAGCTATAGCCATATAACTTTAAGCAAGTTATTTCTCTCAGCTTCAGTTTTCTTATTTAAAGTGGGAATGATAGCAATACCTATCTTAATTCTCTAGGATTAAATGAGATAATTCACATTAAGAATTTAACAGACCCGGGTGCGGTGGTGCACACCTGTAATCCCAGTGGCTGGGCAGGCTGAGACAGGAAGATCGTGAATTCAGAGCCAGCCTCAGCAACAGTGAGGTGCTAAGCAACTCAGTGAGACTCTGTCTCTCAATAAAATACAAAATAGAGCTGGGGATTTGGCTCAGTGGTCAAGTGCCCCTGAGTTCAATCCCCAGTACCAAAAGAAAAAAAAAAAAAGAATGTAGCAGAGCTGAGTACAGTGGTGCACACCTGTAGTCCCAGGCTGAGGCAGGAGGATCACTTGAGCCCAGCAGTTCACATTCATCCTGGCAGTGTAACAAGGCTTTGTCTTTAAAAAACAAAAACAAAAGAATTTAACAAAGTTCCTGGCACTCACATACAATATCACTCAATTAAAATTAGTAAAGCCTAGATTATAGTGGTCAGTTTAAGGATGTGGTGGGTTTTTTTCCCCTCATGTTTATAGTTTTGCTTGATTAGTTGGATTGACTTGCTTTTACTTGTAAAATTATCTTTTTAAATGTTTTAATGATTTTTATCATGACTGATACCTTTTGCCTCCCCTATAAGACTATCAGAATTTTTCCACTGGCTTATTAAAATGCTAAATACCATACATGTCCTCTTATTAGTTGAAGTAAATTAGCAGCCAAAAGTTCTGTCCCTAAAATTTTTACTTTGTTTTGCTCTTGCAGGTATGGTTTAGGAATGATTTATTACAAGCAAGAAAAATTCAGCCTTGCAGAAATGCATTTCCAGAAAGCACTTGATATCAACCCTCAAAGTTCAGTTTTACTTTGCCACATTGGCGTAGTAAGTGATTTTCTAAACATTGCTGTATTTTCTCCCTTTATTAGTATGATTGTTAACTAACTTAATTGCTATAATGAGAGTTGAAGCTTTTTGTTATTAATGTTGTTAAAACAGTATCCCAGAGCCTTATATAGCCTAAAACACCACCTTTTGGAGTTGTCATAAGGAAACATCACTGATGTGCTCTTACCTTTGGGCAAGTCACTTAATTTTTCAGAATTTCTGCTTTATGAATGACAAGTAATATCACGTTATAGGATAGCTATATAGTTAACTTTTTTGCAGTGCTAAGGATTGAACCTAGGGCCTCATGCATGCTAGGCAAGCACTCTGCCACTAAGCAACACCCACCCCCCATCTCTTTTTTTCAAATTAATTGCTAAAGTAGTTTAAAGTGTAATTGCTCTAAGTGATATAGAATTGATAACAGGAGGTTCTTTGAACACAGTTTTGAAAAGGCTAATATTAAGAGGACCAGAATAAGCCTGAAATGTATTATCTGGCTAAATTATAACACATTTTTCTATGAAGAGAAAATCAAAGTTTTGTTGCCTTTTAGACATAAAAGTTACCAAACAACAGTCGTAAACTGGGCACAGTAGAACACAGCTGTAATCCCAGTGGCTCGTGAGGCTGAGGCAGGATGATGGCAGGTTCAAAGCAAGCCTCAGCAATTTAACAAGGCCCTAAGCAACTTTGCAAGACCATATCTCAAAATAAAAAGTAAAAAATAGGCTAAGGCTGTGGCTCAGTGGTAAAGTATCTCTGGGTTCAGTTCCTAGTACCAAGGGGGAAAAAATAGAATTATGATTGTCATTATGAATAATAGTAGATTGGGAGCAAGAGGGACCTAGGTCTTCATCCTAAGCAAATTCAATATATTTCTTCTTTCATGTTCTCATAATTGCTTGAATTGGAAGAGATATAGAGATAAACTATTAGTCATTTGATAATCGGTTGGTAAATTCATTAAGACAATGACAGACCATACCACCTCATCTTTAATAGTGTTATTTTTTTAAAAATATTTTTTACTTATACATGGACAGTGTCTTTATTTTGTTTATTTTTATGTGGTGCTGAGAATCGAACCCAGTGCCTCACACGCACAAGGCAAGTGCTCTGCCACTGAGCTACAATTTCAGCCCCAATAGTGTTATTTTTATGTTGATATTAGTAACATTGTTGGGTCCTTACCTATCTTTTAAAATATCAGGAGAAAACGTTAACATGACCTTTATTTCTTATAGGTTCAGCATGCACTAAAAAAATCTGAGAAGGCTTTGGATACCTTAAACAAAGCAATTGTTATTGATCCTAAGAACCCTCTATGCAAATTTCACAGAGCCTCGGTTTTATTTGCAAATGAAAAATATAAGGTAAGTTATATATCTGAATTATCTTCCACATTGTATTGCTTAAGTTGTGTCCTTTGTTTTAAATAAACTAAAGGTTAACCTAGAACAGTGGCGCACACCTGTAACCCCAGCTACTTAGGAGGCTGAGGCAGGACGATCACCAAGTTGAAGGCCAGCTTTGGCAACTTGGCAAGGCCTTCTCAAAATACAATTTTTAAAAAATAGATATGTAGCCGGGCGTGGTGGCTCACGCTTGTAATCCCAGCACTTTGGGAGGCCGAGACAGGAGAATCACGAGTTCAAAGCCAGCCTCAGCAACGGCGAGGCGCTAAGCAACTTAGTGAGACTCTGTCTCTACATAAAACACAAAATAGGGCTGGGGATGTGGCTCAGTGGTTGAGTACCCCTGAATTCAATCCCTGGTACCAAAAAAAAAAAATAGATATGCTATTTCTACTTTAAATTTTTGATCTTGGGCCATTCATTTTCTCCCTTTTATATATCCTTGGTGTGTGTGTGTTTGTGTGTGTGTGTGTTAGTTGTTGAAGGACCTTTATTTTATTTTTATTTTTTAGTGGACTACTTCTTTATTTATTTGCGATGCTAAGAATCCAACACAGTGCCTCACACATGCTAGGCAAGCACTCTACCACTGAGCTACAACTTCAACCCCTCTCCATTTTCTTCTGTGATTTTATTCTTTAATGAAATACTTTTTAGGAAGGATTAACCCTTGTAAAGATTTCATGTAAAGAAAGGCACTTTTTCTCTCAGGAAGATATCTTGAGCCAGGCGCCGTGGCACATGCCTATAAATCCCAGCACTTTGGAAGGCTGAGACAGGAGAATTGTGAGTTCAAAGTTGGCCTTAACAGTTTAGCGAGGCCCTAAGCAACTCAGTGAGACCCTGTCTCTAAATAAAACACAAAATAGGGCTAGAGATGTGTCTCAGTGGTCAAGTAACCCTGAGTTCAATCCCTGGTACCAAAAAAAAGGTATCTTAAAGGTGAAACATAAATGGTTTTTTTTTTTTTTTTAAATATTTTTTTAGTTATAGATGGACACAATGTCTTTATTTCATTGCTTTGTATGTGGTGCCGAGGATTGAACCCAGGGCCTCACGCATGCGAGGCAAGCGCTCTACCGCTGAGCTACAATCCCAGCCCCCCATAAATGATCTTTTAAGGACCAAAATAAGTGAATAAATGACAAGTTATGTGTATGTATTAAAAAAAAATACTCATTGATCTGGGATATAGTTCATTGGCAGAAGGCCTGCCTGGCATGCACAAGGCCTTGAGTTTGATCTCCAACACCTCTAAAAGAAAAGGGAAAAAATATCGAGTACCTGCAATATGTACTGGGAATATAGCAGTAAGTAGCACAGTCATATTTCCTGCCTTTGTGGAGCTTATTTAGTACCCCTCTACAGGGAGAATAGAAATTAACCAATAATTACACAAAAAAAATATGTGTGGAGCACATGAAGTATAATGAGAGCTTATAACAAGGTGACTAGATCAGTTCTGACATATTTTGCTCTTTACTTTTTACTCTGCTATTCAAATTACATAAACTGATAGAAGTATTGAGGAAAGAAGATGAAGGAAAAATGAATAAGAGAATAAAGAGAAGCCAGGCGCAGTGGTGCAAGCCTGTAATCCCAGCACTTAGGGAGGCAGACACAGGAGAATCGCGAGTTCAAAGCCAGCCTCAGCAATGGCGAGGTGCTAAGCAACTCAGTGAGACCCTGTCTCTACATAAAACACAAAATAGGGCTGAGGATGTGACTCAGTGGTCGAGCACCCCTGAGTTCAATCTTCAGTACCAAAAAAGAAAGAGAATAAAGAGATAAAATGACATGCAATTTTTCTTATAATATTTATACATATTCCCACGTACGTGTATTTATATGTGTGAGGATCGTACATATGTTTTGATGAAGGAAACAGTATTCACTGTTTTGCATCCTATTTTGCTCTATATTTTCAAACATACAGTTTAGCACCTATAGATCCATAGAGAATGGACCATAATTTATTCAAAAGACTGCAATTAAACACCAGGATTACTGATAGTATTTTACAATAGATGTTGAATTGAGTGTTCTTATGACTTGGTGAATTTTTTTAATTATATCCCTGGGACTATTTCCTAATAGTGGGATTGTTGAACCAATGGTTGGTTACATGCAATTTTTCTATTTGGTACTGGGGATTAAACTCAGGGGCACTCAACCACTGAGCCACGTCCCTGGCCCTATTTTTAATTTAGAGACAGGGTCTCACTGAGTTGCTTAGGGCCTCGCCAAGTTGCTGTGGCTGGCTTTGAACTGCAATCCTCCTGCCTCAGCTTCCTGAGCTGCTTAGATTACAGTAGTGCGCCACTGTGCCCAGCCTACATGCAGTTTTTAAATTGCTAGATCATCCTCACAAACAGGTTGCATCTTTTCTTGGGGCATTCTACCGCTGAGCTACATCCTCAGCCCTTTTTATTTTTTATTTTGAGGCAGGGTCTTACTAAGTTGCCAAGACTGGCCTCAAAATTGCAATCCTCCTGCCTCAGCCTCCGGAGCCACTGGGAATACAGGCTTGTGCTACTGTACCTGGCGACATCAATTTACACTTCTTTTTCACTGAAGGTGTGAAATCAATTTTCAGTGAAGATGTAAATGTACACATGTAAGATGTGCACTTACATCTTCAGTGATTACAATACTTGTTTCCCCTTACTTGCTAACTTTATGTAACACCAGATTATATTCATTTTTATTTTTGTCCTTTAGGCAGGTTAAAGAAATGGGATGGTATCTCATTTGGGAAACCAGTTTTATTTTTAATGATGATAGTTCCCCTTTAAGTACAAATCGGATTCTTTCTCCTGTATTTCCACTCATCTCCCAAATCCTCTAGTAGGAGTCAAAAGATGACTACACAGTTTTAACTCAGTTCAGAGGTTCAAACTTCAATAAACAGGCTGATATTCAAAGTGCTTCCATCAGGGAGAAGCTCCAGAGAGAACTTCAAACTTAATTGGTGTTCTGCAGCCTAGTTTTCAAAACACTTTAATATACTTCCACAGATAATATGAGATTATTGTTGTTTTTAACTAAAATAACGATAAAATCAAGTTGTGGGGCTGGGATTATAGCTCAGTGGTAGAGTGCTTGCCTTGCATGTGTGAGGCACTGGGTTCAATCCTCAGCACCACATAAAAATAAATAAAGATATTTGTGTCCATCTATAACTTAAAAAAATTTTTTTTAAAAATCAAGAGTTGTCACCTGCATCTATCTTTCTTCCTTTCTTTCTCTTATTTCTCTTCTTTCTTTCTTTTTTGGTGCCAGAGATTGAACTCAGGAGTACTCGACCACTGAGCCACATCCCCAGCCCTATTTTGTGTTTTATGTAGAGACAGGGTCTCACTGGGTTGCTTAGCGCCTCGCCGTTGCTGAGGCTGGCTTTAAACTCACGATTCTCCTGTCTCAGTCTCCCAAAGTGCTGGGATTATAAGCATGAGCCACCGCGCCCGGCTACCACCTGCATCTTTCAAAGAGGTGTGTGCACTCGTGAGTGCATATATACTCAGTGTACTCTGGTGAATGTCTGACATTTCTCTGTTACTATTGGCACATGGATGTTTTTTGTGCATTTTATTTTCATAACATGAATCAATGCAATATGGAAAGTATATTAATTAACATCTAAAAAGCTTTTATTAAGAGGATTTGGAAAAATCTAACAGAAATACTTGATCACAAACCGGGCACAGTGGCGCTCGCCTATAATCCCAGCATTTTGGGAGGCTGAGACAGGAGAATCACAAGTTCAAAGCCAGCCTCAGCAACAGCGAGGCACTAAGCGACTCAGTGAGACATTGTCTCTAAATAAAACACAAACTAGGGCTGGGGAAAGCTGGGAGCGGTGGTGCCCACCTGTAATCCCAGCCAGGTACTGTGGCTCAAGCCTCTAATCCCAGCACTTAGGGAGGCTGAGACAGGAGAATCCCGAGTTGAAAGCCAGCTTCAGCAACAGCGAGGTTCTAAGCAACTAAGTGAGACCCTGTCTCTACATAAAACACAAAATAGGGCTGGGGATGTGTCTCAGTGGTTGAGTGCCCCTGAGTTCAATCTCCAGTACCAAAAAAGAAAAAAAAAAAAACCACCTGTAATCCCAGCACTTTGGAGGTTGAGACACGAGAATCGCGAGTTCAAAGCCAGCCTCAGCAACATGAGGCACTGAGCAACTCAGTGAGACCCTGTCTCTACATAGAATACAAAATAAGTCTGGAGATGTAGCTCAGTGGTCAAGTACCCCTGAGTTCAATCCCTGGTATCAAAAAAAAATCGGGCCTGGGATGTGGCTCAGTGGTTGAGTACTCCTGATTTCAATCTCCAGTACCAAAAAAAAAACCAATACTTGATCACAGCTTTGTAAAATTTTATTACTCTAAGGTTCTTCTTTGCCTTTTTCAGTCTGCTTTGCAAGAACTTGAAGAATTGAAACAAATTGTTCCCAAAGAATCCCTCGTTTACTTCTTAATAGGAAAGGTAAAGATTGGGGCCATGGTCCTACACTGTGACTTTTGTAACAAATATTAACTTTTGAAAAATAAGCGTAATGCTTATTGTACAACATGTATTGAGAAAATTCAACTAGAGCTCTGAACTATGTGCTCTGGGGATAATGGGTTTAGTTCTAGCATTTAAGAGGATGATATCCTAATGAAAGAGCCAGAACCCCATAGTTCTAACCTGTGGTACTAGTAGATAAACACTTGCAGGCCAAGACCAGTAATGAGCTCATAGCCAAAACTACCACATGGAAAACCCTCCAGTTGTCAATAAAATATGTACAAATCCCTCAAAAGAAGAACATCAATGGCACTGTGTTGTCCTGATTCCCAAGGCCAGGATTTTATAGATTGGGCCACCAGATGCAAACTGGTTTGAGTATCTGGGTGCCATGTTGAGGTGTTAAGAATTGATGAAACTCCATTTAAAATCAATATAAGTGAATTTTAATCAAGCAGCTTATGTGGTACATTTCTTCCCATTGTCAGTGTTCCAGAATAAGGTTTTTTGGAAACTCACTATCTGAATGATTAAAGGAAGGAATTCTTTTTTTTTTTTTTTTTTTTAATATTTTTTTATAGTTGTTGATACATCTTTATTTTTCTTTATATGTGGTGCTGAGAATCGAACCCAGTGCCTCACACATGCTAGGCAAGCGCTCTGCCATTGAGCCACAACCCCAGCCCAAGGAAGGAATTCTTAAAAATCATATCTAGTTATATTATAAAGGAACTCAAGAGCAGGTATGACTTTATAGGATGAAAATGCCCTTCCTATGAGAATGGATTTAGAGCACATAAATCAAGAGCCTAATTTATATTATAAATGTTTAGGATTTTATAATCAAAGCTCACAACTTAATGAAAAATGTAGTGCTGCTGTTTATTTTTAGGTTTACAAGAAGTTAGGACAAACGCACCTCGCCCTGATGAATTTCTCATGGGCTATGGATTTAGATCCTAAAGGAGCCAACAACCAGATTAAAGAGGCAATTGATAAGCGCTATCTTCCAGATGATGAGGAGCCAATAACCCAAGAAGAACAGATCAGTGAGTATCAGACATAGAATTTTGAATATTCATAAAGCTATCTTTTACATAAGAATTTATGGGCTGCTATTTTATTTTAACTAACTGTGGTATTTTCTTCATACAAAATGGAATTTTAGAGAAATTGAATAGGGTGATGTAATACCAAAGTGCATATGAAATCAGATAATAAGTTTCAGTTCTGGATCTACTTTAGTGTGTAGTAACAAATTCATTGCTGATTTTTTTACCTGGACCTCAATTTATGTTTGGATATGCAACTAATACTGCCTTATCTGCTTTATAGGAATGTAGTGGGGGGCCAAATGTGGTGGCACATGCCTGTAATCTCCAGTGACTTGGGAGGCTATGGCAGGAGGATCGCAAGTTTGAAGCCACCTTTAGCAACTAAGCAAGGCCCTAAGCTACGTAGTGAGACCCTGTCTCAAAATTAAAAATAAGAAGGGTTGGGCTGTAATCCCAGCAGCTCGGGAGGCTGAGGCAGGAGGATTGCAAGTTCCAAATAAAATACAAAAATAGGGCTGGAGATGTGCTCCTGAGTTCAATCCCCAGTACCACCCCCCCACACACACACACCCGGGAAAAAAAGCCAGCCTCAGCAACTTTGCAAGGCCCAAAGCTGCTTAGTGACACCATGTCTCAAAATTTACAAAAATAGCCAGGTGCAGTGGCACACACCTGTAATCCCAACGGCTCGGGAGGCTGAGGCAGGAGAATTGCAAGTTCAAAGCCAGAATCAGCAAAAGTGAGGTGCTAAGCAACTCAGTGAGACTGTGTCTCTAAATGAAACACAAAATAGGGCTGGGGATGTGGCTCAGTGGTCGAGTACCCTTGAGTTCAATCTCCAGTACCAAAAAAAAAAAATTTAAAGAGCTGGAGGTGTGGCCCAGTGGGTAAGCCCCTGAGTTCAATTCCTAGCACCAAAAAACAAACAAAAAGGGAATATAGTGAGAAAAGAGAATGATAAACATGTAAATGTGAAAATACATTAGAAAAACTTTTAAGTGCAAAGCAAATGAATAATAAATTTGTTAACATTTTAAAGCATTGACAGAGCTATAGTAGTAGCTATTCAAATTATATAGCTGTGGCAAACCCAAATATATGCTTAATTATAAGTCCTATAATCCCAATAACACTTTCGTTTTGAAGGTTAGTCTGTATTTCTGGGGACTAGTAGGGATTATCCTCTTAAGTGGAGTGGCTGGTTGAGGGTAGGGAAAAAGTATTAGTTTTTTTATAGTGTCTCAGAGAACTATTTTTTTTCCAATTTTGTATTTGTTCTTTTTTTTTTTTTTTTTAGTTGTCAATGAACCTTTTTTACTTATTTATATACGGTGCTGAGAATTGAACCCAGTGCTTCACACATACTAGGCAAGCACTCTTACCGCTGAGCTACAACCCCAGCCCCTGTATTTGTTCTTTTTATATATACATGACAGTAGAATGTATTTGGACATAATTATACATACATGGAGTATAACTTCCCATTCTTGTGGTTGAACATGATGTGGAGTTACACTGGTTGTGTATTTATATATGAACATAGGAAAGTTATGTCCGGCTCATTCTACTGTCTTTCCTATTCCCATCCCCGCTCCTTTCCCTTCATTCCCCTTTGTCTAATTCACTGAACTTCTATTCTTCCCTTCCTGCCCTATCCCCCTTATTGTGTGTTAGCATCCACATATTAGAACATTTAGCCTTTGGTTTTTTGGGATTGGCTTATTTCACTTGGCATGATAGTCTCCAGTTCCATCCATTTACCAGCAAATGCCGTAATTTCATTCTTCTTTATGGTTGGTATTATTCCATTGTGTTTATATACCACATTTTCCTGGTCGATTTATCTGTGTAGGGCACCTAGGTTGGTTTCATAGCTTAGCTATTGAGAATTGAGCTGCTGAGTTGTAAACATTGTTGTGGCCACATCACTATAGTGTGCTGATTTTTTGTTGTTGTAGCCGAGGATTGAACTCGGGGGCACTTAATCACTGAGCCACATCCCCACCTGTTTTTATATTTTGTTTAGAGACAGGGTCTCACCGAGTTGCTTAGGGCCTCACTAAGTTGCTGAGGCTGCCTTTGAACTCACGATCCTCCTACCTGAGCCTTCTGAGTCCCTGAGATTGCTTTTGCCACTGAGCCCACCTATGGTATGCTGATTTTAAGTCCTTTGGGTATATGCTAAGGAGTGGAACAAATGGTGGTTCCATCCCAAGTTTTCTGAGCAATCTCCATACTGCTTTCCAGAGTGGTTGTACCAATTTGCAGTCCTACCAGCAATGTATACCTTTTTCCCCACATCCTCACCAACATTTATTGTTACTTGTATTTTTGATCATTGCCATTTCTGACTGGAGTGAGATGAAATCTCAGATTAGTTTTAATTTACATTTCTTAGAGAACTATTTCTAATTCTGAGGGCAAGAGGAAGGAATCAGTTAGGGAGAGGCAGTTTAAAATCTTTAAAGATTAAATGCACTAAATTAATATACATGTTATAAAATGAGTAACTTGAATTACATCTTACTAAAGGATATTAGGATTTTTAATGTTCTTTATTTAGGGTCTCATCTCTAAATTTAATGAAATTTTCCTTACTTGTTTTCATGAACCACTAAGATATTGTCAGACATCTTACTATAGACTTTTGTTTTGTTTTTGAAAGTGGGAACAGATGAATCCCAGGAGAGCAGCATGACAGATGCAGATGACACACAACTTCATGCAGCTGAAAGTGATGAATTTTAACTTCTGGAACTCAGACTTTTGCAACTGGATGTGTGACCAGTGCTGACATGTTTATTGTCCCTCCGTATACTGAGTCTTCACTCTTGAGCCGGCATTGTCATCATCCATCATTTATACCATGAGTGTGCCACTTTCATTGGACCCTGACTGTATACAGAATGAAAGGCAGTGCAATATTTAGCTGCTAACAAGACTGGCTCTTTTACCAGTATGAATGACAATTTAGGGGGGGTAGGGTGGGGAACTTTCTTTTCTTTTTCTTTAATCACCCTTAGTTGCAAAGCTATCATGGAAGGAAGAGTTATGTTTTATCTTGAAGGAACCATTAGATATGGAAAATAGTGATGAACCAGAATTTCTTGGTCGTTTTTCCAAAAATTTGTTTTTATTTGGTTCTGTTCCTGATAAACAGTGACTGACCTTCATTTCTAGGTTCTTGAAGAATGGTGTTAGCAAGTGCCAGATGGAACAATAAAAGACATTGCCTATAACAGAGTAACTTGATTGCCAAGAAATGTAAATTACCTTAAACTTGCAGTGTCTCCTATGAACAAATATAATGGGCATATTGGGACTGGTATGTAGGAATCAAATATCCCTCCATACAATGTAGACTTATTCTTGGCAAGAATGCTTTAATGTCTAACCAAGAATTTTAATTTATTCATCTTGCTTCAAAGTGTTGATCATTGTTGTCTTGGTATTACAAACTTTAAAATTGGTCCTTACCATATTGCCTCATCTCTTTGAGCTCTGTGGGATCACCTTTAACATTCAAAGATGGTAGAGTGGTTCCCCACTGAAAAGCAAGGCCCTTAATGACCACTTAAGTTCACCATGAGAATCAGTATGAGAACACTAAAGAGAGACTTTAAGAGATCATGATAGTGAAAGCCTTAATACAATCATAATTGTACCATAACCTTGAATATACATGTGTTCAAGACAGTGTCCTTTTGACTTTTCTAAGTGTTTAAGCAGAGTGCAAGAATGTGTAGTTACCTTTGTTGAAGTCATTTCCATTCTTTTCAGCTCTCTGCTTCAGATTATTTTTGGTAGCGCGAGTCACCAAAACTTTTACTAAGAGTAATTGGGTTTAGAATATTGGAAATTTTTAACTTGGGGGAAGAAAATTCTGATGAAGGAGACAGGTTCTCTCCTGAGTTTGTCATAACATAGGTTGATGTCTTTGGGGAATGGCCACAGTTTTAAAGATCTAATTATGCATATAAAATGGGAATTATTGGAATTTCACAGTAACGGATTTAAACAGTCTTAAATTGTGTATCTCCTTTATTGTAATGTATTGAAATTTTTAGGAAAGCGTTAGTTGTTAACATTTTATTTAGTGCCAATGTCAGAATATAACAAATTATAGTTTCTTATGAATGACAGGCCTACAGTTATTATTTTGGATTATTTGATGAAGGACAAACTTACCTGCTGGTTACCTGTATTTGTTAGTCAAGCTGTGAAAATAAGGCAGATTACAAAAGATGTGAAAATAATTTTAGCTTGTAGACTCAGTAATTTTCTGTCATATACTATTAATCTCACCAAACATGGATTAGATACCATTATAAATTAATTCAAGTCAAAATCTTGGATTAGGTTTTAGGTGCGAGGGAAGCATTAAACAAAATTCCCTGCCTGAATCTATATATATGTGCTTTAAAAAAGTAATTTAAAAGGAAAGGTTGGGAATAAATGAGTATCATTAAAAATTCCCAAAGGTTAGCACTTGGATTCTAACAAATATGCCATTTTATTATCCATTAGTTCTGTAATTTTTAATTTTAGATGCTTTTTTTTTTATTGGCAAATCATACGCCAGCTACATAACAGTATCAGAAGTAGAATCTCATAGAAGGCTTCAACCTGAGTTTAAGTTAGAAAGCCTGGAGAAAGCTAAGCTCAGAACATAACTTGCTGAAATATAATCTTGTTGTAGTAGGAATTTATGTACTGGGCCGTAGAGACTTTCTGGTACTGATTTTCAGACCAAGAATAAAAGGATAGCTATGGAAGGCACACCATGGCAATAGCTGGCTGAGGGACACTTCCAGTCCACATGTGACCTGATTTTATTTTTCTTTATGCTTACTTATAAAGTAATTTTGGTATTCAAAGCCTTATTTCCTACCTAGTAACTGTTTTTTGCTCTTTTCCTTTCTTTCTTCTTTTTCTTTCTTTCTTTCATTTCCCATACAATGGGGATCATAAAACCAGAAGAAGAAACACATTTTGGCCAAGCAAAATGTTTGCTATCGATTTGAGAAGTTACTTTGAAGGAAATTAAAAATACTAAGTACTTTGACATCCTTTTTTCTGTTTAAGCTTTTCTCACACACGCACACACTTCTGTTCCAAAGTTATGTTGTGGCATCGGATTTTTTTCCCCATGGAAATGGTTACTACTCTGGAATTTTAGAAGGTTGAATATTTTTTCAAGTGAGCAATGGTACTCATAATAATGAAAGGTGGTCCCTACTTTTTCTGTATTTCATTACTTTTAAAGTTTTTATTTTTTCCAAAAACTGCAAGTAACGTTTGAACCATGCTGCTGTTGTACCTTAAACAAAAACTCAGTGATAAACCAGTATTTAGTCTATTAAAAATACTCTTTTGGAAGAAAACAGTTTCAAAGTCTCTGATTAGCCAGAGTATAGAGTGGGTCTTCACTGAGAAATATATTGACCTGTTTTCTTTGTGAAAACCTGGGAAAATGCAAGTGTGGGTGTGATGTGTGTGTTCTATTTGCATTGAAACAATGTAATTTTGTGTCTTCTTTTTGCTTTTCCTGACTTATTTCAGAAATTGTACAGTCTTGGGGGGGAAAAGTCTTTTCTGTTAATATATTTGCAGTTCATTAAAGGATATGGAAAATCCAAATAAATTACTTTTGAAAGCAATTTATAATCAAGTTGTTAAAGCTATATAAGAGCTGTGCCATCTGTATTTTTATAGTAAGACACAGCAGAATAGTGACGAAATATTACTTTTATGTTCTACAAAAGTTTAGGGCAGTGTTTCTCTAATTTTTATTTTTTACTTACATTCTCTTTTACTATATATGAATATATTTTTAAAGCTCATACCCTTTTTAGCATTATTTGGAATTTCAAAATAAATATTATGACAAAAAACAATGGTAATTTTTAGAATATATTTTTTTCAAACTACAGAACCTCCTTATCAGCAGCTGCAACTTGCAAGTCAACTGCTTATTCTTTAATCATGTGATTTCTGAAATTCCTCTAAAAGGGACATAACTTTTTTGTTCCAGTTAAAATCTATCTTAAAAATTCAAGATCTAAAAGAAGTAAAATATGTAAACTA
This sequence comes from Xerus rutilus, assembly GCA_028644305.1. Lineage (NCBI taxonomy): Eukaryota > Metazoa > Chordata > Mammalia > Rodentia > Sciuridae > Xerus > Xerus rutilus. The sequence goes on from CM053402.1 coordinate 15,190,164, forward strand.
AGTCTTACTGTTTTATTCTGGTATCTTAGCGAATATCTAGAGAACCGAAGGCTTTTACTCAGATTTGGAGAAAGGACAAGAGAAATACAGTAATGAACCAAACAGATCTAAGAAACAACTCAGTCTTTATAATCTTTCCTAGCACCTGCCATTTATTGTCAGCTAACCAAGGATAAATAGAAGCTTATACATGGAATTTTTCTTTGGCTGTTTTATCTGCTAGTTGATGGCTCATGAATGTTCAATATAGGTTTTATTTTTATTTTTCTTTAAGTGCAAACTTTGTTAAATAGCTGTGTTTAATGACATTGCTCTGGGTACTATGTTACTTGCTTTGTGGACAGATTTTCCATCAGAACAACCTGGTAAGGTAGGTGGTATTACACTTTACAAAAGAGAAAGCTGAGATTCAACTATTAAATGACAGCTGGGTACGTCTACATTTAGTGTATGTTCAGAACTTCGTGTTTAGTTTTGGACTTCCTCTGGATGATTTAAATTTTGTGTAATGTTAACAGTTAGATGTCTTCTCTAGCATTTCTTTAAATAGTGCTAGTAGAATAATATAAAGCCCAGGTTTTACAGAAGAAACTATTATTGATCATATATTCAAATGCATCATATGCATAGTCTTTTGATGAGGCTTTGAGCTGTAACCTGCTTCTCTATTCTCACACTAAAAATGCAAGTATATTTTCCCTCTTTGGGACGGACCAGCATTGGCTGTGAAATAGAAAATTTTTAAAAATTTTTATATAAATTTTTTAGTTGTAGATGAATACAATACCTTTATTTTACTCATTTATTTATATGTGGTGCTGAGAATTGAACCCAGTGCCTCACAAATGCTAGGCAAGCACTCTACCACTGAGCCACCACCCTAGCCCTGGACTTGGCTCTTAACTCCAAGGATAAGCATAGATTTGTATCCAATGAGCAGAGTGGGATTACTGGGTGGAAAATTATTAAGAGTTCCAGGCACAGTGGCACACTCCTGTAATCCCAGTGATTCGGGAGGCTGAGGCTGGAGAATCACAAATTCAAGGCCAACCTCAGCAACTTCATGAAGCTGTCTCAAAAATTAAAAAGGTTGGAGATGTAGTTCAGTGGTAGAACACTCCTGAATTCAGTCCCCAGCACCACAAAAGGGAGGAAAAAAGAAAACTGACTGACTTGATAGGATTATTGCTGAAAGTCAGCCAAGTTGATGAGATACTAAGGGTGGGGTTAGTTTTGCTAAACTGATTTAGCAGACTTGCTCAAATGGGATCCTACAAGGACAAAGAGGGAAACCCAGGGTCAGGTCCAGTCAGAAAGAACTCAGAGGACCCTGACTCAAACTTTGGTTAAAGGGTAGACTTGGGCCAGGCACGGTGGCGCAAGCCTGTAATCCCAGCACTTTGGGAGGCTGAGAGAGGAGAATCGCGAGTTCAAAGCCAGCCTCAGCAACCACAAGGCACTAAGCAACTCAGCGAGACCCTGTCTATACATAAAACACAAAATAGGGCTGTGGATGTGACTCAGTGGTTGAGTGCTCCTGAGTTCAATCTCCAGTACCAAAAAAAAAGGGTAGACTTGGGTTTTTTTGTTTTTTGTTTTTGATTTTGTTCTTGTTTGGTTCTGAGGATTGACTCCAGGGGCCCTTAACCACTGAGCCACATCCCCTACCCTTTATTTTTATTATTATTTTTTTTTTATTTTTTTTGAATTTTTTTTAGTTGTAGATGGACACAATGTCTTTATTTTATTGGTTTGTATGTGGTGCTGAGGATCGAACCCAGGGCCTCACACATGCGAGGCAAGCGCTCTACCGCTGAGCTACAATCCCAGCCCCATTATTTTTATTTTTTATTTGAGGCAAGTTCTCACTAAGTTGCTTAGGACCTTGCTAAATTGCTGAGGCTGAGTTTGAACTTTCAGTCCTCCTGCCTCAGCCTCCTGAGCCCCTGGGATTATAGATGTGCACCACCATGCCCTGCAAAGGGTAAACTTTTTTTTTTGTTTTTGGTACTGGGGATTGAAATCAGGAGTGCTTGACCACTGAGCCACATCCCCAGCTCTATTTTGTGTTTTATGTAGAGACAGGGTCTCACTGAGTTGCTTAGCACCTCGCTATTGCTGAGGCTGGCATTGAACTTGCAATTCTTCTGTCTCAGCCTCCCTGAGTGCTGGGATTACAGGCTTGAGCCACCGCGCCCAGCTAAAGGGTAAACTCTTGACCAACGTGATCAAAACAACTTTGGGGCTCAATTATGTATTTGAAAAGAAAATTCAAGGTCTTGTGGATGCATGATGTAAAATAGTTTTTACTTTTTTTTCCCCATAGTTTCCTAGTAATAAAAAGACTTGATTTGGTAAAGGGATTTCCTTAAATCTCTTTCCAGTCTATAACATTTTACTAATCTATACTACATCAATTTGTGTATCTTGAATAATATTAGCACTTACTTTGTATTTAACATTTATGGAGCACTTTGATATAAGAATAATCTCATTTCATTTACAGTTTTACAAGGTCAGACTTGTGTCGCCTGTTTTACGCAAGAGGAAACTAAGGCTCAGAGAAATGAAAAATAAAACCATGAGAGTCTCAGGGGTCTTGACTCACTTAAGGAACCCTCTTCAGGTCCTGGTAATCATGTGTCCATATAAGAGTGAAAGTCCAGGAAAGACCCATAATACAGAAATCTTTTTTGTTTTGTTTTTAAGGTACTGGGGATCAAACCCAGGGCAGGACTTAACACATGCTAGACCAATACTGTCACTGAGCTACATGCCCAGCCCTTTTAAATTTTATTTTGAAAGTCTCACCAAGTTGCTGAGGCCTTGAACTTGCCATCCTCCTGCCTCAGGCTTTCAAGTAACTGGAATTAAGGTGTGTTCCACCATACTCTGCTTTAATTCCTTTTTAGTCTGCATAAAATAACTTCATTTTCGCTGGCTGTGTAGCTCAGTGGTAGAGTGCTTACCTAGCTAGTATTCTTGAGGCACTGAGTTCAACCCCCAACACTGAAGAAGAACATAAAATTTTCTTTTTTCCTTTTTTATTGCCATGCTAGGAGTTACCAATATTACATTGAACCATAGCAGCCATAGTAGCAAGCATTCATTGTCTTATTCCCAATCTTAAAATGATTGATTTTGTCAAATTTGAGGTTTGATTTCAACTCAATACTATGTAAAGCCACTAATATTACATTGTTACTTTTGGTGAACGGATTCACCTTCCCAGCACTCAATTCCACTTCAACTGCCAGGTATAACATTGGTATCACTTAAGATACCTCCTTTCCATTGCTAGCTTTCAGTGGTTTTCATCATGACTAGGTGCTGAAATATATTTGTCTATTAAGAATGTTGAGACTTTGGGCTGAGATTAATAGTAGTAGCCTGATGATGAATGTGTCTCACACCCTCCAAAAAGAACCATAAATAAAATAGAACAAATAAAAACTACACATGAAGCCGGGCGCAGTGGCTCACGCTTGTAATCCCAGCACTTAGGGAGGCTGAGACAGGAGAATCGCGAGTTCAAAGCCAGCCTCAGCAATGGCGAAGCACTAAGCAATTCAGTGAGACCCTGTCTCTACATAAAACACAAAATAGGGCTGCGGATGTGGCTCAGGGGTCGAGTGCCCCTGAGTTCAATCCCCCGTACCAAAAAAAAAAAAAACTACACATGAATGCTGATGCCTTCATGACTAGAGTGCTGCAACTTCAAATTACCTGTAAGGAGAGGGAAAAATTTTTTTAAGAAGAATTCTGCTACCACCGTACGCTCATGAGTGTGGAGGGTGAAGAGACAGGAGGCTAAAAGACTACATGGGACAGAACAAAATGGAATAGAGAACCTGGAGGAAGCACTGGAATCTCCAATAAGAAAAGGTGAAGCCGGGCGCTGTGGCACAAGCCTGTAATCCCCGCGCTTAGGGAGGCTAAGACAGGAGAATCGCGAGTTCAAAGCCAGCCTCAGCAATGGCAAGGCGCTAAGCAACTCAGTGAGACCCTGTCTCTACATAAAACACAAAATAGGGCTGGGGATGTGGCTCAGTGGTCGAGTGCCCCTGAGTTCAGTCCCTGGTGCCAAAAAAAGAAAAGGTGAAACAATAAATGCAAAACACTGAACACAGGTTGAAAGAAGTAGATCTTAGCCTTGGCTTGGGGGAAGGAGCTTGAAAACATGGGACCTGGCTTGGCAACTTCATAGGAGCAGTGTATCTGGCTTAGAACCACTGACAGGTTGGTTCACTGAAGTACTGAGAGGGAAAAGGGGAAATGTAAATCTCCAGAAGAAAAAGGAAAGTACATCAAACGTTCTCCCACCCCCACCAACAAAATCCTCAAACTGCACAAAATGGGGCAGAGCTGAAAGATGAGAGCAAAGAAATTTCATTTAAAAAGCATATGAAGTTTTCAGTGAAAAAAATAAATAAATAAAAAAAAAATAAAAAGCATATGAAGGGGCTGGGATTGTAGCTCAGTGGTAGAGTGCTTGCCTCGCATGCGTGAGGCCCTGGGTTCGATCCTCAGCACCACATACAAAGCAATAAAATAAAAACATTGTGTCCATCTACAACTAAAAAAAAAATCAAAAAAAGTTAAAAAAAAAAAAAGCATATGAAGAGCCAGGCGTGGTGGCGCACGCCTGTAATCCCAGCACTTTGGGAGGCTGAGACAGGAGAATCGCGAGTTCAAAGCCAGCCTCAGCAAAGGCAAGGCGCTAAGCAACTCAGTGAGACCTTGTCTCTACATAAAACACAAAATAGGGCTGGGGATGTGGCTCAGTGGTCAAGTGCCCCTGAGTTCAATCCCTGGTACCAAAAAACAACAACAACAAAAATGGACTGGGGAGGAGTGCTTGTCTAGCATGCACAAGGCTGAGTTCAATCTCCAGTAACACACACACACATACACACACACAAGCAAATGACAAGCTGAGAAGAAATATTTGAACATATATCCCCGATGAAAGCAAACACTCTGAAGGTATGACTAGTGTGCTTCTTCACAGAACTTGGTTTTCAAATAAACATATTAAAATTTGCACAAAACGGTTAATATTTCTATGATACAAACAAAAAAAAACATACTATTTTTCACCCAACAAAGTGGCGAAAATTCAAACCTTTTTACAATGAAGCTATGGCAAAAGAAGCACAGCAGTCTCCATGGAGAGGAATTTGGTCGTATCCAACAAAACTCCATAGACATCTACTCTAGGAATTTCTCTTTGTTAATATGAAATACAAACACATAAGTTTATCACTTATTATTTGTCATTGCCAACACTGGAAACTATGTGAATGTCCAAGGAGGAAAGGTGATTGGATAAACTAGTATACATAGGAAGAAGTACTATGCAGCTTTAAAAAAAAAAAAAAAAAGAATGAAGATGAACTGTTATCAACTAATTTCCAGGAAAAAATTAAAGCACAAAGTACAAGAGAGCAGGCTATCTTTTGTATGAGAAAAAAAGGGAGGGGGGAATAATAACATATATATTTATCTCTTATTTTTACGAAAAGAGACACTGAAAGAATAAACCCCGAAATTTTGAAATCGTTTGCCTACAAGCATTTTCTCCATCTACACGAAGTGAGGTTTGTGTGGATAGAGAAAATACTGGAGAAAGGAATATAGAATTCTCACAGTTCCCACTATTGCTCTCGTGCCTTTACTCCTCTGCCCTTAAGTACAACTTCTTCCTTTTTGAGACTCATGGTAACTATGAGACCCCATTTCCACCTCAACTCCATTATCCATCAACCTTCATTCATTCCTGCATGGTAAGCAATGGTTTGGACATCGAGGTTTATACCTTCATTTCCATTGTCCTGGCTAGTTTATCTATGCCTCATCTTTCCTCAATCTTTTCAACTCCAGTGACCTTCCAGTCTATACAAGCCCCCCACTTATGACCATGCAAGAGAGTTTTCCAGGCCCTGAACCAAGTCCATTGCTGAAACTCTAGCTCACAGGACTCAAATCTCTGACCTATAGCCTTAACTCCTCTCAGCTTTCTTGCTTCCTGAACTCCCATTTCCTGAGTTCTTTCATCCATTTTCTGGAGGCGAGATCCTATTAGCCTTTTTTTTTTCAATATTTTTCTTTTTAGTTATAGGTGGACTCAATGTCTTTATTTTATTTATTTATTTGTATGTGGTGCTGAGGATCGAACCCAGTGCCTCACACATGCTAGTCAAGTACTCTACCACTGAACCACAACCTCAGCCCCCTATTAATCTTCCTTTAAAAAAAAATTTTTTTTGCAATGCTGAAATTTGAACCTTGTGCATGTTAGACAAGTGATCTACCACTGAGCTACACTGCCACCCCAGTATGTTTTGATATTGCTTTACTCCCAACCAGTTTTAGTTTCATGATTACTTTAATTGGGAGTCACAAACTAGAACTCTTTCCTTCCTTCCTTTTGTACCAGGAATTGAACCGAAGGGCTCTTAACCACTGAGCCACATCCCAGCCTTTTTATGTTTTTTTTATTTTTTATTTTTTTATTTTTATTATTTGGTACTGGAGATTGAACTCAGAGACACTTGGCTACTGAGCCACATCCCCAGCCCTATTTTGTGTTTTATGTAGACACAGGGTCTGAGTTGCTTAGCGCCTCGCCGTTGCTGAGGCTGGATTTGAACTCGCGATTCTCCAGTCTCAGCCTCCCTAAGTGCTGGGCTTACAGGCTTGCGCCACCGCGCCCAGCTTACATTTTTATTTTGAGACAGGATCTCACTAAACTGCTGAGGCTGGCTTTGAACTCACAACCCTCCTGCCTCAGTCTCCCAAGTTGCTGGGATTACAGGTATGCGCCACTGCACCCAAACACTAGAACACTTTCAAAGAGCCAAATAGATGATCAGAATACAGTTATACAGTCTCAGTCTACCATAGCAAAACACCATAATCTGGGTTGATTAAACAACAGAATTCATTTTCTCATTGTTCTGCAAGTTGGAACTACAGACCAATGTACCCAAGCGGGGTGAGGGGAGGGGAGGGGTGGGGTTGTGGGGATGGGAAGGACAGTAGAATGAGACGGACATTATTACTCTCCATATATGTATGATTACACTGCTGGTGAAACTCTGCACCATGTACAGCCGCAGGAGTGAGAAGTTGTGCTCCATTTGTGTACAATGTGTCAAAATGCATTCTATTGTCATGTATAACTAATTAGAAAAAATTCTTAAAAAATAGAAGAGAAACAGGATCAGGGGGAGGGACGGGAGGGAAAGGGGGACTAGGGATTGAAATGGATCAAATCATACTGTTTTATTGTGTATACATATGAATATAACAAATCCCACTGTTATCTATAGTTATATATGCCAATAAAAAGGTAAATAAAATAAAAACAAAAATCTGGAGGGGAAAAAAATAAAATACATGTGAAAAAAAATCAGTGTTTCTGGGCTGAGTTGTGGTAGAGCTGGTAGAGTGGTAGAGTTTCTGGGCTCAGTGGTAGAGCGCTCACCTAGCACGTGTGAGGCACTGGGTTCGATTCTCAGCACCACATATAAATAAATAAAGACCCATTGACAACTAAAAAATATTTTTTAAAAATCAATGTTCCCAAGGAGTTAAGTTTCTGGTGAGGTCTTTCATCCTGGTTTGCCTTCTCATTGTGTTCTTATATGGTGGAAAGAGAGCTAGCAAGCTCTCTGGTATCACTCTCTCTCTCTCTCTCTTTTTTTTTTTTGGTACCAGGGATTGAACTCAGGGCCACTCAACCACTGAGCCACATCCCCAGCCCTATTTTGTGTTTTATGTAGAGACAGGGTCTCACTGAGTTGCTTAGTGCCTCCCCTTTTTTTTTTTTTTTTTTTTTTAAATATTTATTTTGTAGTTGTAGGTGGACACAATATCTTTATTTTTATTTTTATGTGGTGCTGAGGATCGAACCCAGTGCCTCCCGCGTGCTAGGCGAGGACGCTACCACTGCGCCATAATCCCAGCCCCTTAGTGCCTCCCCTTTGCTGAGGCTGGCTTTCAACTCGCGATTCTCCTGCCTCAGCCTCCCAAAGTGCTGGGATTACAGGCGTGCGCCACCACGTCTGGCTTTTCTTTTCTTTTTTTAATTGTGGTTTTATTATATATATTTAAGGTGTATGCAAAATGTTTTTTAATATTTTTATTAGTTGTTGATGGACCTTTATTTTATTTATTTATTTATTTATTTATTTATTTGCATGTGGTGCTGAGAATAGAACCCAGTGCCTCACATGTACTAGGCAAGTGCTTTACCACTGAGCCATAAACCCAGCCCTACAGGATGTTTTTGTTGTTGTTTTTTGAGACAGGATCTCCTGCAAACTCACCATCCTCCTGCCTCAGTCCCCCAAGAAACTGGATGTGCCATGGCACCTGACTGGTGTCCCCTTTTGAGGAGGCAGTGAGGGGGATGTACTGAAAATTCAACCCAGGGATGCTTAACCACTGAGCCCCATTCCCAGCCCTTTTTATTTTTATTTGAGACAGTGTCTCACCAAGTTGCTTAGGGCCTCTCTAAATTGCTGAGGCTGGCTTTGAACTTGCCATCCTCCTGCCTGAGTAGCTGGGATTATACGCATGTGCCACCATACCCATCTGGTGTCCCTTCTTATAGGTACACTATTCCTTTTGGATCAGGACCCTACCTTCATAAGTGTGTGTATTTAATAAGTGTATATATGAGGATTGAGCCCAGTCACACTCTACCACTGTGCTATATCCCCAGCCCTTTTTATCTTTTGAGATAGGGTCTGCTAAGTTGCTAAGGGCCTTGCTCAGTTGTTTGAGATCCCCCTACCTCAGTATCCCAAATCATTGGGATTATAGGCATACACCACCACCACCATGCCTGGTCCATTGAATATTTTGAAAATCTCATTAGGACCATGAATTCCTCTCCCCCACCCCCACCCCAGTACTAGGGATCAAACCCAGGGCTTCATGCATGCTAAACAAGCAACCTACCACTGAGCTAGCCCTTGAGTTCCTTTCTTCTAGACCTTGAATTTCTTCTTGAAATAATTGTGTGTGTGTGTGTGTTACTGGGGATTGAACCCAGGGCCTTTTGCATGCTAGGCAAGTGCTCTATCTCTGAATTACATCTCCTTAAAATAACTGTTGTTTGTTTGTTTGTTTTTGGTACCAGGGATTGACACGGGGTGCTTAATGACTGAGCCATATCCCCAGGCCTTTTTATCTCTCTAAATTGCTTCAGGCCTTGCTATGTTGCTGAGGCTGGCTTTGAACTTGCAATCTCCTGCCTCAGCCTCCTGAGCTGCTGGGATTACAGATGTGCACCACTGTGCCCAGCAAAATAACATTTTAAATGCATAAAGTAACAGTGAAATAACATTTTATTTTTGTATCTTTTATTTTTTAGAACAAAATGGTTTTTTTTGTTTGTTTTTTTTTATATTTTGTTTAGTTGTAGATGAACACAATATCTTTATTTATTTTATGTAGTGCTGAGGATCGAACCCAGTGCCTCATGTATGTGAGGCAAGCGCTCAACCGCTGAGACATAGCCCCAGCCCCTTTTTTGTTTTTTTTTTTTTTAGAACAAAATGAGGTTTTTTTTGAAACATTTTAAATGCATAAAGTAAATGGAACTTTCTCAACTCAATAAAGAAAAATCCACAACAGCATACTTAATAATGAAAGACTAAAAGTTTTTCTCTTAAGGTCACAAACAAAACTATGATGTTCACTCTTGCCACTTCAGTTCAGCCCTGTACTAGAATTTCTAGCCAGTGCAATTAGCAAGAGAAAGATATATAAATTGAAAAGGAAGGAATAAAACTATCTTTCTTTGCACATAACATGACATTGTAGGAAATCCCTAAGGAATCCAAAACCTGTTAGAACTAGAAGTTCTTTCATTTTCATTTTCTTTTTGTAGTGCTAAGGATCAAATACAGAGCCTACTATGTGGTAGGTAAGCACACTACTGAGCTATTCTCCCGTTAGAACTAAGGGGAGAACTAAGTTCAGTAAAGTTGTAGGACACAAGATCAACATTCAAAAATTAATTGTATTTCTACACATTAGCAATGAAAACCCTGAAAATGAAATTCAAACAAATATATTTTTAGTACAGCAAAAACAAAAGCAAAACAGGAATAAATTTTACCAAAATGCTAGACATTTTTCTCATTAATTTATTTGATTTCTAAAGAATTTACACCAAGCCGGGTGTGGTGGCACAAGCCTGTAATCCCAGCTGCTGGGGAGGCTAAGACAGGAGAATCGTGAGTTCAAAGCCACCCTCAGCAATGCAACAGGCGAGGCTGGTGAGGTGCTAAGCAACTCAGTGAGACTCTGTCTCTGCATAAAACACAAAATAGGGCTGGGGATGTGGCTCAGTGGTCGAGTGCCCCTGAGTTCAATCTCCAGTACCAAAAACAACAACAACAACAACAACCAAAAAAAAAAGTATTGTTAAAAGAATTTAAAGCCAACTTAAATACATGAAAAGACATGCTATGTTTATGAATTGGAAGGTGTGTTAGTCAGGTTTTTTTTGGTGGGGAGTACTGGGGATTGAACTCAGGGGCACTCGACCACTGAGCCACATCCTCAGCCCTATTTTGTGTTTTATGTTGAGACAGGGTCTCACTGAGTTGCTTAGCGCCTCGCCATTGCTGAGGCTGGCTTTGAACTCGCGATTCTCCTGTCTCAGCCTCCTTAAGTGCTGGGATTACAGGCTTGCGCCACCGTGCCCAGCTTTCTATTCCTATTTCTGACATTATCTTTTTTTCAGGTTCTTGTGATTTCTTCCCTGGGTTTCTTAGCAGACTCCTAATTGCTCTCCCTGCCTCTGGTCTCACCTCTGATCCATTTTTCATTTTTACCAAGGGTGGTATTACTAAATGTAAATGTAGCCATATCTCTCACAGGCTTAAAAATCTCTCAAAAGTTCGCCATCTCTCAGGTGTAGCACATACACCTCTCAACACAGCATAACAGGTGCTCTGCAAGTTGATCCTACTTTCCTCTCCAGACAGTGGTCCTCAGAGCGTGGCCCTCCGATAAGCAGCTCTTGTGGATAGGCTGACCCACTCAATTGAGATGTCTAAGGATGGAGCTCAGGAGATTATTTTAATAAGGGTGGTTTTCATGCATATGAAATTGTGAGCACCACCATTCTAGATTAATCTCTTCTGGTTTCCTTTCTTGAATTCCATGCTTTAGCCTATCTTTCCCACCTCCCTTTTTTAATTTTTTTTTATTTTAGTTGTAGATGGACACAGTACCTTTATTTATTTATTTTTATGTGGTGCTGAGAATGGAACCCAGGGCCTCACACGTGCTAGGCCAGCACTCCACTGCTGAGCTACAGCCCCAGCCCATCCCAGCTCCTTTTAAACTTGGAGGCAATGGTGCCATTTCATTCATTTTCGTGTTTTCAGGGCTTGGCAGGCCAGGCACATAGCATGTGCTCAGTGACTGTTTTCATAATGAACATTAAGGTAGACAGAAACCTAGTTGTTAGCTGGGTGCGGTGGTGTACACCTGTAATCCCAGCACTTTGGGAGGCTGAGACAGGAGAATCGTGAGTTTAAAGCCAGCCTCAGCAAGGGCGAGGCGCTAAGCAACTCAGTGAGACCCTGTCTCTACATAAAACACAAAATAGGGCTGGGGATGTGGCTCAGTGGTCGAGTGTCCCTGAATTCAATCCCCAGTACCAAAAAAAAAGAAAGAAAGAAAGAAACCTATGAAGGAGAGTCCAATAATCTGTGCTATTATTCAGTAATAAATAGAGTCAACATATATGTTGACTTCCATTTTACTCCAGTCCTATTGAATGATTTCATAACTAAATTGATGAAGAGGGAATAAAAAGAAATGATAAACATATGATTAATAAAAGAAAATAAATACAAAGGAAGGAGGATGGGAGCAGTTCAGGATCCCATCTCTTCTTGTATTTTAATACAGAGACAGAATCCTTAGCAATAGGCAAACTTTTTATTGGGCACCAACTATACACAAGACTCTTCCTGTGCTAAACTTTACAAGAACTCTTTGAGAAAACTGGGGGAGAGGGTCATTAAATATTTGCCTAAGGTCCCATGGCTGTATGCTAAACCCATGGCTATTGGAACTTGCTGTTCAGTGACCTCCTTGGCCCCAGACTATATCCCCACTCTTCTTGTTTACATATAGGTCACAACAATTGGTGTAGTTTTTTTGTTTTGTTTTGTTTTGCTTTGCTACTGAACTCAGGGGCACTCAACTACTGAGCCACATCCCTATCCCTTTTTTAAAAAATATATTTTATATTACATTATATATATTTAATATATTTTATAATATATGTTATATTATATTAATATATATATATTTTTAAATATTTTGTTTAATTGTAGATGAACACAATATCTTTATTTATTTTATGTGGTGCTGAGGATCGAACCCAGTACCTCACGTATGCGAGGCAAGCGCTCTACCACTGAGCCACCACCCCAGCCCCTATATTAATATATTTTTAATATATTTTATTTAGAGACAGCGGAGTTGCTTAGCGCCTTCCTGTTGCTGAGGCTGGGTTTGAACTCACGATCCTCCTGCCTCAGCCTCCAAAGCAGCTGGGAATACAAGCATGTGCTACTGTGCCTGGCACAGGAATAGGTATTTTTTTTTTTTTTTTTTTTTTGGTACTGGGGATTGAACTCAGGGGCACTCGTCCACTGAGCCACATCCCCAGCCCTATTTTGTGTTTTATGTAGAGACAGGGTCTCACTGAGTTGCTTAGTGCCTCGCCATTGCTGAGGCTGGCTTTGAACTCGCGATTCTCCTGTCTCAGCCTCCCTAAGTGCTGGGATTACAAGCGTGAGCCACCGCGCCCGGCAGGAATAGGTATTTTTGATAATGGTTCAGTTGTATCCATTTTTTTTTTGTGGTACTGGGAATTGATCCCAGGGCCTTGATGCATGTGAGGCAAGCAATCTACGAACTAAGCTATATCCCCAGACCCAGGTGTATCAACTCTGACTAGAGAACGTGACCAACTGTTATTATATCATAAGATCTAAATGTTATTGTTGAAATGATAAAAGGCTGGAGGACAGAACTGGCTTGCTCTCCTAATGTCAGTACCGTGGTCCCTCGTCTCTCCATCACTCTACCTCTCATCATAGCGTGCTGTGATGGCTTGTTTGACCTGGAGAGTGTTTTTCATGTTCAGTGCTGCTCTTCTAGCACAGCACCTGGTATGTGGAAGACACTCCAACCTAGGGACGGCCCGGGACTAGCTAACTGGGACCAGCACAAGCGCCTTAACTTTGCCTGGTCTGTCCAGTCACCAAAATTTCCCCTGGTGTCAGGATTCTATCCATGCATGAAACTTAAAAAAAAAAAATTTTTTTTTTAAGAAAAATTAAACTATATCTTAGGGATATAGTTCTGGGTAAGGTCTTGCCTAGCATGTGCAAGCCCTTAGTTCAATCCCCGGTAAAACAAAAAAAAAAGTTTAGTTTAGATACCGCAGTTTAGAATTTAAACTTCTGTCCTTACCTCACAGAGAAGCACGTGCGATAACCTATGTGATTTAAGAAAAAAGAGCTTGTAACGGGTCTTTTCCTCTTTATACCCAGTAATTATTTATCTAGGATTCTGTGATAAAACAAAATACAGAAGACAGTGTCTGCCCTCGAGGGCCTTAAGATTCATTTTATTTATCTATTTTAGTACTGGGGGTTGAACCCAGCGCTTTACCGTTGAGCTACATTCCCAGTCCTTTTTAGTTTTTATTTAGAGACAGGGTCTTGCTAAAGCCCTGAGAGTCTAAGTTGCTGAGGCTGGCTTTGAATTTGTGATCTGCCTGCCTGAGCCTTCTGAGTTGCTGGGATTACAGGTGTGCACCACCATTCCTGGTAATTCACTTGTCTTTTTTTTGGTACCAGGGATTGAACTCAGGGGCACTCGACCACTGAGCCACATCCCCAGCACTATTTGGTGTTTTACTTAGAGACAGGGTCTCACTGAGTTGCTTAGCACCTCACCATTGCTGAGGCTGGCTTTGAACTCCTGATCCTCCTGCCTCAGCCTGGGATTACAGGCGTGTGCCACTGTGCTTGGCTAATTCACTTGATATACACATATTCTACACATATTTCATCTTACTGATGAGTAAGGAAGGACTGAAGACTGTGGCTTCCCTTGTCATCTTCCTTTCTCTTCTCTTTTTTACCACCCCCACCCCCACCCCTCCTGCGCCAGTACTGGGGAGTGGATCAGGGAGTGCTTTACCACTGAGCTTTGTTCCTGATTAACTAATAAAGAGAGGTAACATGAATAACAAAGGATGTGTCCTGTACCTTTGTCCTTCGTGTTTTATAGAATGCTATAGTCTGAAGCAAGTTCTGGTTCCAATGGAAAGCATAGCCTCTAAGGGCTGCCAGGGTCTGGCTACTCAGTCATATGTGCAACACACTTATTTTATGCTCCCAGTCTTGCCAAACTCCCATGTATCAGAAATCCTCCAGGATTCTGTGCTCATGAGTTATCACAAAGTCTATATTTGGAGCAACAAGGAAGGTGCGCCAGCTCCTCTGCTCATGTACTTGCTCCACTGTCCCAAGTTCACAAATAAAATTATTAAAAGTTTCAAGATGAGCCAGCCGCGGTGGCTCAAGCCTGTAACCCCAGCTGAGACAGGAGAATCGCGAGTTCAAAGCCAGCCCCAGCAACATGAGGCACTAAGCAACTCAGTGAGACCCTGTCTCTAAATAAAAAACAAAAATGGGCTGGGGATGTGGCTCAGTGGTTGACCCTTGAGTTCAATCCCTGGTACCAAGAAAAAAAGGACAAACAAGATGGGCAAAGTGGAGGGAGAGGAGGAGGAAGAGGGGAAGAGGAAGAAGAAAAAGAGGAAGAGGAAGAGGAGGAAGAAAAAGAAGGAGGAGGAGGAGGAAGAGGAGGAGGAAGGAAGGAAGGGAGGCAAATAGGGACTAGAGATGTAATTCAGTCAAGAATGTAGAATATGCTTAGCTATTTAATCCCCAGCACCCAAAAAAAACCAAAAATACAAAAACAAAGCAAGCATACCATTTACCTGTGTACATATGGGGTATCACAAAAATTGGAAGCAGGGAAAATATTTATTATACTTCATTAATGTACTCTGATATAATCTCAATTATATTACCTGGTTGAGATTTGCGCCCTTTCTCTTGGGCAACTCTGTGATAACACTGAGATAAATGGCAGAATGTTTCAAGACCTTTCAGAAAATATATCAGTAGAAGAAATTCTAGGGCATCAAACAATGCCTGCCATGTGGGAAGTGCTCAGTGAATATTTAGGGGAATGAATGAATAAAATTCCTAGAGGTAGAATTGCTGAATTAAAGAGTACATTTACATTTATAATATCAATTGTTCCAGTTTCTGTTTTCGCCAGTGAAGTAAAACAATGGCTATTTCATTATTCTGTTGCCAACACAATGCTAGCAAACATTGTTTATTTTTGTGATCTGTTAGACGAAATGATATCTCAGAGCAGTTTTAATGCTCATGCTTTTGTGAATTTGAGTATCTTTGCATTCAAGAACCATTTTCATTTTTCTTTTTATGAAATTCTGTCATATTTTTCCATTTAAAAATTTTATTGTGAAATATAACATACATGCAGAAAAGTAAATAAAACTTTTTGTATATTTCAATAAATGGTTATAGAGCAAATACTTTTTTTTTTTTTGTACTGAAGATTGAACCCAGGGGGACTCGACCACTGAGCCACATCCTCAGCCCTATTTTGTGTTTTATGTAGAGACAGGGTCTCACTGAGTTGCTTAGCACCTTGCCCTTGCTGAGGCTGGCTTTGAACTCACGATTCTCCTGTCTCAGCCTCCCTAAGCGCTGGGATTACAGGCTTGTGCCACCGTGCCTGGCTGAGCAAATACTTATGTATCCTTTACCTTGTCAAAAAGTAGAACACCGGGCCAGGTGCTATGGCACATGCATGTAATCCCAGCACTTTGGGAGGCTGAGACAGGAGAATCACGAGTTCAAAGCCAGCCTCAGCAATGGGGAGGCGCTGTCTCTACCTAAAATACAAAATAGGCCTGGGAATGTGGCTCAGTGGTGGAGGAGTACCGCAAGTTCAATCCCCAGTACCAAAAACAAACAAACAAAAAAAGTAGAACACCGCTGGGGCTGGGATTGTGGCGCAGTGGTAGCGTGCTCGCCTAGCACGCATGAGGCACTGGGTTCGATCCTCAGCACCACATAAAAATAAAATAAAATAAAGATATTCTGTCACCTACAACTAAAAAAATAAACATTTAAAAAAAAAAAAAAGTAGAACACCGCTAACCTCTTAGAATCACAATTTAACCTGTGTGTGTTGTATGTATTACTGAAGATTGAATCCAGGACCTTGCACATGCTAGGCAAGTGCTCTATCACTGAACTACATCCAAAACCCTTTTAAACATTTTTAATTTGAACCTAGTGGCATATATCTAAAATCCCAGCAACTCTGGAGACTGAGGCAGGAGGATTCATGTTTGAGGCCAGCCTCAGAAAGTTAGTGAGACTCTGTCTTAAAATAAAAATAAAAAGGCCTGGGGTGTAGCTCAGTGGTAGAGAACTCCTGGATTCAATCCCCAGTAAATACACACAAACACACACAACCTAACTTTTTTTTGTTTTTGAGACACAATCTTGCTAATGTGATCCTCCTGCTTCAGCCTCTCAATTTAACCATTTTATGTTTGTATATTTGAGATATTTCCAGTCTGGGCAATGAGGAGCAATGCTGTTATGAATATTCTTGTTTGTAAACCTTATACTTAAAATTCCGTATTTTCTTATAATATATGTCTAGTAGTGGGACAATTGGGATACAGAATATGGATAGCTTAATTTTTTTTTTTTTGCACTGGGGATTGAACTCAGGGGTACTCGACCACTGAGCCACATCTCCAGCCCTATTTTGTGTTTTATGTAGAGACAGGGTCTCACTGAATTGCTTAGCGCCTCGCTGTTGCTGAGGCTGGCTTTGAACTTGTGATTCTCAGGTCTCAGCCTCCCAATGCATAGCTTAAATTTTATTAGGTATTGTCAAAGTCTTTTCTAAAGTAATTGTAGTAGTTTGCACTCCTACCAGCAGTACAAGAATTGCTGGTCTTTATTGATTTGTAGGAGGTCTTTATAGACACTCTTATAGAACTTAGCCCTTTGTAATATGAGCAGTAATTTTTTTTTCTGAGTTTACAATTCTTTAAAAAGTGACCAATCTTCCCCACTAGAGGAATGAAAAATATAACTGCAAGAGATGGAATAAATATTCTTTGAATCATTTAAGTGAAAAATGAGTGCTCTGGGTTAACCTTCTTATTGCTCTTAATTTGCTGTCATTCATGTCATTAACACAAATAATCATGCCAGAAAATTTTCTGGAATAACCTGGAGGTGCCAAATATAATAACAATGATAGCTAACAACTGAGTAGTAAGCCTGTGATAGGCACGTTTAAAATCCATTATATGTATTAACTAATTTAATCTTCATAAGAGAGTGAGGACTAAATGTTTATGTATTTATTTTTTTATTCCACATTTTTATGGGTACATTATAGTATATTTATATATTTATAAAGTAATGAGGACTAATATTAATTCCCCTAAATATTTATTGAGACCTCCTATGGCAAGCGCAGTTTAATGCCCTAGAATTTATCCCCTACTTCTTTGTTCTCTGGAATGTCTGATAATGAGTACAACATGTAGGTACTATTTCTTGCCCCATTTTATTGATTAAAAAAATAAATAAGAGGGGCTGGGGCTGTAGCTCAGTGGTAGAGCACTTGCCTAGCATGTGTGAAGCACTGGGTTCGATTCTCAGCACCATATAAAAATAAATAAATAAAGATTTAAAAATAAATAAATAAGAGCCAGGTGCGGTGGCATATTCCTGTAATCCCAGCACTTTGGGAGGCTGAGACAGGAGAATTGTGAATTCAAAGTCAGCCTCAGCAACAGCAAGGCGCTAAGCAACTCAGTGAGACCCTGTCTCTACATAAAACACAAAAGAGGGATGGGGATGTGGCTCAGTGGTCAAGTACCCCTGAGTTCAATTGCCAGTACCAAAAAAAAATTAAAAATAAAGATAAGAAGCTGAATGGAAGATGATGTCTAGGGCTGATTTAAGTAGAAATAATAAATTTACAGAAAAGATGGTAAAGATGGTAAAGATGGTAACTGGTAGAGATGTTTAATTTTTATAGTTTGTTTTCCTTCTTGGAAATGAGTGATACACCATCCTGGCCCCCTGTTCCCAATCATCTCAAATCTACAATAAATCTCAAACTTTAGCCGGGCACGGTGGCTCACGCTTGTAATCCCAGCACTTAGGGAGGCTGAGACAGGAGAATCGCGAGTTCAAAGCCAGCCTCAGCAATGGCGAGGCACTAAGCAACTCAGTGAGACCCTGTCTCTACATAAAACACAAAATAGGGCTGGGGATGTGGCTCAGTGGTC